>JACVTC010000119.1:382500-582541 GCA_016946835.1 Neocallimastix lanati (nom. inval.) | reverse complement strand
AAGATTTTTGCTCCATCTAAGCTATCAAAAATTTCCTCAATATTTGGTAAAGAGAAGAATCCTTCTTAGTTGCTTCATTTACTTTCCTATAGTCAATACACAGGCGCCATTTACCGTTTCTTTTTAGGCACAAGTACTACTGGTGATGACCATTCTGAACATGAAGGTTCAATTAATCGTTTATATATGAGTTTGGTTAATTCTTCTTTTAGATATCTGTTTTTAATTTACTAAGTCGATAAAATTTTTGTTTAATAGGTTTAACTCCTTCCTTAAGAATAATTTTGTGTGGTGATAAAAACTGAAGGTGTTAATTCTTCAGAGAAGTTGCAATTATATCAATATATTCTTCAAGTAATTTAGTAATAGCTTCTCTATAATTTGAATTAATTGTACTTTGAAAAACTGTGTCATATATATATTTTATGGGTGGTAATCCTTCAATCGTTTTCAATTGTTGCTTAGCTTCTTGGTGATTCAATGCTTTGATTACACATAATAATTTTTCTTCGTCTCATATTCATTATTAATAGGTGCATTTCTTCAATTAAACCTTGATCATTAATCGACAAAGACTATATCTAATTGGATGTATAAATAACTGGTTATCAATTTGAGTTTTGAGGTTGATTAATATATCATAGAATGGATCCTCCTTGTCTATAATTCTACACGTAACAAGTAGTTTCTAGTTCATTAATTTTTACGGGACTTTGATTAACACATCTTCTGAGTAATCATCATTCATCGTTGCTAAACGTATTCGTCCTGCACTAACTCCTATAGGTTCATACTGATAAGGTAATTTATCTAAAAATTGCTTTGTGACAATACTTAAGTTGCTACATGAATCTATTAAAGCCTTACCACGAACTCCATCTACTATTACATCAACCATAGCAATATCATTTTCTTGTGGTTCATGATGTTTACTTTTATATGTATGATCTATATTGTTCGTTATTATTGTAGTAGCACACATATTATCCACTGCACCTGAAATTTTAGTATTATTCTTTTCTAATTTAAGTCCTTGTGATACTTGAGACCGTATTTGGAGCAACGTCCAATAATTGTCCAAATGTAATATTGCAATTACTGGAGTTTAAATCTTTGATCACGTCATAACTATCACAATCAGTTTGCATTTGTATTCTTCTTGGAATTCTAGTTGGCATAATTTCAGTTGATTTTTCTGATGATTTTTCTTGAATTAATTTATTTAAAGTTTGTTTAGAATTATTTTCTTCCTGAGAAGTTTCTTCATTAATAACATTAACATTACTATTATTATTATTATTTTCCACAGAAGTACTAGTACTAGCTCTTTCCTTATCTCTTAGCTCTTTCTCAATTCTCTTTTCTTTTTCTATTCTAGGTTGAACCATAATCGAAGGATGTAATTGAGTTGTTGGCTTTTTGACTGGTCGCGATGTTCCCCTTAATTGATTTTCTTTTTGTTTTCGTAAACCTGGAGTAACTATTGGCTTAGGATCATCTCTTAGACTACGGTGAACCCTCTTTCCTCTTTGGTCACTAGTCCTCTTCATCTTTAGGATTTGCCTTTCTCTTTATAACGTTTACTAAGTAATTCCAATTCTTGGAACCATCCGACTCATCATCAAAATCTTCGTAATAATCCGTAGTAGTACCTTCTTGGAAATCAGCAGTTTCTTCATAATCATCATCTTCTTTTAAGTCAACTATATTTGGGACGATGGCAGACTGAAGCAATTTTTTTGACGATGGGAGTGCTTCTACTCCCTTTTAGTGGTTTAAATGATTTTCATAAACTTCTTGCGGTTATGTTTCCAATATAGAATTTAATTTAGGACAGTTTCGTTTGGTATGTCCTTCATTGCTACAAAACCAGCAAGTACTAATTTTCATTTCTTTCATCTTGTTAGTGATATTTTCTATAGATACATTTTTGTGGGTTTTTGGTTTGTTAAAATCATTTGAAATGTTCTTATTAAAATTACTTTTAGAGTTAAGGAGATTGTAATGAGTCTTATCATAATATTCAGTACTATTTTTAATAGATAAACGATCAACTTTTCGGCTATAGCGAACGCTTTGGTAATAGAAATATTGTCTTTAAGCATAACCTTTCTCCATGCGTCAGGATTATTGGTTAAGGGAATCTGCATAATCTAAAACACTAATTTTTCTTCTTCTCTTTTTATCCAATTTATGGTACAAAGATCTATAACGGACATTAAAATCTTTAACTTTCTCGTTCTTCTTTATTTTCATGGAAACGCAATTCTCGTAACAAGTTGGTTTGATCTTCTTTAAGTCCATAGAAAGTCTTCAGATGATTTATGATTTCATCAAGGCTTGGGTAGGTGCTAGTAGATTCACTTTCTTCATCATCTTCTCCTTCACTATCGCTATCGAAATCAGAATCTTCATCTTCAGTAAGGTCATTTCCATCTTCTAGTTCTTGGATAATTCTCTTGGTTCTCCAGAAGCCGTTAATATACAAGCAGTAAAAATAGTTTCAGGATCCTTGATATGTTGGTATTTTATCCATGCCTTTAACTCGTTTGCCCAGGAATTGATGTCTAGGTTTTGTTTAGTAAGCTTTTCAAAATCTTTTAATTCTTTCTTTAATTCTCGGAAGCTAAGCTTACTTTCTGGAGTACTCTCTGTTGGAGTACTGGAAGTACTGGATGTTCTCATTAAATAAAAATTTATTGTATCTATAGAATGCTAAACCTCGTATGTATAAATTGTTATAAAAAGTAAAAATAAAAAAAAATTAAAAAAAAAAATAAATCTTTTAACTAATAAAATTATTAATTATTTATTATTATTAATCATTTATTAAATTATAATAATCGTGCAATCTGATAGTACACACATGTCTGACGTGCAGCTTACCTCTTGAAAGGTGTCATGCCACGCGTGTGCCACGGTTACTATTTTCAATATAAAAAAATAGCAGTCCAGAGCCTACTAGCCCAATTACTATGTAGGATAAACTTAACCCGGAAATCTATGCACGAATATTAGTTTAATTTAATATTAATTAATATTTTTAACAATTAATAATAATTAGTTAAAAATATAAAAATTGTTTTTTAAAAAAAATTATTTGTTTTATTAGAAAAATTATTTATTAATATTATAATTTTATCCCTAATGTATTAATTTATTATTATATTCCCCGATATCTCCACCAATTTTTCATGGTATGGTTCATATAATTTTAGGAATATAATAATATTAACACAAATAATAAAATTACAATAAAAAAAATAATTTGTTTTAAAATCAATATTTATTTATTTAAATTTATAAAAGAAAAATAATAATATAATTATTTATTTAATAAAAAGAAAGTTATTGATTATATTTTATTTCACTAAAATTACATGTATTTATATTTTTTTATCAAATTAAAATTTGTAAAGCCTAACTATTTTTTTAATAAACTAATTACTAATTATTTTTATAAATAAAACATTTAAATTGAAATTGAATTATTATTTAGTTAATAATATTATTGTTATAATAGTAGTTATATATTATTGAATTATTAATTATTTAATAATAGTTTAATACTAATATATATAAAATAAAAATAAGAGATTATACAGAATATTTTATTGTGGTTTAGTTAAATTTAGTAATTAAAAATAAATTTAAATTGATAACGAAAATTTTAATAACTAATTAAATAGATTTGATTATTTTCAATATAACATAATACAAAAGAAATATAATATTAATATATTAAGTGGGCAAGGACAATATTCTTGGCTAAAGATTTTTAATACATTATAATGGAATCGGATCGATAATTCAAAAAGGAATTATAAGTTAATTAGTGATTTATTAACTTAAGATTTCTATTTAGTAATATTTGAAGAATATTGGAAAGTTCCAATTATATAGAATAGAATAATCTATAAGGTTAGAATAATTTATATTATTCTAGCACAATTAGTATTATTTGTTCATTCTATATTAAATTGTAATAACAACAAAATTAATACTTAACTTTTATTAAAATAACAATAATTGATAAAAAATATTTCGAGTTTATTAAGAAATTTTATTATATATTATTTTCTAAATAATAACTCTTGATTTTTATTTTATAGAAAAAATCAAGGTTATTTATAATTTTTTTTGTTCATAATCTTAAAAGTTATTCTTTCAGGAAAAAGATTATGAGAAAAAACCTGAAAGATAAAATAAATTAATTATTTATTATTTAATATAATTTAATATTATTTAATATTATTTAATATTATTTAATATTATTTAATATTATTTAATATTGGGCAATTAACCAATATTTTATGAAATTATTTATTATGATGTTTTAAGTTTATAATTATTAACTAATTTTATATTAATTTAATATTAATTATATTAATATTAAATGTTTTAATATAATTAATCACGTATTATTGTTAATGATAAATCAAATGATTAATTATTTATATTAAATAGAAATTGGTTATTAATTAAAGATATTGTTTATATTTCATAATAATTAATTATTAATTAGTTAAAAAATTAATTTTATCAATTAATAATTATTTTTATTTTATTATTTAATAACAATTATTAAAATTATAGTATATTAAATAATATTAAGTGTTATTTTATTGAAAAATTATTTAAATCTTAATTAATAATAAAAATAAATATAATATTTATATTATATTTGGTTAAGTGTGACTAATTAATTAGTCAACACTTACATTGTCTCTCCTACGTTTGATTCACTGTTGTTTAGGTTTTTATTCCTTTCCGTATATGGTTCCAACTGAGAAATGTGAAATATTGGATGTAATTGTGAATTCTCGGGAAGCTTTAGCTTAAAATTATTTCTACCTTTATCTTCAATTATTTCAAAAGGTCCTAAGTATTGGACCGATAACTTCCTGGAAGGTTCGTTAGTGAAATAATATCTTCTAAGCCAGACTTTATCATTGATTGTTAATTTTGGACCTTGTTGTTTTTTGTTGTCTCCATATTTCTTGAAATCCTGTTTTGCCTTTATCAATTGTTTCTTTAAAGCATTGAAATGTTCGGTCCAATTTCTAACGAGCTCTGATGCATTATCTTTAAGAAGACTCGGAGGTGTATCAATTTGGAATGAGGGGTTTGAAACCGTAATTTGCAACAAAGGGTGTTTTACCTATTGATTTATGAATTGAATCGTTGTAAGTGATTTCACAAAAAGGAAGATAGAAAAACCAGTCATGCTGAGTTAAAGAACAATAGCAACGTAAATATTGCTCTATTACTGCGTTTGCTCTTTCCACCTGTCCGTTTGATTGTTGGTGATGTGCCGTTGCTAAATTTGGTTTTGCATTTATATAAGAACATAAGGCAGTCCAAAATTCAGCTGAAAATTGTGATCCGTGATCCGATACTATAACTTTAGGGAATCCGTGGTATTTGAATACGTTAAATAGTAGAAGTTTTGCCGTAAGTTCCGAAGAGGGTACATCAGTGGTAGCAACCAAATGAATCATTTTTGTGAGATGGTCTGAAACAACCATTATACAGGTACAATCTTGGGATCGTGGAAGTTGAACGATGAAATCTACACCTATTATTTCCCATGGTTTAGTTGGTACTGGAAGCGGAATAATTAAGCCATATGGTTTATGACGGCGTACTTTGCAAGATCCACATGTTTTACATGAAAGAACGTAATTGGAGATATCGTTCTTCATCAGCGGCCACCAATAATTCCTGCTAATTCTTTCAAGAGTTTTTTCAATTCCAAGGTGTCCTCCAAGTGGATCATCATGCATTTTTCGAAGTAAAGTAATTCTAAGATTAGAGGGAACAATAATTTTGTTATTAAAGTGGAGAATGTTATTTTTTAATTGAAATAGTGAACTTTTAAAATTTTTTGTTTTATCTTTGAATTTGTTAAGTATATTGGAACAATAAGGGTCTTGAGATTGCATTTCTTGAAGTTTGACTAAGTTATCTTCCATAGAGAGGCAAAAATTATTTTCTTTTAATAAAATTTGAGATTCATTAATGTTTTTGGTGAGGTAATCTGGTCTTCGGGATAACGCATCTGGTTTCCCACCTTGAACCCCAGGCCTATAAGAAAGAACAAAATCAAATTTGGATAAGAAGAGACTCCATCGAATTGTCGGGGGCTCAATTTTTGAGGTTTTTTGAAAAACAGAAGATTCCTATGGTCCGTAAAAACTTTAATAGGAAATTTTGCTCCTTCAAGGTGATGTCTCCATACATCAAAGGCAGTAATTATCGCCAATAATTCCTTGTCATAGATAGCGTAATTCGTTTCAGGACTTGTCAGTGAACGGGAATAAAAGGCAATAGGATGGATTAAGTTGTCGATCGATGAGTTTTGAGATAATACACATCCGAGGGCAAATTCGCTTGCGTCAGTTTCCAAAAAGAATTCTTTATCTTGGTCTGGAAAAATAAGGATATCAGTTGAATTAAATGATTTCTTTAAACTATCAAAAGCATTCTGAGCATCCTTATCCCATAGAAAAGTATTATTCTTAGATAAAAGTTTTCTTAAAGGATCCATAATTTTTGCGTAATCTTTGATAAAACGTCTATAAAAATTTGTAAACCCAAGGAAACTTTGCAGTTCAGTAAGGTTTTTTGGAACTGGCCATTCCATAATGCATTTTATCTTGTCTTTATCCATTAGTAACCCATTAGCGGACACAACGAAGCCGAGAAAGGTGGTTTGTTTAACATGGAACTCACATTTCTCAATCTTGCAGTATAATCCATTATTTAATAACTTACTCAATACTACTTTAACATGATTAATATGTTGATTTTCATCTGAAGAATAAATGATAATGTCATCTAAATATATTTGAACGAATTTATTCAATTCTTCTGATAACGTGTCTTGAATGAACCTTTGGAAAACTGAAGGGGCGTTTCTTAATCCAAATGGCATTACTCTATATTGAAAATGTCCTAGTGGTGTCCTAAAAGCTGTTAAGTATTCACTATCTTTACTGACTCGCACGAGATTGTAAGCAGATTTGAGGTCTAATCTAGAAAATATTTGTGCCCCTTTAAAAACTTCGATAAGGTCATTAATTCTTGGAATTGGGAAACTGTTTCTTATTGTAATCGAATTGAGTCTACGGTAGTCAACACATAGACGCAACGATCCATCTTTTTTCTTCACAAACATTACCGGAGCACCTGCAGGAGAATTTGATTTAACAATGAACCCTTTGGTCAGATTTTCATGAATATATTTTTCTAATTCTTCCTTTTCCTTTCTAGTAAGTGAATAGATAGGTCCGAAATACAATTGTCCCCCAGGGATGATATTTATTGTGATATCGTAGGGTCTATGTGGCGGAAGGGTATCCGCATTTTTAGTTTCAAATACGTCCAGTATGTTGCTATAATATCTTAAGATAATCTCTTTGCTTTTACTGTTATTTAGTTTTGACTTCAACTCCTTAGACATCATAATATAACATATTTCATCTTCAAAAAGGTCTTTCAGATCAGGTTTGGCAGTGTCTTCTGACATTAGGTCTTCAGTTACAATTGCGGCTGTGACGTTCTTTGTGGATTGGATCTTGGTGCCTTTACAAGATGGGCAATGATCCAAACAATTTCCTTCTAAAAAGAAAATGTGGTTATTCGAAAAGTTAATATATGGCTTATGGATGGAAAGCCAATCACGTCCCAAAATAGCGGATATTCCAGTAAGTTGAAGGTTGGCAACACTAAATTGGAATCTTTCTTTGTGATCAAATATGAAGAGATCTAATTGGCCAGTTGTATGAGTTATTTTCATAGTTTTGTTGTTTGGCAATCTAATTTCAATAGGGGAAGGTAGTTCAAAAGTTCTCAACTTCTGGGAGGAAACAAATTGCTTGCACATTAAACTTCTACTTGAACCTGAGTCGATTAATAGTCTAAGAGGAATTTTTTATTTTTTCCTTGAATGTAAAAGGTAGAAACCATTTTTTGATCCGATTTACTGTTGGTGTAGCTAGTAGAAAGCGTAACTTCTTCTTTTCTTTTATAGTTATTATTTCTATTTCTTTTAATATCTTGATGTTTTCCGACAATATTAATTCTTCTTTTATTAGTTTTTTCATTTATTCCGTTATTTAGAATATTATTTCTGAAGTAGCAATATTTATCAATCTTTATAATAAGGTTTGTTGCCTCGAATAGCTTTGTAGGTAAATCCTTTTTGTCATATTCTTCCCTGACTTCCTCAATTAGTCCCCTTCTCAATAAGTCTATCAAGACAGAATCTGGCCATTTGATACGAGTTGCCAAATGTCGGAATTGTATTGTATATTCAGCTGCATTGCCTAATTTTCTTTGTTTTAAATTTAGCAGCCTTTCAATTAAAGAGTATCTTTGTTCTTTGGAATCTCCAAAATTTTCAATAAGAAGTCTCTTGAATTCTTCATAAGACAAATCATCCAAAATATCATCAGATTTAAGGGATAGTCCCCATTTCTTGGCAAGCCCTTTAAGGTTAATTGTGACATAAGATATCTTTGAAATATCATTGGTAAAGGAATTAGGATGATCTATTATAAATTTGTCACATTGACAGAGTAGTTCGTTAAGATTTAAAGATTCATTTCCCTTTGCATGGAGGTTCTCAGCAAGGATACCGTTAGGAGCAAAAAAAGTAGGGATAAATTCAGTAATTGTAGATATAAGTTTTGTTTCGTTGGCCGGAGTAGTGTTATTTTGGTCCATTTGATAAAGTAATAATGATATAATAAAGATAATAGTTTATTAATAAAATATTATTATTTTTAAAAAATTTTTTTTTTTTTTTTTTTTTTTTTTTTTTTATATATATACCAAATATTAAAAAAAATCAAGAGTTATTATTGTAATAACACAAAATTAATACTTAACTTTTATTAAAATAACAATAATTGATAAAAAATATTTCGAGTTTATTAAGAAATTTTATTATATATTATTTTCTAAATAATAACTCTTGATTTTTATTTTATAGAAAAAATCAAGGTTATTTATAATTTTTTTTTGTTCATAATCTTAAAAGTTATTCTTTCAGGAAAAAGATTATGAGAAAAAACCTGAAAGATAAAATAAATTAATTATTTATTATTTAATATAATTTAATATTATTTAATATTATTTAATATTATTTAATATTATTTAATATTATTTAATATTGGCAATTAACCAATATTTTATGAAATTATTTATTATGATGTTTTAAGTTTATAATTATTAACTAATTTTATATTAATTTAATATTAATTATATTAATATTAAATGTTTTAATATAATTAATCACGTATTATTGTTAATGATAAATCAAATGATTAATTATTTATATTAAATAGAAATTGGTTATTAATTAAAGATATTGTTTAAATTTCATAATAATTAATTATTAATTAGTTAAAAAATTAATTTTATCAATTAATAATTATTTTTATTTTATTATTTAATAACAATTATTAAAATTATAGTATATTAAATAATATTAAATGTTATTTTATTGAAAAATTATTTAAATCTTAATTAATAATAAAAATAAATATAATATTTATATTATATTTGGTTAAGTGTGACTAATTAATTAGTCAACACTTACATAAATAAACATAAAAGGGGAGGGTTGGCGCAACGGTAGCGCGTCCGCCTCCAGAGCGGAAGGTTGGGTGTTCGAATCACTCACTCTCCATTTTTCTCACTTTGAGTTTTTGTTAATACTAAATACATTGTAAAAATTTATTTTGGATTTAATTAGTTCTTTAATAAACAAATAATAAATTTAAACAAATACTATAGCAATATACAACTCACTGTTTGAGTTGTAAAACTAGTAATAATACCTTATAAAATCTAAATTAAATAAATGTTATAATATCATTTTTTAACACAAAACTAGAACTACGTAGGGTTTACTATAATTTAGCTAATTTTATTCTTTTTAAAGCTTATTTCTTTATTAAATATTACAATTATATTCTATAAGTATATTATGATTATTTCCAGTATTATAATTTGTATTAATAAGTAATATTAACAAGCTAGCGTTATGTTTACTTGTTATTATACATGATAGGTTAATATGTAATACTTTGGCTTTAGTAATTAAAAATAATTAATTTAGGTTTAAAACGAATGTATTATATTATCCACTAACATTATTATATAACCACTTTTTTATTAACTGTTTTAGAAGTACATAGTAAGTACTTTTTATAGAAATGTTCAGAAATTATAAGAAATAAACGAATATTATTATAACTTTTATATTTTATTGTTAACCTTTTATTTATATTTAAACTTGGGTTTGTTATTTTTAATTTTATTTGTCGAATTTTCTTATATTTGTTAAAATTAATAATAACGACTAAATTTAATCATAAAAACTTGCTAAAAATAATTATTAGAATTAATTAATAACTAACTAAAACCAATTATTAAACGATTATTATAACAGAATAAAACTATTATTAAAATTATTTATTTAACTAATATTTATAACCAAATAAAACTAATTATTAAAATTATTTAATAAGCTAAATAATCCAATTCATAAAAATAATTATAAATTTATTATTATAACTAAATATTAAACTGAATTAACCAAATGAAAAAAAAATTTTTTTTTATTATTATAATTATTAAAAGAAAAAGTTCTCCTTTTTTTATTGAGTAGATTTAGAGCTAATTATACTTTTACAATTATTATTATTATTTAATTATAAAGCCTCAAAAAAAAAAAAAAAAAAAAAAAAAAAAAAAAAAAAAAAAAAAAAAAAAGAAGTTTAAATTAATCATATAAAATATTAAATTGATTTTAATAATTATTCAATATATTATATTTATTAAGAATATAATTTGAACAAGTAGAATAATATCTTTTCGAAAGAAATAGAAAAACTATTACTAATAATATTAAATCGTATTAATGTAATGGTTAAAAAAAATGATTTGAATTAAAAATACGATTTTTTCGAATGAGAGTAGTAATTACTAAATATATAAATATATTTATTAATAATTTACTCTAAATAAATAAAAATTTTTTCATTTATTTATATGTTAACAATTAATTACAGTACATTTGTTACAAAAATTTTATAGAAATAATTTATTTACAAGATTCTTAATATAGAATCTTTTAGAAACTTTTAAAAGAATAAAAGTAAAATTTATTTATTATCAAATATTTTAGATTTTGTGAGGAAAGGAAAATATAGAAAAGTGTAGTTTAACAAAATAAATAAATTAAAATTTGATTTAATAAATAAATAAATAAATAAATAAATAAATAATAAATAATTGAATAAATAAATAAATAATAAATAAATAAATAATAAATAAATAAATAATTGAATAAATAAATAATAATAATTAAATAGATAAATAATAAATAAATAATTGAATAATTAAAAGTTTTTATTAATTATTTATTTTAAACTTTTATTATAAATATAATTTTTTATTTCATTTTATTTTATTTTATTTATGACTTTATATTTTATTTTAATCCTGTAATTATTTCATAGAATAAATATAATAACAAGATTTGGAATGTGGTCCATTTCGCCAATTTTTTTTTTTGAAATTTTAATAAGCCATCTATTTATTTGTGGCTTTTAAAATTTATATTATTACGCCATAAAATTTAATATAATTTTAAGTAAAAAAGAAATAAATGTATAAATAAATAAGTAAATAAATAAATAAATAAAAATTAAAAAGGTCAATAAAAAATAAAATATTTTTATATAATTTTTTTTTTTTTGACAATCATGTTATAAGGAAAATGATAAATAATTATTTTCCTTATAACCTTATTTTTTATATTTTATTATTAATATTTATATTATATTTTTATATTTTATATTTTATTATTGATATTATATTTTTATATTTTTCTATTAATATTATATTTTTATATTTTCATATTTTTATATTTTATTATTAATATCAATATAATATTTTTATATTTTATTATTAAAAAATTTTATTTTATAAATTTATATTTAAATTAATATTATTTAAAATATTAATTTTTTATATTATAACTAAAACTTTAGTTGTTATTAATAATAGAATTAAACCTTTTATTTTATATATAATTTATAAATAAAATATTAAATAATAATAAAAATTACAAAATAATATTTTTATAAGACTTAAATTATAACTGTAAATTGAAATTTCAAAAATTAAAATTTGTTGTTCACATTTCAATTACTATTTATATATTACAGCAACCGTTTTGTAGAGATATATAAATAGGTTTTTTACACATATGAATTCACATGTCTATCCCATATTATATATATGGGCTTGTAAAGAACATATATACTTTGGTATATATATCTTATACTATATCAGTACGACGTCGGCGCTCCAAATTCCTAAGCAGAGGTAGCTCCAGTAGACATGTCTTGCCAAATAACATCCGTGTTATCCTATAGAAATTGAACTCGTAACCCTCACAGTATAGGCTATACAACTACACTAGGATGCCATGGGTGATCAAATATAGAAATTAAATACGTGGCAATCCAATAATGGTAGGAGCGGAATTAATACTTACCTGAAATTGTGCCATTATAACCCCTTTACCCTTTCTCCAAACACTATCGGGAAAATCAGATCAAGAATAGATACCAGCAGGGGTTGGCCGGACACCAGATGATTATTAAGTCGCCACATAACAACCAGTAGAAAGCCCAGTTCTACTTTATATGCTAAAAAATGCTATATATATTTGTTGTTTTAAAAAGACTTAAAAGTTAATAATTTAATTAGATTATAATATAAATAAAATAATTAATTAATTCATAAATTCTTTATTAGTATATATTAAAAAAAATAATTAATATTAATTTAGAATAAATAAATAATTAAGTTTTTTTTATATACATTAAATAAATAATTTACTTTTAAATAATAAAAATTAAAATATTTTCATATATACTTTATGTATCTGTTTTTTTTTTAAAAAAAATTAAAAGAAAAAGAAATAATTAAAATACTTTTTATCTTTTAAAAAAAATTGAATATTTAATTGTTCAGAATTAATATTAAAAAATAATATTTAGATAATTAATATAATTATTTAAAAGATATAATTAAAAACTATATATTAAAATTTATAAATGGAAGAAAACATAACTATTTATATAAGTGAGTCTAATAAAGGAGAAGAACAAATCATTATTAATAAACAATATAAATTTAATTTTTCACATTCAAGGAAAGATAATTCAAGAGTTTATAAATGTACCGAATATAAAAAAAATAATAAATGTAAATCTTTTATTATTTTAAATAATGAGAAAGAAATCTTAAAATATGAGAGTTTACATAATCATCCTGGAAACGAATACAGTGTATCCCTATCTGTAATGAAACATAAAATTAAAGATGAAATTAAAAAACATTCAAATCCTTTTGATATAAAACGAAAAAGACTATATAATGAAATTTCTAAAGAAATGGGATTTATATATCCGTGTCCAGAATATATTTCAGTTAAAACTCTAATATTAAGAAGTATTAATAAAAAACTACCATCCAATGTAACAACTTTTAATGAAATTCCTAATGAATCTGAATATTATAAAACTGAACGAAATGAAGATTTTATGATATTCAAAAATTCTGATTTAGTAATTTTTCAATCCCCTTTTCAAGCAAAATTATTTAAGAAATAATGATATATTTGTGGATGGTACTTTTTATATCGCACCTAAATTTAGTCAACAAGTGTTTATTACTAGAACTTACGTTAAAGAATTGAATAGTTTTTATACTACTTCTTATGCAATATTAAGAAATAAAAAGCAAAAAACATATAAAATGTTATTCAATAAATTAAAACAAAATTCTAATAATAATATTATAACTGAACCAAAAAATGTACATTGCGATTTTGAAAAAGGCATATCCAAAGCAGTTAAAAAAATATTTCCTAATATAAATATTAAATATTGTATTTGGCATTATAAAAATTTATTAGAAATTAAAAAAAATGAATTGTGCCGTAATGAAGTGAACGATGATGAAAAAATATTTAATTATTACAAAGGAATTTCAAACTTACCATTTATCAACCCTGAATACATAATGGATATTTTTTCATTAATTAAAACTAAATCCATTGAAAAAAATTCTTGTCAATTTTTAAAATTTTTAGAATATTTTTATGAAACATATTTAATTGGTTACGATATGAAAAGTTGGAATTATTATAATAATATTGAACATATAACCAATAATGCTTCAGAATCACTCAATAATTCTTTAAATAAACTATTTCCAATGAAACCAAATTTTTATGAATTAATAAATAAATTAAAAGAACAGGAACATTTATCATATTATGATTACCAAATGAAAATAAAAGGAATTTGGAGAATGAAAAAAAAAAATAAAAACAAAAACTGATGAAATTAATATCTTAATTGAAAAATACAAAAATAAAGAAGCCAAGTTAATTAATATAAAATATGATAGAAGTGATCTTTCTAAATTGTGGTTTGAATGTTTAACTAATTTAAATAATATTTTATAAATATTATTTAATAATAAATAATTATGAAATGACAGAGGAATTTCCAAAAGAAAAAATCATTAAAATTCTTTCATACAAAAACTTATAATTAAATTTATTAATTAAAAAATTTATAATTATTAAAAAGTTAAAATGTTTATATACTTGATAAAATTTATGTAGTTTAAATAAATATTCTATAATTTTATTATTATAATTAATTTTATTAATAATTGTTTAAATATTTTATTTATATTTTTTTTAAAATAAATAATCCTATATTTTTATACTTTATTATTAATATCAATAATATATTTTTATATTTTTATATTTTATTATTAATGTTTATAATTAATTTTATTAATAATTGTTTAAATATTTTATTAATTTTTTTTTAAATAAATAAATCTATATAATTGTTAAAGTATTTTATTAATATTTTTTTTTAAATAAATAAATCTATATAATTGTTAAAGTATTTTATTAATATTTTTTTTTAAATAAATAAATATATATAATTGTTAAAGTATTTTATTAATATTTTTTTTTTAAATAAATAAATATATATAATTGTTAAAGTATTTTATTAATATTTTTTTTTTAAATAAATAAATATATATAATTGTTAAAGTATTTTATTAATATTTTTTTTTAAATAAATAAATATATATAATTGTTAAAGTATTTTATTAATAGTTGTTTAAATATTTTATTAATATTTTTTAAATAAATAAATCTATATAATTGCTAAAGTATTTTATTAATATTTTTTTTAAATAAATAAATCTATATAATTGTTTAAATATTTTATTAATATTTTTTAAATAAATAAATCTATATAATTGTTAAAGTATTTTATTAATATTTTTTTTAAATAAATAAATCTATATAATTGCTAAAGTATTTTATTAATAGTTGTTTAAATATTTTATTAATATTTTTTTAATAAATAAATCTATATAATTGTTAAAGTATTTTATTAATATTTTTTTTTAAATAAATAAATCTATATAATTGTTAAAGTATTTTATTAATATTTTTTTTTAAATAAATAAATCTATATAATTGTTAAAGTATTTTATTAATATTTTTTTTTTAAATAAATAAATATATATAATTGTTAAAGTATTTTATTAATATTTTTTTTTTAAATAAATAAATATATATAATTGTTAAAGTATTTTATTAATATTTTTTTTTTAAATAAATAAATATATATAATTGTTAAAGTATTTTATTAATATTTTTTTTTAAATAAATAAATATATATAATTGTTAAAGTATTTTATTAATAGTTGTTTAAATATTTTATTAATATTTTTTAAATAAATAAATCTATATAATTGCTAAAGTATTTTATTAATATTTTTTTTAAATAAATAAATTTATATAATTGTTTAAATATTTTATTAATATTTTTTAAATAAATAAATCTATATAATTGTTAAAGTATTTTATTAATATTTTTTTTAAATAAATAAATCTATATAATTGCTAAAGTATTTTATTAATAGTTGTTTAAATATTTTATTAATATTTTTTTAATAAATAAATCTATATAATTGTTAAAGTATTTTATTAATATTTTTTTTTAAATAAATAAATCTATATAATTGTTAAAGTATTTTATTAATATTTTTTTTTAAATAAATAAATCTATATAATTGTTAAAGTATTTTATTAATATTTTTTTTAAATAAATAAATCTATATAATTGTTAAAGTATTTTATTAATATTTTTTTTTAATTAAATAAATCTATATAATTGTTAAAGTATTTTATTAATAGTTGTTTAAATATTTTATTAATATTTTTTAAATAAATAAATCTATATAATTGTTAAAGTATTTTATTAATATTTTTTTTAAATAAATAAATCTATATAATTGTTAAAGTATTTTATTAATATTTTTTTTAAATAAATAAATCTATATAATTGTTTAAATATTTTATTAATATTTTTTAAATAAATAAATCTATATAATTGTTAAAGTATTTTATTAATATTTTTTTTAAATAAATAAATCTATATAATTGTTTAAATATTTTATTAATATTTTTTAAATAAATAAATCTATATAATTGTTTAAATATTTTATTAATATTTTTTAAATAAATAAATCTATATAATTGTTAAAGTATTTTATTAATATTTTTTTTAAATAAATAAATCTATATAATTGTTTAAATATTTTATTAATATTTTTTAAATAAATAAATCTATATAATTGTTAAAGTATTTTATTAATATTTTTTTTAAATAAATAAATCTATATAATTGTTTAAATATTTTATTAATATTTTTTAAATAAATAAATCTATATAATTGTTAAAGTATTTTATTAATATTTTTTTTAAATAAATAAATCTATATAATTGTTAAAGTATTTTATTAATAGTTGTTTAAATATTTTATTAATATTTTTTAAATAAATAAATCTATATAATTGTTAAAGTATTTTATTAATATTTTTTTTAAATAAATAAATCTATATAATTGTTTAAATATTTTATTAATATTTTTTAAATAAATAAATCTATATAATTGTTTAAATATTTTATTAATATTTTTTAAATAAATAAATCTATATAATTGTTAAAGTATTTTATTAATATTTTTTTTAAATAAATAAATCTATATAATTGTTTAAATATTTTATTAATATTTTTTTTAAATAAATAAATCTATATAATTGTTAAAGTATTTTATTAATATTTTTTTTAAATAAATAAATCTTTATAATTGTTTAAATATTTTATTAATATTTTTTAAATAAATAAATCTATATAATTGTTAAAGTATTTTATTAATATTTTTTTTAAATAAATAAATCTATATAATTGTTTAAATATTTTATTAATATTTTTTAAATAAATAAATCTATATAATTGTTTAAATATTTTATTAATATTTTTTAAATAAATAAATCTATATAATTGTTAAAGTATTTTATTAATATTTTTTTTAAATAAATAAATCTATATAATTGTTTAAATATTTTATTAATATTTTTTTTAAATAAATAAATCTATATAATTGTTAAAGTATTTTATTAATATTTTTTTTAAATAAATAAATCTATATAATTGTTTAAATATTTTATTAATATTTTTTAAATAAATAAATCTATATAATTGTTAAAGTATTTTATTAATATTTTTTTTTTAAATAAATAAATCTATATAATTGTTAAAGTATTTTATTAATATTTTTTTTAAATAAATAAATCTATATAATTGTTAAAGTATTTTATTAATAGTTGTTTAAATATTTTATTAATATTTTTTAAATAAATAAATCTATATAATTGTTAAAGTATTTTATTAATATTTTTTTTAAATAAATAAATCTATATAATTGTTAAAGTATTTTATTAATAGTTGTTTAAATATTTTATTAATATTTTTTAAATAAATAAATCTATATAATTGTTAAAGTATTTTATTAATATTTTTTTTTAAATAAATAAATCTATATAATTGTTAAAGTATTTTATTAATATTTTTTTTTAAATAAATAAATCTATATAATTGTTAAAGTATTTTATTAATATTTTTTTTAAATAAATAAATCTATATAATTGTTAAAGTATTTTATTAATAGTTGTTTAAATATTTTATTAATATTTTTTAAATAAATAAATCTATATAATTGTTAAAGTATTTTATTAATATTTTTTTTAAATAAATAAATCTATATAATTGCTAAAGTATTTTATTAATAGTTGTTTAAATATTTTATTAATATTTTTTAAATAAATAAATCTATATAATTGTTAAAGTATTTTATTAATATTTTTTTTTAAATAAATAAATCTATATAATTGTTAAAGTATTTTATTAATATTTTTTTTTAAATAAATAAATATATATAATTGTTAAAGTATTTTATTAATATTTTTTTTTAAATAAATAAATCTATATAATTGCTAAAGTATTTTATTAATAGTTGTTTAAATATTTTATTAATATTTTTTAAATAAATAAATCTATATAATTGTTAAAGTATTTTATTAATATTTTTTTTTAAATAAATAAATCTATATAATTGTTAAAGTATTTTATTAATATTTTTTTTTAAATAAATAAATCTATATAATTGTTAAAGTATTTTATTAATATTTTTTTTAAATAAATAAATCTATATAATTGTTAAAGTATTTTATTAATAGTTGTTTAAATATTTTATTAATATTTTTTAAATAAATAAATCTATATAATTGTTAAAGTATTTTATTAATATTTTTTTTTAAATAAATAAATCTATATAATTGTTAAAGTATTTTATTAATATTTTTTTTTAAATAAATAAATATATATAATTGTTAAAGTATTTTATTAATATTTTTTTTTAAATAAATAAATCTATATAATCGTTAAAGTATTTTATTAATATTTTTTTAAATAAATAAATCTATATAATTGCTAAAGTATTTTATTAATAGTTGTTTAAATATTTTATTAATATTTTTTAAATAAATAAATCTATATAATTGTTAAAGTATTTTATTAATATTTTTTTTAAATAAATAAATCTATATAATTGTTAAAGTATTTTATTAATAGTTGTTTAAATATTTTATTAATATTTTTTAAATAAATAAATCTATATAATTGTTAAAGTATTTTATTAATATTTTTTTTTAAATAAATAAATCTATATAATTGTTAAAGTATTTTATTAATATTTTTTTTTAAATAAATAAATCTATATAATCGTTAAAGTATTTTATTAATATTTTTTTTAAATAAATAAATCTATATAATTGCTAAAGTATTTTATTAATAGTTGTTTAAATATTTTATTAATATTTTTTTAATAAATAAATCTATATAATTGTTAAAGTATTTTATTAATATTTTTTTTTAAATAAATAAATCTATATAATTGCTAAAGTATTTTATTAATATTTTTTTTAAATAAATAAATCTATATAATTGTTAAAGTATTTTATTAATAGTTGTTTAAATATTTTATTAATATTTTTTAAATAAATAAATCTATATAATTGTTAAAGTATTTTATTAATATTTTTTTTAAATAAATAAATCTATATAATTGTTAAAGTATTTTATTAATATTTTTTTTAAATAAATAAATCTATATAATTGTTAAAGTATTTTATTAATATTTTTTTTTAAATAAATAAATCTATATAATTGCTAAAGTATTTTATTAATATTTTTTTTAAATAAATAAATCTATATAATTGCTAAAGTATTTTATTAATAGTTGTTTAAATATTTTATTAATATTTTTTTAATAAATAAATCTATATAATTGTTAAAGTATTTTATTAATATTTTTTTTTAAATAAATAAATCTATATAATTGCTAAAGTATTTTATTAATATTTTTTTTAAATAAATAAATCTATATAATTGTTAAAGTATTTTATTAATAGTTGTTTAAATATTTTATTAATATTTTTTAAATAAATAAATCTATATAATTGTTAAAGTATTTTATTAATATTTTTTTTAAATAAATAAATCTATATAATTGTTAAAGTATTTTATTAATATTTTTTTTAAATAAATAAATCTATATAATTGTTAAAGTATTTTATTAATATTTTTTTTTAAATAAATAAATCTATATAATCGTTAAAGTATTTTATTAATATTTTTTTTAAATAAATAAATCTATATAATTGCTAAAGTATTTTATTAATAGTTGTTTAAATATTTTATTAATATTTTTTTAATAAATAAATCTATATAATTGTTAAAGTATTTTATTAATATTTTTTTTTAAATAAATAAATCTATATAATTGCTAAAGTATTTTATTAATATTTTTTTTAAATAAATAAATCTATATAATTGTTAAAGTATTTTATTAATAGTTGTTTAAATATTTTATTAATATTTTTTAAATAAATAAATCTATATAATTGTTAAAGTATTTTATTAATATTTTTTTTTAAATAAATAAATCTATATAATTGTTAAAGTATTTTATTAATATTTTTTTTTAAATAAATAAATCTATATAATCGTTAAAGTATTTTATTAATATTTTTTTTAAATAAATAAATCTATATAATTGCTAAAGTATTTTATTAATAGTTGTTTAAATATTTTATTAATATTTTTTTAATAAATAAATCTATATAATTGTTAAAGTATTTTATTAATATTTTTTTTTAAATAAATAAATCTATATAATTGCTAAAGTATTTTATTAATATTTTTTTTAAATAAATAAATCTATATAATTGTTAAAGTATTTTATTAATAGTTGTTTAAATATTTTATTAATATTTTTTAAATAAATAAATCTATATAATTGTTAAAGTATTTTATTAATATTTTTTTTAAATAAATAAATCTATATAATTGTTAAAGTATTTTATTAATATTTTTTTTAAATAAATAAATCTATATAATTGTTAAAGTATTTTATTAATACTTTTTTTTTTTAAAATAAACCTTTTAATTGTTTGAATATTAAATTTTTAATTGTTTGAATATTTTATTTTATTTTTTTTTTTTGTAAAAAATACAAATTAATAATACAACAAAATAGTATCATATAACTATTAATTTAAAAAGCCTCAAAATTTGATATATCACGTGAAAAAATTTGGCGTTTTGGACCTCTCCCCAAGATTTGTATATATTTCAAATAATTATAAATAAATAATAATAATCAATGGGTATACATAAATCAATATAAATCAAATGACATCATAATATTAATCTATGTAATTAAATGATAAATTTATTTACTTTATTCATTGATATATATTAATAAAACTTTTTTTTTTTTTAACATTATATAATAATAAAAATTAAAATTAAAATGTGCTTGATTTATATTTAGAGGAAGATTGGCATTTTTTGGAAAAAAAGGTACAAATTTTATCAAAAGTTGCATTTTCAGAAAAATGTTAAGAGAATAATATAATTTAAGTTCAAATTTTTTTTTTTTTTTTTTTTTTTTTTTTTTTTTTTTTTTTTTTTTTTTTTTTTACTTTGATCAGTAATATTTAAAGATTTATAAATATTATGAAAATAAATTTATAATTATTATATTTTTATTTTACAGCAAGCAGTTATTTATGAATATTTAATTGAATTTTTTTTTTTATTTGTTGTAATGAAAGACAAGATTACAGTAATTAAATACTTTAGTTAAATAAAAAATATTTATTTATTTAATTTTTTTTTACCAAACAATATTACATTCTTCATTTTATTATTAAGAAAACTTGTGAATAATCATTTAAATTGTAATGAAAATTCATCCGTCCTAATTTATATTTTTTCTTTTTTAAAAAAATGAATTTTTTTTTGTTTCCGTAAAATTTGATGATAAATGAATATAGAAATAGAATAAAAAACAATAAATAAAGGATAATTTTTCAGTGATATCAAATAATAAATTAATAATAAATAAATAAATAAATAAATAATAAATAATAAATAATAAATAATAAATAATAAATAATAAATAATTAATAATTAATAATTAATAATTAAATAAATAAATAATAATTGAATAATTAAATAAATAATAATTGAATAATTAAATAATAAATAATAAATAATAAATAATTAAGTAAATAAATAATAATTGAATAATTAAATAAATAATAATTGAATAATTAAATAAATAATAATTGAATAATTAAATAATAAATAATAAATAATAAATAATATTTCTCTCACATGGTGTAATTTATGATCTTCATAATCCATGATTATATAGCATTGTGTGTTTTGATTAAAACCAAGAAATATACTCTTTTTAGCGTTAGGAGAGAATTTTCCCTTATTTTGTGAAAAATCTTTTAGTAAGTAATGCATCCCCAAACTCTTAGATATTTGATATCTACTTTTTTTTATAATGTACTTTATCAGGAATCTTATTAACTATTCCACTATGAGACATTTTGTTGTAAATGAGATTAGCATATGTAATTGCATAATCCCATAAATTATCACATATTTTACTCCAAAAGATTAAAGTTTTAGTACTTGAAATAATGGTTTGATTAAAACGTCTTACTATGCCATTACTTTCAGGATTGTAGGGAGGTGAATATTCTTTTTTAATACCGTTTTCGCAGCAGAATTTTTTAATTCGAATATTGTCAAATTCTTTTCCATGATCCAATTTTCTTCAATTTAAATATCTCACAAGTTTTAGGTCTTCTGGTTGGTAATATTTCTTCGTTAGTTTGACCTGATTTCTCCTATCCCTTCACAATTTGTTTTCATTTTCATATTAATGTTGCTTCTTAATTCCATTTTCTGTGTTTAATAAATTTTCTCAATAAGTATTCCTCTCTGGTTTCTTCAGGTAGTTGCATATCGATATTCACTGTTAATTCGAAGGCCGAAAGCAATTCATCCCACTCTTTCTCTTGTTCATTTAATAAACGTAAATATATGCCAATTTCCTTGTTCCTATTTTCCATTTTGCCGTTAGTCTCAGGGTGGTAGGATATTGCGGTTTTTATGTAAATGTTGTATAAATCCAAGAATCCTTTTGTTTAAGTAGATACAAACTGTGTTTCATTGTCTGTTATAAGTATTTCAGGTATTTCATGACGATTAAACACTTCTGCGATAAAGTCGATATTATCCGTAGATTCTGTCTTTTGAAGAGGTTTGGCTTCAACCCATTCCGTAAAATAGTCTACTAACACTACTTTGTATGTATTGATTGTTCCTTTTTGCAATATATAGATATCCAATTAATTCGGTCCAACCCGTAGAAATGGTGCTTCTGCCGGGGTAGATATACTTTTAGGAGTCCTTTGGATATGGTCTTGGACGGAAAACTTGACACTTGTGACACGTTTTGACTATCAATTTTCACCTCTCGAAATACAGAAACATACACTTTCCAATTAAGGGAAAAAATATCCTATTTATTTCCCCGTTGAAACGTAGCCGGAGTACTAGTGAAACCGAAAGGCATTACTACAAAATTATAATTTCCAAACTATGGGATGTGATTGAAAACATGGATGAAATAAATAGATCAGATGAATTCCCTAATGATATTTGATGGAGAATTAATTAATTTAGTAATTATGAAGAATGAAAATGATGTTGAAAATAATGTTGTAAATAGGATTGAAGATATTTCAATGAATAATAAAATAAATATTGAGAATATTGATGGCGAAGAATTAATATATACAATTTCTTAGACGAAGAAATGGATCATGTTTGTCCACTAGACTAGATAATCCATTTATTTTATTTTATTTTATTTTATTTTATTTTATTTTATTTTATTTTATTTTATTTTATTTTATTTTATTTTATTTTATTTTATTTTATTCAATCTGTACTTTATATTTATATTTAAAATATTTATTTTATTTTATTTTATATTATTTTATTTTATTTTATTCAATTTGTACTTTATATTTATATTTAAAATATTTATTTTATTTTATATTACTTTATTTTAGTTCAATAGAAAACTTACCTTTACAATATTATAGACTCAGGTTTTGGATAAAAAATTAACTATACAGGTAGGGAAATAATTATCATGTTTTAATATATTTATTTTTTTTTATTATTTTATTTATTATAATTTTTTTAATAATCAATATTTTTTATTAATAATTAATTGCTGTTTTTATTAATACATAGCTTGGTATTATGAAATTTAAGTAATATTTATATACTCTTTCGAATTTAAATTATAATTAATTATTTAAAATTAAATAGTTTATATAGAATTATTAAATTATATCAATAATTCATTTTTGTGTTAATCTTATTTTTATAAATATAATAAAATAATAATAAAGTATGATTTAATTAGGATTAAATATATAATAAATATATATAAAATAATTTTTATTTATATTTATTATATATGAAAATTAGTTTTTCAAGTTAAATAATTTTATATAATAAAATAAGTAAATAAATTATATTTGAAATAAAATAATAGTTAATTATTTTAAATTTTATAATACTATTTAATTAATTTTTAAAATAAATTTTTAATAAAATTATATAATTTGAATATAAATTTTTATACTAGTCTTTGTTAAAGTTTTCCTCTGCTTTCAGAGTCCATCGATAATGATTAATAAAAATTTCAAGCAATAGTTCATTCGATAACTTATTAATATCTTTGGTAGGTTTAGCAGTAATATCAAAAGGTTGCTGATCCTTCCTACTATACACTAATTCAAAACTCAAATGTTTTGTTACTTTATTTTAAGTAGTTCTAAGAGCTCACAAAGCGAATAGAAATACTTTATCCCAATCCTTATTCATAAAACCAAACAACCATAATAATTTACCAATTTCTTTATTACGATTTTTCTCAAGTCCATTACTTTCCGAATGATATGTAAAGGTAAATTTCACATAGACATCATAGAGATCTAAAAATATCTTGGTCATATTTTAAGTAAACTGAACACCATTATCAGTTGTAATTATAATGTACACCATATTGAGTAAAAACATTAATTAAGAACTTTGTTATATCATTTAATGCTATTTTTTCTGTAGGCTCTGTTTCAACTAATTTAGTAAAGTAACTACTGTTTCAATAATACATTGGTTATTATTTTTAGTTTTAATTAAAGGTCCAATAATATCTAAACCCAAACGTTTAAATGACCTTCTAACTTAATTGGGATTCTTTCGTTAGTTTCTGGATATTATTGTGAGCTATTTAACTGATATTTATTACAATTTTGTACCACTCTTTTAATATCCATTACCATATTATTCCAACAATAACTTTTTCAAAGCCATTGATAAGTTTTATAATGACCTTCATGACCTATCTATATATAAAAAATTCAATGAAAAAAAAATAATAAATAATATAAAATATAATAATTTAATAAAATAAAATAATAATTCAATTTATAAATTTATCCAAATTTATATAATTAATACAATTTTAAATTTCATTTAAATTTAATTTAAATGAAATTAAGTCTTCCAATTTTATTAAAAAAATTTAAAGAGAAATCCTTTTCAGAACCAAAAAAGCCAATAAAAGATCCTGATGTTGATAATATAACCAAACGAATGAAAAACTTAACTATTAATATGAGTTTCTACTGTAAGGAAAAGGGTCATTTCCAGAATAAATGTCCTAAACTCAAAAGTTGTTGTTGAAAAAAATTACCAAGAATACTATGAAAATAAAAATTTAAATCACTAAAAAGGAGAAGAAACACACCCATTGTCAATTAAATTATTTCAATCAAATTTCAAATAATTTTGAAGAAGAGACACAACAAGATCAATATCAAGAAGTTCGAAGTATAGAATTAGAATCAGAAAATGAAAAAGTATTTCATAATGAAGAATCTGACTTATAAGAAAATGAAATATTTATTGTGCTAAAATTAAATGAAAAAAAAAAAAGATATTGGTAAACTATGATCTAGTAAAGAAAAGAAAATTCATCGCAGTCTTAAAGACAATCCAAGACCAATCATAACGCCTGAATTAAGAAAGAAAAAGAAAATTAATTAATAGAAAACTCAAAGCAAAAACAAACTCAGAGTTAGGTCCGCTCTTCAATACTTGCACAACATTTAATTAATAAAGAAAAAGAAAAGGAAAAAGAACTTTGTGATAAAGAACAAGCTAATACTTTTGAATAATAAATTTAACCTATTGAAACTGACGAATCGAGTATAGCTTCTATATTGTGAGTGGTTTAATAGGGTATTTGTGAAAAGGGTTAATACTACGACATGTTAGCCTCTGACATATATATAAGTTATATATACTGTTGGGAAGCAGTAATTAACTTATAAATTACCCATTATACATTCAACAAGGTTAAGGTGTTCACACACCTGACTCAGATAAATTCAATTAATATACCGAAATACTAAGGTCCCTCTGTATGGTTGGCAGTTGTAATATAAATAAACAAATAACCAATAATAAATAAAAAAAAATATTTCTTTTTTAAGTATTTTTAGTAATTGTATTAAAATTATTTTTTATTTTTATAAAAATAACATTCTATTAAAAAAAATAAATATTATTTGTCCAATTAGAACATGATAATATTTAAAATAGCAATGTGAAATAAAAGTAATATTCAAAATTAAGTTTTTAAATAAATTTAGAAAAATATTCACAGGAAACGAACCTCACCTCCAAGATAATAAGATTTCTCTTTAAAGAGAATTCTTTTTCCAGATTAAGGTTTGAATCGACAATAAAAGAAATTATGATCTTCTCCTTTAGAGGTATTGACCCTGCTAACTTGTCTTAATACATTTTCAACGTTGACACTCTTGGTTAGTTTACACTTATACCGTCGAAAGAGCAACCCTTTGTCTAGTACTAGCCCTAGGCATTATTTCTGTAAAGAGGTAGTAGCAAATAGCATCAAGAATAAGTGTTTTAGAATAATCAACCAGAAATGATTCGGTTCTTAAACAAAACATCTCATTCCATTTTATATTTTAAATTAATAATATCTGCATCTCTTCCACCAAGAAGGAAGTTATATAGTAGCTACCACATCATATATATATTTACACTACTCATTATTTAGAAAATTAATAATATTAGCACGTTTTCACCGATTGACCTATTTTACTGCATTATTAGTATGGATACTATTATTTTCACTTTCAAAACTATTTCTATTATAAACAGTATTATTTCTACTGTTATTATTATTAATATTATACTCTTTGTTACTACCATCAGAATCAATACTTGATTCTATATTGTTCATATCTAAGATAATAGTGTTTACATTACTATTTGATATTGGACAATATTTTCTAGTATGAAAAATTGTTTGTTACTAGAAAATATTGTCCAATATCAAATAGTAATGTAAACACTATTATCTTAAAGTTTTTCAATATCCATAAAATATTTCATTCGAAATTCACGTAAAAGATAGCATTTAGAAAACCAATGTTCCAATCGAGTATTACTATTTTTTCTATAACAACAAGGACATCGTTCTGGACAGTCGTTTTCAATCATATTGGCGGCTTTGGCGACAGGAGCATTAAATTTATATCCACATTTGGTACGAAGTATCCATCGTAAACCAATGCTATATTCAGGATACTTAAAATTGAGCTTTAGGTAGCTTATATTTTCTCAAATTTATTTTTCTTATAAGTCTTAGCTTTGAACTTAGTGTATTAACGATAAACCTATTTCTTGTTACTATATAATAATTTCTCTTTAATGTAATAATACTATCATCGATTTACTAAATTATAATGTTATTTTTAAAATTATGGAGAAAATTAAATAAAGTATCTATACAAGTAAATAATAATATGGAATTAAAGTAAATATTGACAATTAGTAAAGTTCATTGTAGAAATTTACTAACATATATTATAATTGTTTAAATTAATGTAATATCCATGAAAATACCTATATTTAAACATAATATAGTAAAGCAAAATAAATATATAGATTTAATTATTATTAAAAACTTAAGAAAAAAGTAAGTCAACCTAAGTGGCTTAATAATTTATACTTTTAATAGATAAGGAAAAATCACTAAAATAAACAACTTAAATAAAATATATAAATGATAATATAATTGGATCTAAACATAAAAACACAAAGGTTAATATTAATTTTATATAAAAGTATATATATAATATATATTTATTATTATATAAAATAATAAATAATTTAAATAAAATTAGTATAAATTTTAAATATTGTAAATTAAACATATTTATATATGTAAGATGTAGGTTGTACTAATTAAATATCATTCCTAAGTTAATAGCTATATATATTTATTATTTATAAAGAAATATTTCAATATTAATACTTAGATTACTTATTAATATTAATATAATATTGTAATTGCTTATTATTGTTAGTAATATTCCTAACATTTTCAAAACTTAATTTATATAATAATGTCAAATTAAAGAAAATAATAAACTTTTAAAATTCCAATGATTTATTTGCTTTGAAATCAAATAGAATTAAATTAAATTTAATGCTTTTTTTAATTTGTTGTATATTTAAAATTTATAATTGTTTAAAATAAAATAAAGTGTATTTATTCCATAAACAGTAATATTTAAAACATTCGTCAATTAGTATATAATCTAACTCTAATTAACATACATTTGATAACAATAATATATTGTTTAAAATAAACTAAGATTACATATTATAGTTATATATATATTATAATAAATGTATTAAATATTATCATTTAAGGAAATTAAACATTTTATTTAGCATTTATAATTTAGTAGTAACTAAATTGGAAACAAGGTTCTATCCGTGCTGTTAGTTAGTCTGTAGGATAGAGTATATAAGGATCCTGGTTCGATCCCGCCCTATGACCATTTTTCAGCTTTTCCTTACAATAGGTTTTTACGGGAATATGGTGGTTAGGGTTATATATATAAATATTATTCTGAATACCCTAGCTGTTGGCCTGAGAGGGTTGCGAAAGTACTGTCAAATAATAATATTTAGGAAGGAATTATTATCATTTAGGTACATGATTTCATGAGTCCATGTACATATATTCTACTAAATTGCGATCTTTCTAACGTTTATACATATGCTGAGGGAGCTAGAACGAATCTCATTGAGTTAGGGTTATACTGGTCCCATTTTAAAGGGGAAGTTATGAATTGTAGAAGTACTCCAAGAAAAAGGCCACTCAAAAATTTTCAGTAATAATATTCATTTCAGAATGTCAATGCTGAATGCTCAGTAAGGCTGTCCAGGAGGGACATTTTCGCTTATATGGAAGTATTGTGACTACCTCAATATTCCCGCAAAGGGGGTACACATCGGAAATAAAATAAAAAAAAATAATTAAATTGGTGAATAAGAATTTATATTTTAATATAAATACATTTATATTATAAATATTATAAATATTATTTATAAAAAGTATTTTAATTTGTTTTATTTTATCTGTACTTCATATTTTTATTTCTACAAGTTATTTTATTTTATTTTTTTTATTTTATTTTATTTTTTTATTTTATTTTATTTTTTTATTTATTTTTTATTTTTTTATTTTTTTTATTGTTCTTATTTTTTTTATTTTTTTATTTTTTTTTTTTTTTTATTTTTTTATTTTTGTTTTTTTTTTATTTTTATTATATATATATATATATATATTTATAATTAATTTGAATTATTTAAAGTATAATTTATTACATGGAATATACTTTGTCAAATATTTTATAAATTTAATCCACACCACTTCTATTCGATTTTGGTATTCGATTTTGTTTTGATTTTGTTTATAACTATTAAATATTCGTGTTACTTGTCATTCATTTAACTCTAATTAAATTATATATTAATTAGAGTTTCCATTTGTATATTTAAATTGATCTGATATGTAATAGAAACGTAATTAAGTGTAAATTTTAAATTTATATCTATTCTGTCAATAATAATATTTGAAATAATTTCTTATTCATATATTATTCAATATTCAATTTCAAGGTGGTAAAGTGACATATTGTTCATTTAACAATACTTATATTGATTGTTATAATAATGTTGCAAATATTTGCGAGAATTATATTCTTGGATTTAACATTTACAGGGTTTGCAGTGAAAATGATGTTATGGAAGTATTTAATCAAATTACATGTGATAGAATGGTATCTCAAGATTGTGAAAAATTAAATAAATTTTTAAATAGAACTCTTTGTGATGATGTATATCCAAAATTTGATAATGAAAATAATAATGGATGAAAATGGAAATATAATTTCTCTAAATTTGTAACTATTCCATATTTTAATTATTTTATTAGAAATATTTTAACCAATTAAATATATTTTATATATATACATATTATTATTATTATTATTAATTTTATTGAATATTTTTATCATTAATTTTCGACAAATAATAATAATAATATATAACAATAGAACTTTTTCTTCACAATCAAATATATCTGATATTAATAATTTTCCACTTCTTACCAATCTTGAATATTTGTAAAAAAATAAATAAATATATATATATATATATATATATATATTAATCATTCTTTATTTAATCATTTTTTATTTATTTTATATTTATTTATTTATTTATATATTTTGAAAATTGAATTAAATAATATTATATATATATATATTATTATATATAGAGAACTGGATAATTATAATATAAATATATTACCAGAAATATTTTTCGAATTGCCATCTTTAAAATATTTGTAAATAATAATCAAAATATACCATTATTAATATAATATTTTTATATTATTTTTTTTAAAAAAAAAAAAAAATTCTAATAGATATAAAAATTTAAATATATTTATATTTTGATATATAGGAAAATATCTTCAACAAAGTTAAATGAAATACCAGAAATAATAAATTCTAATTCTCTTTTAGAATCCATGTAATAATATTTTTATAAATTTATTTATTTTATTTAATTTTATTTTATTCAATCTGTACTTTGATTATATTCATTTTTCTACTATTTATTTTATTTTATTTTATTTTATTCAATCTGTACTTTAATTATATTCATTTTTCTACTATTTATTTTATTTTATTTTATTTTATTCAATCTGTACTTTAATTATATTCATTTTTCTACTATTTTATTTTATTTTATTCAATCTGTACTTTAATTATATTCATTATTCTACTATATATTTTATTTTATTTTATTCAATCTGTACTTTAATTATATTCATTATTCTACTATTTATTTTATTTTATTTTATTCAATCTGTACTTTAATTATATTCATTATTCTACTATTTATTTTATTTTATTTTATTTTATTCAATCTGTACTTTAATTATATTCATTATTCTACTATTTATTTTATTTTTTTTTATTTTATTCAATTTGTACTTTAATTATATTAATTATTCTACTATTTTTATTTTATTTTATTTTATTCAATCTGTACTTTAATTATATTCATTATTCTACTATTTATTTTATTTTTTTTTATTTTATTTTATTTTATTCAATCTGAACTTTAATTATATTCATTTTTCTACTATTTATTTTATTTTATTTTATTTTATTCAATCTGTACTTTAATTATATTCATTATTCTACTATTTATTTTATTTTATTTTATTTTATTTTATTCAATCTGTACTTTAATTATATTCATTATTCTACTATTTATTTTATTTTTTTTATTTTATTTTATTTTATTCAATCTGAACTTTAATTATATTCATTATTCTACTATTTTATTTTATTTTAATTTATTTTTTTATTTTATTTTATTTTTTTTTATTGTATTTTATTTTATTTTATTTAAAAAAAAATTATATATATAAATAATTAATTCAATATAATTATATTTAACATTTTAATTTAATATAACATTTTGATATAAATATGATCATTAAATTTAGTACTTTGAGTGAAAATTTAATAACTGAATTTCCTTACCAATTTACCGAACTTAAAAATATTGTAATTTTATTAATATATTTTTGTTAATAAAATAATAATAATAATAATTTATATTAATTATATTAATTATATTAATTATTATAATAATTTATTATTATATACTTATATATATATACTAAACTTTTTTATTTATATTATATATAATTAATGTTTAATATAATTAAATTATATTTTTATATATTTATTTATTAAAAGAGAAATTGAGTATAATGAGTTGACTGATACATTATGTATACTAAAAACTATGAAATATATGTATATATTATTGTTTTATTGATTAAAAAAATATAAATTTATAAATTATTTATGAACAAAAAAATAATAATATTTAAAAATTTTATATTATAAAATATAAAATTATTAGAAATGTTAGTAATAATAAACTGAATTCAATATATACTGAACATGAAAATCATTTAAAAGAAGATAGGTATATATTAACATAAAATTGATTATTACAAATTTTTATTATATTATTAAATATATATATGTTTATATATATTTTAATTAATTTTTTTTTAATCTTATTATAATAAATTTATAGAATTCTTAATAGAAAAGAATTTGTTGATAATATTACCAAATATAAGAATTTAAATAGTTTGTTAAGTATAAATCATTAAAAATTAATATTATATTGAATATAATATAAAATATTACTTAACCATTAATAATAATTATAACGTCAATAAATGATAATAAAATTCATTACATTAATATAATTATTATTATAATTATTTAGAATTTTAAATAATAATCAATTTAATGATAATATATTTAATAATCTCACTATTTTCGAAAATTTAAAAATATTGTATGTATTTATATTATAGTTAATATTTTTTATCTTTATGACCATTATTATACTTTCTTTAATTTTTAATAAATAATTTTTAATTTAAATTATTATAATAATATTTATAATAAAAAAGTCTTTAGAAAATAATAAGAATATAAAAAATATTCCATAATCAATTGAACAACTGGAATCTCTTGAAGATTTGTAAAATCTAATGAGTATATTTTTACTTTACATAAATATAAATATTTCTAAAGTAAATTTATTTTACTATTTTGTCATAAAAATAAATTAAAAAAAAAAAAAAAAAATTTATATAAATTAGGAATTTATCTGGATTAAGTATAAAAGAATTACCTAGTAATTTATTTAAATTAATATATTTAAAAGAATTGTAAGTATAATAAGCAAATAAAAAAAATTAAAGTTATATATAATAATTAAAAATAATAATATTATATCTGTATATTTTATTATAATTAAAAAAAAAGAATTAAAATTATTATATTTATAAATTTTTGATAATTTGCAAAAATATTATTTAGATATATAAATAATAAAGAATATTTAAAATTATAAATGGAAATATAATAATAAATATTTTTAATTTTTAAATTATGATTACAATAATTTTTAAAAATTCTATTTATTAATTTGTATTTATAAAATATATATATATATATAGATATTTAAGAAATAATGGATTATAAGATTTACAAAGTGGAATATTTAAATTATACAATTTAGATGTATTGTAAGTTTTAACTATTATGATTATAATTATTAACTATTATGATAATAATAATAATTATAATCATAATAGTTAATAATAATAATGCATTTTTCATAAACTAAAAATTCTTAATTGCTTTTAATTTTATTTATTTATTTTTTTTTTCAATATTTTATATATTATTATTATAATATATATATAATTTAAAGTGATATTTCATATAATCCTAATTTAGATGTAAAATTTATAAATTTTGGTAAACATAAAATATATAAATGTTTTGTGGATGGAACTCCTATCTCATACTATCAACCTAATACATGTGATAATATTTCTGAGATAAATAGTTATGCACAAAAAGAAATTGATGATGTCCTAAATTCACAATTAGAATTAACTGAAAATGATCGTTTTTGGATTTAGACATATTAAAGTCACCTACAAGAATAGAAGGTGTATTAGTATGTTTCTTTATCCAATTAGTAATTTCTGAAAAGGTATTCTTTCTTTCTTCCTTATGAGAGACCGTAGGAACATAAATATTACCAATAGTGCATGCATTTAATTCCCCCAAAAAAGAAGTGATGTTAACAGAAATGATATACTTATATTCAAAAGGATCAGGAGAAAATGAGCAAGAACGATGTAACACTTATACTAAGACCTCTCATACCAAGGTATATTTGGATTAGTTTTTTGTAAAAATTGTATTATAGTGACAAAGAAATGGGTAATTATTTGAATGTATATTAAGGTATTGGCTATTACTGACCTCTTGCAAGCAAATACAGATGGGTTTAAAAATTTCATTAAAGTATCTAATACCAATAACGTTTTTCATCATTCCATCCATTAATGTTCCAACTGACACAAAAATTAAAGAACTGAGTAGACGGTGAATAAATATTACTATAAAGAAAATCTTTAACCATTGATTTAGTTTCAAAACAAAAGAAGAAAATTTGTTGTTAAATTTCTTAACTTTACTGAAAGTTCGGATTTTGTTGGTTTGGATCCAATTAATTTTATTGATTGGAAGGCAATGGGTAAGAAGAAATAAAATATATTTAGGTAATAAGTGGGTTTATCATAGTTTATCCTTAAAATGAAGTAATTTTCCATATTAGGTGTGTGTGTTTTTTTTGTAATTCCATGAACTATTTCATTGCAATTGGAAATACGTTTACTAAGAAATTCCCAAAGTTTACTAATAGACCATGATTGAAGATCATGAATGAGGATAAGAATGAAATCTTTATTCTGAATATCGTATCTTCGAAGGCCTCGGCTCAAAACAGGTATAGTAGCTGACTTTGAAGAAGTATTATCTATTTCAAGAAAGCCTAAAAAAAAAAATAAAATAAGAATAAAATAAAATATAAAAATAATAATAAAAAATAGATAAAAAAAATTTTTTTTTTAATATATATAATAAAATAAAATAAAAATAAAAGAAAAAAGTAAATTCCCTTTAAATAGTATAAAAAAAAATGTTGGTGTTGAATATATGAAAGCTTAAAATATATAATTGTTCTTGATGATTTAATAGTTTTTAGATTTTGTAAATAATTGATTTTATCCGGTATTACTGATATAATATTTATAAATTTACACAAGGGTTAGAAATTTATTGATACAAAATTACTTGTGAATACTTTTAAAATGAATAATCGTTTCTATTTATCTTTTGACTGATTGTAATTCTTTCAATTAATAAAGCTCTTTAAGATGTTAAAAAATTTTTTGTTGAATAATCATAAATTAGCTAAAAGTATATTTAAAAAAGAAAAAATATTAGTAGAGAAAGACTATAAAAAAGATTCCCATCCGTTAAATACTGTCTTAAACACAAGCTTTGGAGTGAATCGATCTCCTACATTTCCATTTTGCAATAGCTACATGAAAGTATAAATAATACTATAGAAAAAATACATATACAAAATAATGCTAAAGTAAAAAAAAAATACAAAAGATTCATTACAATGATAATATGTAGAAACTACATGATATTATTAATTATACAAACTCCAATGTTACTACATATCCAGTTTAAAACAATATAAAACATCAAGTTCACTTTCTACAGTCTTTCAGTATTCCAGTTTTCTCTCTATGTACTAGAAGCCACATTAGAAAGGATAACCATCTATTATTATCAGAATCACAGAAAGCTGTAATTAGTACACCTGACCTGATATAGGTTATTTCTTTTCCATCAACCCTCCATGGACCTGGAAAAACAGTCCACATCATTGGGGTATTTGAACCAACGAGAGGAGTATAATATATAACAAGACTAAGAATAAACGAAATAAAAAAATATTTCTTCAATTTTTTTTTTTTTTTTTTTTTTTTTTTTAACGGCAGCAAACTTGTTTCATCTTTATTAATTAAATATTTGAAAAAAAAAATACATGTAATAAAAAGAAAAAAAAAATAAAAAAATAATCAAAACAAAAAAACAAAAAAAAAAAAAAAAAAAAAAAATAAAATAAAATAATAGTATGATATATTCTAGTTTCATTTAATTAATATCTGTAAGACTTCACAAGGGCATTATTATACTGTAGTATAATAATTAATTAATGACTTCGCAATGTTAATCATAATTTTTAAGATATGAAAATTATGATCTTCATTGGTTGCGCTAGCCCTGCTGGCCTGTCCTACTGTTTCTTCAGCATTGACGCTCTTGGTAGTAGTAGTACGATTCGATTTGAACCTATTGAACAAAGAGACCATTGCTAGCCAATAGCAATAGGTATAAATCGATTGAAGAAGAGCCGCAGTAACCACCAAGAATGGTGTATCAGAATAAGCACCTAATTTCATCTGGCACTTAAATAGATCTTTCCATATCCTTGTACTGTTATTAATACTTCGACCTCCAAGAAGGAAATTAAACACTTTTTCACACACACTAGAATCAACATACACATTATTTTCAATACTATTACTAACATTACTAATAATATTATTACTATATTAGTAATAATATTATTAGTATAACTATTATTACTATTACTATTATTACTATTACTATTATTACTATTACTATTATTACTATAACTATTATTACTATTACTATTATTACTATAACTATTATTACTGTTGCTATTATCATTATTACTATTAACAATATTATTTGTTAGGTTGCCATGGTTAAAAGCATTATATAAAAAAAAATTTTTTATCATTAATTTTACTACGAATAGGATTGAAAAATGGACAATCAATTAATCAATGCCTTATCCATTGTTTATTACTTTTACAACAGGGACAAAAAAATTAGGACATATTTGATCTATTATTTTTGCAGCTTTAGCAATTCTAGCATCTAATCTATATCCGCTTCGTGCTCTCAATAGCCAATAGAAACCATATGAAAGATCAGGATATTCATAACAAAGTTTTATAAATTTTGATTTTTCTTCGAATTTGTTTTTGTCATAAAATTCAGCTTTAATAGAATTGATTTTCATATCTCTTTTCCAATAAAAATCCTTGATTTTATTATCGTTATTACCTCTTCTCTCTAGTTTACCTTTAAGAGTTCTACTTTCTTTCGTCCATGTATATTTTCTAGATTTTGGAATATTATTAACTAAATAGGAAATAATACAATTTGAATCTTTCCATTTATCAAAACACTTGACTTGAGACAAAGCACACTTAGCTGACAATGATATTTCTTCAATATACACCTATTTATTCATTGTTTTTTTTTTTTTTTTTTTTTTTTTTTTTTTAGGGCGGAATAGAATTCACTTCTTAGTTTTTATTAATTAAAAATATATATAGTAAAAAGTATAAATTTATAAAATTTTATATGGAAAAAACATGTTTTTTTTTTTTCTTTTAAAAAAAAATAAAGAATTTTTTTAAATAACTTTTTTTTTTTTTTTTTTTTTAAAAAAAATAAAGAATTTTTTAAAATAACATTTTTTTTTTTTTTTTTTTTTTTTTTTTTTTTTTTTTTTTTTTTTTTTAAAAAAAAAAAAGAATTTTTTAAAATAATTTTTTTTTTTTTATTTATTTATGTTTATTTATTTGTTATTTGTTATTTTTATTTTTTATTTTATTTTTTTACATTACATATTTTTTATTGATTACTTCTAGAAAAAATAATAGATCATCTCTTTATAAAAAAATTTTTTTTAAAATATAAAATAAAATAATTAATAAAAAAAATTTTTTTTTAAAAAATAAATTAAAATAATTAATAAATTTTTTTTTTAAAATATAAAAAAAAATAATTAATAAAAATAAATAAATTATAAAATATATTTTTTAAAATAAAATAAAAATAAATAAATATATTGATATATATTTATAATTATTATTTAAAGATATAATTTCATTTACATAAAAATATATATATTTTTAAACTTTTTAAGTTTTAATAAAAATTTCAGTACTAAAAAATAAAAAAAATAAAAATAAAATAAAATAAAATAAAATAAAATAAAAAAAATAATATTAATTTATATTATTTCACACTTTAATGACATTTTCCAAAGGCAGATTGACATCCTTTACCACAATAGCCTTGACTTTCACCGCACCATCCATATTTACTACAACATTGACCTGAAGGACAAGATCCATATTCTCCTCCACAACGTCCTTTCACAAAAATAATGGTATCATCACAAATACCATACTTAGATTGACAACCGTTCGTGACCGCACAATGACTTTTACTGTATCCACACCAACCATATTTACTACAACATTGATGATGAGGACATTTTCCTTTTCCTTTACCACATTGATAATTAGTACTAATGAAATCTTCTTCATCATCAGAAACTACATCTGATTCAATTTCAGTTTCAACTTCAGATTCATTATCAGATTCTAAAGTATTATATCCTTTTTCATCCTTAGTTTCTTGGTCATCTTTTTTGGAATCTTTATTTTCTTTTTGATCATTCTTCTTTTCTCCTTTTTCTTGTTCATCATTTTTAATATTCTTTTCATCTTTCTTGTCATCCATTTCATCTTTTTTGGAATCTTTATTTTCTTTTTGATCATTCTTCTTTTCTCCTTTTTCTTGTTCATCATTTTTAGTATTCTTGTCATCTTTCTTGTCATCCTTTTCATCTTTTTTAGAATCTTTATTATTATTTATATCATCCTTATCATTCTTTTTATCTTTATCGTTCTTTTCATCCTTATCTTCTTTATTATTATTATTATTAATTTCTTGTTTTATTTCTTCTTCATTTTCATTCTCAGTACATAATTTAAATTCATAATTACTAACACATTCTATATCTTTAGCTATACATAAATCATATTTATCAGAATAATAACATGATTCAAGACTGTCATTGGTTAATGTTTTTCCTTTTATATTAACATTATCTTCTAAATTTCTAAATAAATAAAAAAAAATATTATCAATAATTAAGTTTATTTATATTTTTTAATTTAATTTAAAATAATAAAATCATTCAAATGAAAAAAAAAAAAAAAAAAAAAAAAAAAAAAAAAAATTTAAAAAATTAATAAAGATAAATTAATTAAAAAAAATTATATATATATATATATTTAAAAAAATTTTTTTAATTAAATTCAATTATGTATAATATTTGAATAATTTTTTTCTTTTTACATTGTTTCAAGTTTTTTCAATTGATTTAAGGATTCTGGAAGAACATCATCAATTTTACTTTCACCAAGACTAAGATTAACAAGATTGGAAAGTGTTTCTAAATTTTTAGGGAATTTTGTAAAGCTATTTGAGTATAATTCTAATTCCTTTAAATTTTGAAGCCCACTAATCGTTTCAGGAAGGGAGGTTAATTGATTATCCATTAAATCTAATGTCTCAAGATTTTTAAGTTGACCAATACTATCAGGTAATTTTGAAAATTTATTAAATCCTAAAGATAACCTTTTAAGATTTTGAAGATTACCTATGGCATCCGGTAGAGATGATAATTGATTAAATTCTATGGATAAAATTTCAAGATTTTTAAGATTTCCTATGACGTCAGAAATTGTTTTGAATTTATTAGACCCTAATATAAATTTGTTAAGATTTTGAAGATTCTTGATGGCATCAGGAAGAGATGATAATTGATTTGCTCCTAGGTTTAATTCTTTAAGATTTTGAAGATTAGTTATAGAATCAGGAAAAGTAGATAATTGATTTTCCATTACGTTTAATATTTTAAGATTTTGAAGATTACTAATGGATTCAGGAAGAGATGATAAATGATTTGTGGATAGGTTTAATTCTTTAAGATTTTTTAAATTACCAATAGAATCAGGAAGTGGTGATAATTTACCATTTCCTGATATGCATAATACTGTAAGATTTTGAAGATTACCGATAGATTTAGGAATAGTTGATATTTGATCATCCCTTAAGATCAATTCTTTTAAATTTTTTAATTGACTAATATTTTCAGTGAGAACGAGTGAGCTTTCTTCAATCATTAATTTTTCAAGACTAGAAATTTTAGAAATATGATCAAATTGTTCCTGTTTTATTTCACAATAATGAATTTCTCTATTTAAAAATTCAAAAAAAATAAGAAATTATCAGTGTTAAATAATAATTTTTTTTTAATTTTTTTATTGTCTTAAAAAATTGATTATAATTAATTTTTTTATAATAAATAGTGTTATAAGTATCAGAATGACTTACAATGTTATTAAAGTTGTAAAAAAAGAAATATATTCATATATTTTTTCTACTTTATCTTGTTCTTCAAAAATATCACATGAAATAAAGCTAAATAAATCATAAAAAATAGTGAAAAATAAATATATTAATGTTAATATGACTTTTTTAAAAAAAAAAAAAAAAAAAAAAAAAAAAAAAAAAAACTTATTTAATGGTATTTAATTATTATAATATAAATTAAATCTTCTTTTTACTTACCATTCAATTCCAGTTTCCTTTTTATTAACATTACAATAACTATTTCTTAAATTTAAAGATTCTTTTGTTTCCGAAACATAATCTTCAAATTTTTTACAATCTTCTTCAAGAGTATGGAGATCCTTTTTCGTATTATTATTTTCTTTATTATCATTTATATCTTCCTTATTTTCTTCTTCTTTATTATTATCAGTACAAGGTTTAAAGTTATAACCATCCGAATTTTGATGAAGGCATTTTATATCTTTAGCCATACATAAATCATAATCATCAGAATATTTACATTCACTATCTTCCTCATTAAGACTATCATTAATCAATGTTTTTCCTTTTATATTAATATTATCATCTAAATAACTACATTAAATAAATAAGTTTATAAATAAATTATTAAATAAAATAAATTTAAAATATTATCATTAATATATATTTAATAAAAATAATTAAAAAAATAATTCAATTAAATTTAATATTTAATGAACTATACTATTAGTATAAATAATAAATGATAAATATATTTATTTATTATAATCATCATCATCATCATCATAATAATAATTAAACCATTAAATATGTGGAATAAATAAATGCATTAATATTTTACATTTGTTTAAGTTTTGGTAATTGATTTAAAGAATCAGGAAGGAAATCATCAATTTTATTATCAGAAAGACTAATTGTGGCAAGATTTGTAAGAGTTTCAATATTCTTAGGGAATTTCCTTAGATTATTTTCTCGTATAACTAAATATTTAAGATTAGATAGATTACCAATGGTATCAGGAATACTTTCTAAATTATTAGCAGCCAAATTCAACATCTCTAGATTTTTAAGTTCGCCAATACAATCCGGTAATTCTTTTAATTGATTTTCATCTAAATTTAAATTTTTAAGATTTGATAGACCACAGATGCTATCTTGAATACTTTCTAAATTATTTTCATTTAAATTCAATATCTCTAGATTTTTAAGTTCGCTAATACAATCCGGTAATTTTAGATTATTTTCTCGTATATCTAAATTTTTAAGATTTGATAGACCACAGATGCTAACTGGAATACTTTCTAAATTATTTTTATTTAAATACAATTTCTCAAGGTTTTTAAGTTGAAAAATAGATTCAGGTAATTTTTCAAAATCGGAATTATCACTTAAATCAAATATTTTAAGATTTTTAAGTTGTCCAATACTATCAGGTAATTCTTTTAATTCATAATTATCTGATATAGTCAATTTCTTAAGATTATAAAGTTCACCCAAAGAATCAGGTAAAGTTGTTAAGTCATCATTATTAATAATGCGAAGGTCCTCAATATTATTAAGTTGTTTAATATTTGGAATTTCGGATATTATACAACTTCTTATCTCTAATACTTTAAGATTATTAAATTTAGCTATAACCTCTATATCTTTATTATTTAACTCTAATTTAAATCTGTCGCTTCTTCCATGATAGCAAACAAAACTCCTAATAATCCATAATATGAAATATTCAATAGTATCAATAATATTTTTTTATCAATATATTCAATATTTAATTTTTATTATTAAAATTTTTTATTCTTTTTTTTTCTTAAAATTTTATTTTATAATTTTTTTTTTTTTTTTTTTTTTTTTTTTTTTTTTTTTTTACAATGATAGCATAATATTATAAAAATTATCAAAACTTACAATTGGGAAATATCATCAAAAGTTGATATGCTTTCCAAAATTTCATCTAATTTTTCTGTTTTGAAATTGAATTCTCTAAAATTTTTCAAATAAAATTTAATTAATTATTTAATAAATAAATACAAAAAGTAATCAATTTAAAAATTTTATTACTAATTCTTTTATATAATTTTTATTTATATAAAAAAAATTTTATATATACTAACACACAAATTCCATCATCAATTTCACTTTTTTCACAATTAATATTATAATCTTTAACGGCATTTTTAATTTTTTTACATTTTTGTCCAACTGTTTCGGTTGATACTTCTGAAATAAAAAATAAAATTAGAAAGCTTACAGCTTTCAATAAAGTCTCTAAAATCATTCTTTTTTAATTTATTTTTTTTTTTTAAAAAAAATGATATATACTATAAATATAATAATAAATGAAGCGAATATTTATATTAAAACTATTGAATAATCATAGAGTTCTCTTTAAAACTCTAAAGTTAAGATGAAAATTAATAAATAAAATAAAATAAAATAAAAAAAAAGAAAATTGTAATATTTATATTGTTAATTGTGTTTATTCATATATAAATTATTATTTTATTTTTAATGTAAAGCATTCCATAGAAAATAGATCCAATTTTTATTTATTCTATTCAATTCAAATATTCAAATTGTATAATGATTAAAAAGATTACTATTAATTAAATTTAATTAAAATTTTTAAAATTTACAATAAATTTTATATTCAAAATAAAATAAATTAAATAAGATATATTGAAATAATAATTATAAAAATTATAATTCTTTAACATATTGATTCTATAAATATTAATATAAGTATATAAAGTAGTTGATATAGATACCATTTCAATATATTTTAATAAATTATTAATATATCTATGTATACTATTAATTTATTCTTTTTTTTTTTTTAAAAAAAAAAATAAAGTTTTAAATTTAATTGTCTTTATTCCAATTTATATAATTTATATAAATAATATAAATTGGAATAAAATAGAATATACGTATTACTTTATAAAAAACTAAATATTGCAATATAATCAATATAATATAGAGTTTATTTCAAATGATTTAAAGTGAAGATAATTTTTTTTTTTTTTTTTTTTTTTTTGAGAATTCTTTTTTTTTTTTTTTTGAGAATTCTTTTAAATTATTTATATTGTATGACTTTATAGTCAATATTAGATGATTCATGAAAGAAGAGAATGATGAACTATTTATGACGATAGGCAATAATTCTAATATTAAATTAAAATTAAAAATTCATTTTTCTTTAATTATTTCTTTAAAAAAAAAAAAAAAAAAAAATAAAATGAAATAAAATTTAATTAATATAAAATATAAAATATATCTATTTTCTAAGTATTTCAACAATTATTTATACAGAAACTATTTATTTTCTATTGACAAAAATATCCTTTAAAAAATAAAATAATTTTTTTAAAAATTTTTTTATGGCTAAAATAAATCATTTTAATCATCTTTTTATATAAAATAATAATTATAATAAAAAAAAAAGGTGTCTTTTTTTTTTTTTTTTAATTCTATTGAATATTTGTTAAATTATTTATAGATTATATTATTTATTTATTTTTTTTTATTTTTAAAGTAATATTTAATCAATTAATTGTTATTGATGGAATATATAATAGCAATAAATTTATTTTTATTTTTATTTTGGAGAAGTACAGTTTATTATTATTTTATTACAAAATAAAAAAAAAAAAAAAAAGAATTCTTTTATTTATTATTATTATTATTATTATTATTTTATTATTATTTTATCATAATTTTTAATTAAAAATAAAATTTTAATTGTTAAATTTTCAAATATGTTGTTGAAGAAGAACAAAAAGAAAAGAAACGAAAAGAAAGAAAGAAAAAAGAATTTTCTTTATGGAAGAAGCTTCATTCCACCAATAAAAATTAAATTTTTATTGTTATTGTAGTATTTTTTAAGTTGAAATTAGGATTATGATTCAAAAATAATCCATCCTTTAATTAAATAATAATTATAATAATAAAATAATAGTTATTGATAATTTATTATAAATAATAATATAAAAATAGGCTAATTATATAGATTTATCTACATTCTTTTTTTATTTATTTATATATTTAATCCTTAACCGCCATTATTCATTCATAGAATACGATGAAAAATTAGATAATAAATAATAAAACTTATTAATTATTATTAATAAATGAATACTAAAATAAATAATGAATGTAAATATTATATCTTACTTTTGATAAAAATTGAAAGAATATTATAATCTAATCTATCTAATCTAATTTATTATAATATAATATAATGTAATATAATATAATATAATATAATATAATATAATATAATATAATATAATATAATATAATATAATATAATATAATATAATATAATATAATATAATATAATATAATATAATATAATATAATATAATATAATATAATATAATATAATATAATATAATATAATATAATATAATATAATATAATATAATATAATATAATATAATATAATATAATATAATATAATATAATATAATATAATATAATATAATATAATATAATATAATATAATATAATATAATATAATATAATATAATTTATTATAATATAATATAATATAAAGTAAATTAATATTATATAATATAAATTAATATGATATAATATAGTGATATAATTTATTACACCTAATAAATATTTGATTTTTATTTTTAATTTAAATGAAATTTCTTGCCTAAATAAAATAAAAAAAAAATTTTTTTTTTAAAATATAAATATGCATAAAATTAATATATGTTATAATTAATTAAGTCATTTATTATTAATAAATGATGATATAATTCTTTACCTATTCAATAGACTAACTATTCCACTATTCCTATATTAAATATATTTTTTGTAATTATTGTTTTTTTTATTTTATTTTATTTTATTTTATTTCATTTTATTTTATTTTATTTTATTCAATCTGTACTTTATATTTATATTTCAACTATTTATTTTATTTTATTTTATTTTAAAAAAAATTATAACTATAGTTTTAGAAAATAAAAAATAAACTATTAATTTTTTTTTTTTTATCTTTTCTTTTTCATTTAAATTCTACATCCTATTTAAATTTTTAGATTTAAAAAGTTTAAGATGAAGCATTATACAAAATAAATATTCAATAATTAAAAAATTAAATAAAATTAAAAACTTATTTATAATATATATATAATATATATATAATATATATAAATAAAAAAAATTTCATTCTCACCACCAATAATATTATTTTTTTTAATATTATTGTTTTTTTTTTTTTTTTTTGTAAAAAAAATTTTTATTCATTATTGTTCAAAGTTGTGGGATCAAGAAGATAATACGTATTATATATTTATTTGATATCTTTATTTATTTATTATAATTAATAATAATACATTTATATAATTTTTATTTCTGAAAGACCAGAAAAAGACACAAAACAAAAACAATCATAAAATTTAATTAAACTATAAAAACTATATACAAATAAAGTTGTAATTAATGCGGCTTAGTATGAATATTTTATGCATAATGCTCATATGATATTGCTAATAATGTGCTATTCTTTATGTTATAGCTGGTTTAATAAGTGTATTTGAGTTATTAATAATTTTTATAATATTTTATTATTTTATAATTGACAATATTATTTCTACTAAAGAAAAACAAAAACAAGAATAAGAGTTAATATGAATTAAACTGTAAAGTATTAATAATATATAATTATCTTAATAAATATAATAAATTATTTAGGGTTATAAATTATTTATTTATTATTTATAACCCCTAAGAATATAATAATATTTTAATATGAATAATATATAAATAATATAAACTATTATATTATTTATATAAACTTTAATAATTATAAACTTTGATAATTTAAATTAAAAAGTATAATTTAATATTTATGGAATATATATACTAATACTTTCCAATTATTATAAATAAATAAATTAATATGAATAATATATAAATAATATAAACTATTATATTATTTATATAAACTTTAATAATTATAAACTTTGATAATTAAATTAAAAAGTATAATTTAATACTTAATAAATATATATACTAATACTTACCAATTATCATAAATAAATAAATAAATAAATTATTTATTTATTATTAAATTATTTGTTATAATAATTAAAAAGAATTTTTTTACAAAAAAAAAAAAAAAAAAAAAAAAAAAATTGTACATAATAAGCAAAAGAAAATACGTCAATTTTTTTAATAATTTCTTTGATAACACGAATAGAGTTAATGTTTCAGTGATATTAAAGAAGTTATATATAAATACTATAAAAAAAAAAAACTTTTTTATGAAATAATTAGATGTCATTTTATTATTTATTTTTATTTATTTATTGATGAACATATTAATCTATTGAAAATAAAAAATTATATTTAATCTAAATGATTAATCTATTATACAGAGTATGCATTATATTTGTTTAAATTATTTTTTTTTTATATCTATTTAATTAATAATTAAAAAAAAGGTAAAAAAAAAAAAAAAATTTTATTATATGATATTGAATTAATATATATTTCAATAAATATCAATAGATAGGATTTACTTTATTATTTCCTTATATTTTCTGTTTTTAATACATATTATAATTTAACATATTATTATTTAACATATTATAATATAACAAAAATTATTAATTTATAATGTATATAATTTTAAGAATTTATTTATTATTACATTAATAGATATTTGTTAGAAATAAGGTTTAATATATATGAATATTATTCTTGTTATTAAACAAAATAACATATATAAATTTTATGTATAAATGCTATAAATTGTTAAGAAATCAATTATTATATAAATTGTAATATTGCGCTTGTATGACGTATATAAAACATTTATGTAATAATACATAAAATAAAATCGTGATATAATTAAAATTTATGTAGTAAAAAATATTATAAAAATAATTAAAAAATAATTATTAAAAAATAGTAAACTATAATAATAAATAAACAATAAAATATTAATAAAAATAATAAATAAAATTTGGGATTACAAAACTTAAAGTGTTTATTCTAATAATTATTAAATAGTAATAAAATAAAATAAATAATTTAAATATATTTAATATTAGTTTTAAATATAATTAATATTAGTATATTAATAATAATGTAATAGAATAGCATATAATGTAGCGTATAGCAATAAAGAAATACGTTTATGTAATAAAACACTATATTATATCTTGTTAAGGAGTCAATATAAGATATGATGTGAACAAAACAAAATGTATTATTATTCAATTAAATTTTATTTATTATTTATTCATTTATTTATTTATATGATTTAATAAAGTATTTAAAAGACTCAAAATATTAATTTCATAAAAAAATTTTCTTTTTATATTTTACATACAAATTATTTCTTAATCAAATATTATAAATATTTATAATACTTTAATGTACAAAAGTTTAAATATTATGTTGAACTTTTAACATATCTTATATTAATAAAATGTATTTTAATTTAAAAAAAATTTTTTTTTTTTATAATATCATTGTTGTTAAATTAAATAAAGGAATGATTAAAGAATAAAAATTGAAATTGATCAATTTAGTAATAAAATAAAAGATTAAGAGTCTCAATAATACATAATACTCATATTTTAAAAGCCTACAATCTATAGGTGTTGCTTTTATATTTTAAATTTCTCAAAAATAATAATTAATATTTAAAAATCTATTTTTAAAATTATAAAAATATTACATAAAGTTTAATTAATAATATTAATATGTCTAGGAAAGTACTGAAAATATTAGTACAAAAACCATTTTAAATGATGAAAATTATTTAATTTGGAAAACAGAGTTATTTTTACTGTTGGCTAAAAAACAATAAGTTATACAAATACATTATTATTAATATAGTAAAAATAATTCTCAAATCATCAGTTAAAGAAGATTTAAATAATTATGAATCCTTCCAATTGGATGATGCCTATGTATACAATAAGGATGTAAAACAAGAAATGATTGAGAAAGATAATGATACAAAAATAATAATAATTAATAAAAGTAATAATATCAGATGAAATTAAGAAAATTTTAGATTTCATCTATAATAATACATATAGTTTAATTTAAAACTATTGAACAAATTGAACAAACTAATTCATTTTCTACACAACAAAGAATTGAGTTATTTACAAAATGAATTAAATACAATTTATTTTTTTTGATAATAATAAAATCATCTATCTCTATGTATATATCTTATATGAACAAAAAATTTAATGAATTATCTAGCCTAAATAAGGAAGTACTGCCAGATTGGATGCTCCATAAATTGTCATAAGATTTAAGAATAAGTTTATTAACAAGATTAGAGTACTTGGGGTCCTTAATTTGAAGGAATATTTTATTATTTTTGCATGAGTAAGAGAAAAATTTTGTAGTTTTGGGGTGTTTTTCGACAAGTTTCTTATATTCGAATTGTAAAGATTCGTCAGATAAAGAGAGTTGATATTTAGTATATTTAGTAAGATTTTCTTTAATCATATTGATTTGTTTCTAGAAATTATCTTCAAGATCTTTATTATTGATTTTAATATTATTAAGAGAAGTAATAGTGTCATCAAATTTCTTTTGATAAATTGATTGAGAATTAGTTAATTGTTCAAGCTTATCCTAGGTTAATTTGTTATCAGTTAATTCGATTTGATCTTGAATGCCATCAATTTTATCTTGAAAATGGTTTAATTGATTAATAATGGTCTTAAGAGAATCTTCAACATTATTATATTGGTTGACTATTTTATTTTACATGTGAAACTTCAAGTCCATCTCAGCTTTAATGGCTTTGAGATCTTGATTACATTGATTAATTTTGGTTTTACTAATTTCATCCTCATTCATTTTACCTTTAATAATTAAAGCGTTTTCATTTGAAATTTGTATAATTTTATCATTCAACTCATCAATATTTTTCTTTTGAGCTAAAAAAAGTTGTTTATCTTCTTCAATAGCTTTTTTTAGTCTCTTCGATAACTCTTTGATTATATTCAAAATTATTATTAAGTTTAGAAATATTCGTATTATGTTTAATTTGTTTAAGTTGATTATTGAGTGAATCGACTTTGTCTTGTGTTAAATAAAGATCAGAATCTAATTTATCTAAATCTTCACGGCTACGTTTGACTGTAAATTAAATTTAATTTGGCAGTTTGATTTTGATTGTTCATAAAGGTTTGAATTTGTTGAGTTAGCAACTGAATTTGCCGTTGTAATAATTTGTTAGCATTTTCTTGTGCAAGCAATTGAGCTTGCATTTGTTTGTAGACAGCATCTTGTGCTAATAGAAATGTAGCTCCTGATTGCTATTATTGTATGACGCTATCGGCCCAAACCACCATATGCATTCTTGAAAGATGATTCCAGTGAAGGATTTTCTGTTGGTAGTATATCAAAGTATTTTTCAACCTCTTCCATCTCTTTATATCTCTTTATCGGATAAGGTTTCTGACTCTTTCATTTCAATATCTTCTTCATGAGATAATAAAAGAGTATTATTTTCAGGTTTATCAGCATCTTGTTTAATCGTGTTTTCACCTGACGTCTGGCTAAGCTGAATGGCGGAATTAATGGACTCTGGTCCAGTACCACTAGTGCCTGAGGCTACTTCCAAAACTTTCTTTTCAGTTTTACCTTCTAATGGATGGGTATCGGGAGTTCCTTGTTTAGGTGTTCAATCTCATTGAACTATACATTTACAAAGGTATATTTAAATTAAATGATAAAACCAAATGCAGTAACGGAAGAATTAGATAGCCTGAAAAACTTAATGTTTAAGAAACGGTCAAATCAATACCTACTGGATCATACGTTCATCACGTTGGGTATTCAAATATAAAAGGGATGCTAATGGACAAATAATAAAGAGAAAAGCTAGACTTGTTTCAAACGAATACACCTAAGGATATAAGGAATCGACTCTAAAGAAACTTTTACACCAGCCCTTAATCAGGACACTATCTGAATAATTACTGTACTAGCTGTGCAAAATAATTTTAACATTAAACAACTCGATGTAAACAACACATATCTTTATGCACCTCTAAAAGAAGAGATATATATGAAAAAACCTGAAAGAGATCCATTCTATGGTAAGTCATACTGGAAGTTAAATAAGGCCCTTTAAAGAAAATAAAATATTATGAATCCTCTCCATATATATTGATGATATTCTTATAGCAGGGATAGATCAAGATATCAATAAAGTGAAATTTTCAATAAAGGAGAAATTCAATATAAAAGATATAGGAGATGTTGAATTCGTCATTGGTATTAAATTCACTAAAAAATCTAAACGGATATATACTACACCAATCCAGATACCTTAACGATATTTTTAATAAATATAATATTAATTCCTTTTCACCAACAAAAAATCTTATACCAATTGAAGATCCAAAATTAAAAAATGTATGTTGACGCTGATTATGCTGGTGATCCTGGCACCAGAAAACCCACATCTGGATTTCTCATAATGATGGGAAATACCCCAACAAGCTGGTTCTCCAAATTACAACAATGTATATCCACTTCTACGACAGAAGCGGAATATTACTGCTTGAGCGAATGTGAAAAACACTCACTTTAGTATAGAAATTTTTTAGATGAACTAAACTTAAACATAAACAATATTACAGTATTTGTGGACAAATAAAGCTACAATTTATAATAGCGAATATCAATTAATCAATCCAAAATCCAAGCATATCAACATTCGTTATCATCATGTTCGAGTCTTAGTTAATAAACAAATAATAAAATTAAAATATATAAAATCTAAAGAAAATTTAGTCAATGGATTAACTAAATACTTAAACAACACACTTATGAACAAATTCAGAGATTCTACTCAATCAAGATTTTAATTTTTATTTTTCTTATTCATAAGTTTTTTTTTTTGAACAATAGGAACTTTTAGTTTTATACTAGCAAGAGTCTAATTTCATAAATGTTAAAAATCTAACTTTCTTTATTGTCAAGTTTTTTTGATTTAGATTTTAGGGGGAATGTTAAAAGTTAAAATTGGTGTACTATAAATAATTAAATTTATTCATAGATTAAATGACCAATGAAATTGATTTTATTAAGATAATGAAATATATAAATACGAAATGTTTTTATTTAATAAAAATAAAAACAACATCTTATTCTCCTTAATAAATAATAATTTTATATTTATCACAATAAAATGATTGCATAAAAGCAAAAGATATTTTAAAGTGTTTTTTAATGATTGAGCGTATCTTACTCTTATTTTTAACAGATATTAATTAATTTAAATAATAAATATTAAAATAATTATAAAATTAATTATAAATAATTTGATAAATGTATAAATTATTATTTTTATTTAATATTGTAATATTTTAATAATATAGTAATTCTTTAATAATATTTTAATACTTTATTATTTTCTTAAAATTATATTTTTAATATTAAATTTTTTATTATTAAATTTTTATTATTAAGTTTTTATTAAATTTAGACCAATCAAATAACTATTTTAAATGTATAAAAGTAGTACATTACTTTAGTTCTTCCTCTTTTTCCTACGATTTTATTATTATAATATTATTTTATTATTCTTTTAAGTTAAAATAATAAAATAAGAATAGTTTAATTTAAATAGAATAAATTTAAAATAGTTTATAATAAATAAAATAAAATTAAAAATGAATTATTAATTATTGTTCTTATTAAAGTGTTTAAATATTTAATACTATAATTTAGTGTTTAGTAGTTAGTGTTAAATAGTTATAGTTTGCTAGATAATTTATTTAGTTTAATTTAGAATATATTCATTTAGATTATTCTAGATTATTTTGGATTATTTTAGATTAAGATTGGTAGAATTTAAATTTAGATTAATAAAATAATAATTAAAATCTTCTTAAATTATTAGAAAAATTTATTCTATTATAACAAATCTTCAAGTATTGTACCATGTAAAATGTTAAGTTTAATATAAACTAAAATAACAAATAACAAATAATTAGAGTGTTGAAATTATAACTGAATTGAAATCTCAATTTCAATTATTTTCATTTTAATAATTAAAAAATATTATTTATTTAATTATAAATAATATACATTTAAATAATTAATAATTAATATAAATAATTATTTAATATTTAAAGAATTATCTTAGGCCTAATAATTCTGAGAATATTAATAAATAAGATTTATATTAATAATTAATTTCAATTATCTACATATAATATCACATATCCCCTGTATTTATTTATATTATGTTTTTATATATGTTTACAACATATCTAGATTATTTTCAATTATTCAAATTAATTATATAATTATAAATTAAATTTATCTTAAAATATTAATAATATAGTAATATAAATATTAATAAAATTTAACATAAAGACTAAGATAATCTAACACCTCTCTATTCGAGTTATACTAAGAAAAGCTTTATTATTCTTTTAATAAACAATAACAATTCAATACTTAAAAATATAATGCAACACTATTACTCTATCCGTTAATAGGAGGTTGAGTTTACACTAAATATTTAAAATATGATATTTAATTATTTATTTTTATTCAATAATAAAATTACTTTATTAATACAATTTATGTTAATAGTAACGCTAGTGAGTTAGTTATACAATTACAGATGTATTTTTATCCATGTTGTCCAGATATCTGGTTTAAGAAATCTCCAGGATATACTTAAGTTTCCTAAATTGTGGGCAAAACTATTTATCATTTTTGCTTCATCTAACGAATGCACTAAATCTGCCGTCTTTGGAGAGTGATTAACTTGGTAGTTATACAAAGCAAGGAATTGAGACTTCTGGCCAATCTAAAATAGCTTTAATTTTTTCAGGATCAGGTTTAAGATCATCTTTAGATATGATGTAACCCAGGAAGGAGGTTTCCGTTACATCGAACTCACATTTTTCTAGTTTAACGTATAAATTATTATCTAAAAGTTTTTTCAACACTTTTCGAACATGTTCATGATGTTCTTCTAAGTTATTTGAATAAATAAGAATATCATCGATATATGAGATAACAAAATCATCTAAGTAGTCACTAAGAACATCATTTATAAAATGTTGAAGTGTAGCAGGTGCATTCTTTAACCCAAAAGGCATAACAAGATATTCATAATGTCCATAACGAGTTCTAAAAGCAGTCTTATACTCGTCACCTTCTTTTATTCTTACTAAGTTATATGCAGATTTAAGATCTAACTTAGTAAAATATTTAGCACCTATAACTCTGTCAATTAATTCACTTATTAATGGTAAAGGATATGAATTTCTAATAGTCATTTCATTTAATTTTCAATAATCAATACATAGTCTCAAAGTGCCATCTTTCTTTTTAACAAATAATACAGGGGCACCAGCTGGTGATTTGGATTTTCTAATATATCCTTTTGCTAAGTTTTCTTTAATATACTTTTTTAATTCATCCCTTTCTGCTTCTGTTAAAGGATAAATAGAACCATAAAATAGAATTGAATTATTCTTTAAATTTATTTCACAATCATATTCTCTATGGGGAGGTAATTTATTACAACTCTTTTCATCAAAAACTTCAATGTAATCGAGATAACAAGGAGGAATAGAAATTTTATTATCACTATCGTTAACAATATTATTACTATCTAAATTCTGAATAATCAGACAGTTACACAAATTGTCTAAAGCACAATTTTGATAAGAAAAAAAATAGTTTGTTGGTTCGGCGACCAATTTACTTTCTTTATTTAAAATTTCATTTTTACATGATTTAATAAAATTACATGATTTTTTGATTTTATCTATTGTACTAAGTTCTTTAAAATTACAAAAGTTAATTTTTTCTTTACTACAATCATTATCTTTAACACTAATACTAATACTATCACTATCACTATCATTATCACTATCACTATCACTATCACTATCACTATCGTTAATGGTTCTAACTTTTCTTCCACGGACGTATTCAGCTTCCCTTTCTGATTCGGAATCCCAAAGGGATTTACACTTATATGGAGTACTTGGTTTATGGGAATTTTCTTCTACAGGTTCGATATCGATCTTACACTTCTTTGAACCTTTCTTGCTTCTATTCTTATTTTTTCTTTTTCTTTTACCATTATTACAGTTCCTAGCGCAATAACCAGAAGGAAAGGATATTTTTCTTGAATCATGATAATTCATTGGACAATGCTTTTCAATCCAAGGAATACCTAAAATGATATCTACATCAGGAATATAAAGTGCATAGAGTTGAATAACTTCAAAATGGTTCTTGAATAGTAAGATACACTTTTCAATTTGTTCGTAGATGGTAGAGATACCATATCCTAGTCCAGTAACATTGAAAGATCTTTTAACTTCATTCAATTTAATTTTGTTTTTATTAATGAACGAAGGATGAATAAAATTCAAATCCGAGCCAGAGTCGATAAGAACCCTAACTGGAACTTCTTCAATATTATTCGTTTTTATATAGAAAGTAATTATATTGTTCTTTCTTTTATTCATAGCATTTTCTTCATCAGTAATAGCTCTAATTTTTTGAGCATCATCGGATTCCTTGATCATTCTAATTCTTCTTAATTTTGCAGATGGGAGATTTTCATCGTTTTCTCTAATTTTATTCTTGTGTTTAACTCCAGAAGGTCTTTTTCTGTTAGGACAATTAAATTGCAAGTGTCCTGGTTGTTTACACAAAAAACATAGACCTTTTTTCTTTTCTTCAGAAAAGTCTCTTTTATTTTCAACATATAAATTTTGATTATAGTTCTGGTTGTATCTTCTATATCTATCATTTTTGATCCTAAATAAATCAACATCCATAGGATCATCACGACGACTACTATTTCTCTGGTTGTGGTTACTGTTTTGTTGCGAATTTCTAACTCGTTGTTGATTATAATAGAATTCAACAAGATTAGTTCGCTTTGACAAATTTTCAATTTGAATTACATCAGTATACAACTTGTTAAGGGAATCTGGATTTGGGTTAACAACGGCTAATTGTTCCCTCATTTTGTAATGTAATCCTTTAAGAAACATATAAATTTTGGCAGATTCGTTGAAGTCCGAATTTTGGCAAGTTATTTTGAACTGGTTAATATATTCTAATACTTGCCCATATTTTTTCTGACGAATGGTATCTAATTTACCATTAACCACAAATGTCTCCACTTCTGGATCCCCATAACTAATTTTAAGTTCCCTCTTAAAATTATCTAAATTATCGATCAAGGGATCTTCATTATCCCATAAATTTGAGGCCCAATTTATAGGATCACCTCTTAAGAATGAGGTTATAAATCTAACTTTTGATCTATCGTCTGGAAAGTCATCTGGGGTATCCTCAAAGTTCATATTTACAATTGTGAGGAACCCTTTAAGTTCTTTTCTTTCACCGTTAAAAATCGGTGGCTTACTGACCTTCCGTTTTTCTTCTCGTCCACGTTCCGCCATATCTTCAATGTGGAGGTTTCTTAGCCTAATATTAAGTTCTTCCACTTTGAAAAAAAAAAATATTTTTTTTTTTTAATTAAAAGAATTCTTATATACGATTATTATTTTTATTTAAATTTACTATTATAATAATATTATGTAAAGTCGACTTGGCTCTAACCGCTTTAAATGATGCCCGTCGAGTAAACAAAATTATTATAATAATAATAAGTTTAAATAAAAATAATCTTAAATATTCCAATATAATTAGTAATCACGGCGGCGACTTAATGGATGTATTTATAATTAGTACTTCTTCAAAAAGTACTTCTTCTATTAATACTTCTTCTATTAATACTTCTTCTCTTAGTAATTCTTCAAGTGGTAGTTTTCTAACTGGTAGTTCTCTAATTGGTAGTTCTCTAACTGGTAGTTTTCTAACTGCTAGTTCTAATATCGTGATCGAAACGTGCTCAACTTTTTTTAACAAGGTAGTTGTTATTTTAAAATGTTCCTTATGGAGCAGATTACAATTACAAAAAAAACCAAAAACAACAAAGACTAATCTAAAATTAAATAAAGTTATAAAAAACTAAAACTAATTCAATAAGCTTTTTATTCAATTTGTTTTGACTCAAATTGAATAAGTTCTTATTTATTATTTATTTATTATTCTTTTATTATTAATACTATTAATTATATATTACTATTTAATTTTTATGATTAAACTAAACTAAAATTAAACTAAACTAAAATTATTAAAATATTTTATTACTAAATTTTAGGTTATTTAAAAAAATTAATCTTATATTTTTTAAATTTATATATTATAAAAAATATAAAATTATTATTAATTTTCATAAATCAATTAGTTTCATAAATTAATATATTTTACAAAATTTAATACATTTGAATTATTTTGTAAACGTGAATTACATTAAATAATTTAATGTATAAGACAAATTAATTAATGTACTAAAGATATTGATCATATCTTTATAATATCTTAACCTGACCAGTATAACTCAAACATAAAACTCTCAACATATTATTCTAACCTACAATAAAACTATTTTATTCTTAACCTTTTTTAAAAATCTATTAATTAATAGTAGTAATAGTCCTACTAATTTACACCTCAAAATGATGATTATTTGTAATTAAAAATGTATTTTTATGCACTCTTATATAATAATAATTATTCTTTTTAAAATATTATTAAATAATAGATAATAGTAATTTTTTATTTAACTAAATATTAATATTTATATATATAATTTAAAAACAACTTTTATTACAAATAACTTGAATTAAATTATTTAAACACATTAAAATTTCTGTATAATTTTTTTATTTTCTTTTTAACATATTAAATAGTAAAATTATTAATTTTAAATTTTTAAACAATATATAAATATTATTTATAATTATTAAATTATTAAAATTATTAAATTGTTAAACAATATATAATTATTATTTATAATTATTAATTATATTAATATTTTCCCAATTTAAAATCAATTTAAATTATAAATTTTTATTATGGTTAGAAAGGCTTAAGAATTTTTTTATTTTTAAGAAAAAGTGTAAAATTACCTTAATAGTAAAAAGTAAAATTTTATTGTTAGTTTGATTTAAAATAAATAGTAAAAAGTAAAATTTTATTGTTAGTTTGATTTAAAATAAATAATAAAAAGTAAAATTTTATTGTTAGTTTGATTTAAAATAAATAGTGAGAAGTAAAATTTTATTGTTAGTTTGATTTAAAATAATTTCCTTAATTTAATAAAAAAACTAATTAAATAACTATAATTATTAAAGTTAATTATAAATATAATTTTAATAATATTAAATCAAATTAATTAAATGTGTCACATGTCAAAATTAGTATGTAAAAAAAAATTTTGATAATAATTATAATTATCCAATATAATTTTTAATATTTTCCTATAAATAACTCATGTAATTATTAAAATAAAATTGTAACTTTAATAAAATTAATAAAAAAATTAACTTTAATAGATTAAGAGTCTCAGTGACTCTATACTTAAGAAAAAATGCTGAATATTGTCAGCGAAATTTATTAAGATAAAATGGTGAATATTGTCAGAGCAAAATTAATTAAAATAAACAAATTTGAATATTATTATAGAAATCATTAAAATAAAAGCTGAATATTGTTAGCGAAGCTCATTAAAATTAATGCTGAATACTATAAGCGAGAATTATAAAAAAAAAAAAAAAGGAAACTTTGAAATATCATCAGCGAAGTTTATTAAAACAAAAGCTTAATATTATCAATGAAATGTACAATTATAAAAAAAAATGTCACCATAACCAACTAAAATAAATACAAAAGAGATTATGTTAAATAGAGAGTTAAATCATTAATTATTTAAAAATCAAACGACAAAATATATTTTTTATATATTCTATAAGATTGATAAAATTTACTCTCAATGTTACCCTTAATATGTAATTACTTTGATTAAATAACCATTTAATATAAATCTATACATTAAGATAAGTAAAATTTAAATCTCATCAAAATCAGATAAGGGTTAATCCAATAAAAATCAAACCACAAATATTTTTTTTTATTTATATTATAAGATCGATAAAATTTAATCATTCAAGATCTTTCAAAAATATATTAAATTTAATATATTAGTATTGATGATAAATTTGACAACAGTATGGTCTATGACAAGGACTCAAATCTCCTGGATATCAAAAATGATGTTATCATATAATGGATCATCATTAACAGTCTGGGAGAGAAAACCAGAAATATCAATGCTGGCCATGGGAAAACTGCCCATCAAATATGGGTAACCTTAGAAAAATCATTTATATGAAGTGTCGAAAGAAGAAAACTCGAGAATAAAAATAAAATAAACTTACTAAAATATGATGAAGGGGTTAGGGTTAACCCAGGACATTAATATCTTCATCTCAACCCTCCAAAATGCTATCGATGAATTAAAAAATCTTGATGATATTGAACCAACTATAAAGGCTGGCATATTGAACAGAGCATTACCGGAGAACCTACGTTTCATAAATGTATTTCAATATAAAAATGATTGGGAGAAATTGTGTGAATACGTAAAAAATGTATTACCTGATATCGTATTCTCAAATATGAAAGAATCAATGAAACTTGAAGTTGAACTTAAACCCATTTTTCTAACTGCTAAACCACCAAAACCTGATAGTCCCCGAAAATTTCAAAATAAACCTAGGATATACAGAAACTGAAAATGCTATCATTGTGGAAGATTCAGCCATTACGCAAAAGAATGTCATAGAACAAACAAAAATAACAAATCTTATATTAATAAGAAGCACAACAAAATTATACCTAAACATCGTAGCAATCCTAAATTAAAATTTAATAAGTACAAAATTACAACAAAAACCTTAATAAACAAATCGACTTTGTTAAGAATTAATAATACTGCTCACTCAGATGACTTCTCGAAGAATTACAATTCTGAGGATGGCATCTTCGTCGGATGCGTCACAAACATACCACAAGAACACAACATGATTTATAAGAATTCTAATAACCTCAAACATTATAATAACGATATATCTTCATCCTTGATTCTGGTTCATCAGTACACATCACTAATTCACCAAACCTGTTAGTGAATATTGAAAAATGATTTGAAAATATAGCATTACCAAATGGTAAAGTTATTAAAAGACTTCCTTGGGTTCATTAACAATAACAAAATACTATTAAAAGACGTTTATTTTGTTCCAAAGGTCTCCAAAAATATCATCTCAATCAATAAGCTAACCAAAGATCACTATAAAATCATTTTTTCCAATAACAACAATTCTTTCGTCATCATTTACGATCACCACGGTAACCGCATTATAAGTACAAAATCAGACAGTCAAGGCATCTACCCTGTATGGTTATCGAATACTCCATTAAACTTCAAACACAAATATGAAAACAAAATTCACTTTCAAAATCTACTCGATATTACCTAATTTGATAAAATTAATCTTTGGAATAGACAGTTTGGACATTTCAACATAAACAACATAAAATACCATCTATTAAAAATAAATATCAAAACTAAATGTGCAATATGCTCCAATTCAGAAAATCAGAGAATAAAACCACCTCTAACCCTAGTTGATTTAGATATCATAGGCCCTGTATAAAAATCCCTTCATGGAAATAAATATTTTCTAACAATTTTGGATGATTATTTACGTTTCGGTTGGGTGTACTTCTTAGAAGGCAAGAATGATACTTTCAGTAAATTCCATATTTGGACCAATGAAATTTATAATATTTTCAACAAACCAATTAAGCATATACGCTCTGACAATGGTAAAGAATTTAACAACAGTAATTTTAACTCATTCTGCTTATCTAAAGGCATCATTCATCAATTCACTATACCTCATAACCCCCAGCATAATGGCCGCGCTGAGAGACTAAACGGAATTCTTATATCATCTGCCAAAGCACTTCTCAACGACGTTAAAATGTGCCACCAATTCTGGGAGTATGCCGTCGACCCAGCCAATTATATCCACAATAGACTCCCACAATCCGGAATCAATAATAAAATACCCTTTAAGATCCTTTTCAATAAAGATGTAGACTACTCACATTTTAAGGTTTTCAGTTGTAGAGAATTCTTCTATGTTCCCAAGTCCTTAAGAAATAAATTTAAAAATAATGCCCTTCTTGGTATCTTCCTCGGTTATCATCCTTATTCGTCCTTTTACAAAATACTAAATAATATAAATACAAATCAAATCATCCTTTCCAGAGCAGTAGAATTTTTTGAACAAAACCCTGGTAATGCTAATCTCCTACGAATACAAATTTTAAACCACACTCCGAAATCAGGGAGAGTGTTTATTTCGATAAATTAATTAACCCTTCGAAAAGATTATTCCATGACAGTTTCATAAACATCCAAAACGACTATCCATATATAAAAAAAATTACTCCAAAACTCATAAATAATAATTCAAACCATTCAAATGACATCAATGATAACGACAAACTAATAATCCAGACCAACAGTAAATAACATAAATAAGTACAACAAGAGAGATGAAAAAGACGAACTCATAAACCCAACACATAAATTTAGAAAGATTCACAATAAACCAAAACTCTCCTTAGATTCACATCTAAGAGAACCATAAACATATAAGGATATCTTCAATTTACCAGATAAACATGAATAGTTAAAACAGCAATAAAGGAAGAAATAAATAACATGAATCAAATGAACGTGTTCGAAATAGTAGAACATATACCCAAAGGCACAATACTCATATCATGCAAATGGGTATTCAAATACAAACATGACGAAAACGGCAACATCACAAAACGTAAGGTTAGATTGGTTGCCAGAGGGTTTTCACAACGTTTCAGAATCGACTACCTCTACACATTCTCCTCAACATTAAAATTAGATTCCTTACGTATTATCGTAGCAATAACGGTTCAAAGAAAATTCAAAATTATGCAAATCGATATAAATGCCACGTAGCTATATGCCAAATTCAAGGAAGACATTTATATAAAACCACCAGAGGGATACAACAATGGTTCAAACCAAGGTTATTGGAAACTAAAGAAAGCTCTCTCTACGGCTTTAAACAAGCAAGCCGCCAATGGAAGGATGAGTTAAAAAATAGTCTCCTAGATATGAATTTCAGGAGACTTATCAGTGAACCTTGTATCTATGTTAAGGATTATAGGTAAAGACAAGGATGTATTATTTGTTAAATATCAAATAAAAGAAAAATAAAAAATCAAAGATACTGGAGAATTGGATTTCGTCATCGGAATAAAATTTGAAAAAGTAAACGATGGTTACATCTTACATCAGAGGGGATACTTAGAAGAACTACTTAGGAAATATAACTTAACAAAATGTAATCCGACACGAAACACAAAACCCATTGAAGAAACTGATTTAAGAAGTAAGAGTTTTAATAAAACAACATATCGAAGCACCATAGGTAATCTTCTATATTTAGCAGCGTCTACCAAGTCCGACATTATATTCTCAGTGAGTAGAGCAGCAAGGAAGAACAATAACCCAACATTGGAAGATTGGTTTAACGTGAAGAAGATATTTAAGTACCTCAAGACCACCGAAAATTATGGAATAAAATTTTCAAAGGACAGAAATTTAAGAATCTTCGTTGACGCAGACTATGCAGGTGATGAAATTACAAGAAAATCCACTTCAGGTTTTATTTTCATGATAGGTGAATCGTCAACTAGCTGGTACTCAAAACTACAAAACGTTGTAGCAACTTCCAATGCAGAATCAGAGTACTACTGCATCAGAGACTGTGCCAAACATAGTCTATGGTATTTAAACATATTAAATGAATTGAATAGTAATATAAACTATGTTATAATACACGTGGATAATAAAGCAGCAATATATAATTGTCAAAACCAATCAATTAATAAAAGATCAAAACACATAGATATCAAATATCATCATATCCGAAGTTTCATTAAGATAACAAAAATCAAACTAAAATATATTAAATCTAACGATAATATTGCTGATGAATTTACTAAATTTCTAAATAATACATTAATGGATAACTTCAGAAATTTAATTCTTACCAAAATATGATTCGGACATAAACTAAACAAATCTCACTTTTGAACTTGTCAAAAAGTTAGATTTGAGGGGGAGTGTCACATGTCAAAATTAGTATGTAAAAAAAAAAAAAATTGATAATAATGATTATAATTATCCAATAGTATTCTTAATATTTTTCTACAAATAACCCATGTAATTGTTAGAATAAAATGGTAACTTTAATAAAATTAATAAAAAAATTAACTTTAATAAAAAGTATTTATTTTATCATTTATATATTACTATTTAAACATATCAGTAATTTAATATTTTTCAATATATAATTTAATTAATTTTTTATTTCTTTTAAAATACATAAATAATTAAATATACTAAAGTGAAAAAATAAAAAAATTAAAAATATTAGTTTTTTTATGTATATTCTTTTAACTAAATAATTAGTGACAATATTTATAATTTATTTATTGATTTGATAAAGTAATTTAATATTTATTTATAAAAAAGAAAAAAAATTATATATATATAAATAATTAAATTTCATCATATATGAATATATATTTTTTTATTTAAAATTTGAATTCTTTTAAAAAACAAAATAAATTGTTTTTTTTAATAAATGTCATTAATAATGCTCAAAGACATTTAGTATTACATCTAATAGTATTTGGAGTAAAATATCATATCAATGAAATAGGCTTTGAGGTGAAATTTATCATTGATGTATCGCTTATCATTCATTTATTGATTAATATATAGTTTATTTTATTAAACGTTAAATATTTCAATGGATATAGTAAAAAAATTTTTTTAGAAAGTAAATCAGATAATTCATCAAAATTATTATTTCCCTGGTATATATTTATACCTAAGTTTGAATTTCCATTAAATAAATCTTTAAAATATCACAAATTAATATATTCTTAATTTTTCTCTTATAAATGCAGTATACAACCAATTTTCGTTGTATGATACAATTATTTTTTGGTAATATGTTTTCAATTGGAGTAGAATTATCCATTTTTTTAATATAATTATTAATTAACATTTTAATATGATTATTAATAAGTCAATTCTTTCAATAAATTTTTGCGATTGGTTCCATTTCATTACACAATATTCTATGAATAAAGTTATCTTTAACTATTTTTACATTGGTAATAATGCAACATATTAAATGATAATGAAGGTAAATCTAAAAAATTTTATTTTCTATATTTCACTACTACGGCTCACGGGCCCAATAATTATATTATTTGTATTATTATTGCATTTAATAATAAAAAGGTGCATATTATTATCTTCTTGGTAAGAGTGTTACTTCTTTAAAGCTAAAAGAATTAAGTATATTTTAAATAATAAATCCATAGTGCATAGCTTTAGTAATCGTTCATAATAATCAATACCTGAATTAGAGGTATCATTAGTTGAATTATTAATTTCTGCCCATTGTTTAGATGGTTTGTAATTATTATCAACCATTTCAAATAAATAATATTGCTTTGATATATTATAAAAATTTTGTAAATTATAGATAATATGGAAATGAATTTAAAAATATTAATATCTAAATTGTACACTAATAATTATTAAATATTTATATTTAAATAAAAATTTTTTTTATTATTATTAAAGAAATTAATAAAATAAAATATATTTTAAATTATTATTTTATATTATAGTATAAGTGTACTATACTTAAATAATAGATGAGTAATAATTAAAATAAAAAGTAATTTAAAGAAAATTTCATTAAAATCAATTCCTTCCTGTCTGGTGTATCCCTTAGCCACTAGTCTTGATTTTTTTTTAATAATTTCACTTGTTGAGTTTTTTTATATTTGAATATTCACTTAGAAGAGATAATGTTAGTACTTTCAGAGATTTTCTCGATTGATCCAAAGACATGTAATGATTCCATATTTTATAATTCTTTTTCGAATGACACCAACCATTAAGTTTTATTAGGTTGGTTTTGTATATTATTAAAATTGAATAGTTATCTTAATTTTTCATTGGATTTTTTCTTTTTACTATTTGTTTTTGTTTTGTCTGTGTTTATGCTGTCTATTTTTCTTTTATTACTGCTATTGTTTGTTGTGATACTGTTGCTTATTGTGATATTGTTGTTTATTTTGATACTATTATTTGTTGTGACACTGTTATTTGTTTTGATATGGTGGTTTTCTACATTTTTAATTATATTGGTAATAACTCTAGGATCCTGAATCGTTGAATCATAACTGATATTTTTATTATTGCTGTTTCTGATATGGTTGTTGTTATTATAAGAATTATATTATAATAATTATTTGAATTGATGTTTGGACTGTAGCAGTTGTTATTGAAATAAGTTTTATTCCTTCTAATTTCGTAATTTGGATTAAAATTTGAAATATTTAGGTTGAAGTGAGTGCAGTAGGAGTTTCCTGGGTTTGTTTCGAAAAATTCTACTTTTATTGAGAGAATAATTTTGTTATTGATAATACTGAGAATTTTGTAACCTGTAGGATTATTTGAGTAACCGAGAAAGATATCTGGTGAAGCGTTGTTATTAAATTTGAATCTGTAATTTTTTTTTTTGGAATAAAGAAAAAAACTTTGCCTCCAAAAATCCTAATACTGGAATAGTTTATTTTAGTTTTGTTTAAGACTTTCTGTATGGAATTTTGTTATTAATTCCTTTGTAAGGAAGGTGGTTTCTAAGGGTTCTTTCCAAAATTGATGACTTAGTTTAATATTGTTAAAAAATGTTTTAGCTGCATTGGTTAAGATTGAAAATATATGGCTTTTTCAATTTTGTTGTGGTTATATATTAAATTTAATATTATCATGTGCTTAATTATTATTTTATATATATTATAAAAATTGACTATCATAAAAATATTATATATATATATTATTTATTCAATTTTTTTAATTTTAGTTTACTCATATTAAATTAATGTTAGTTGACTATTATGTTGCGTTTCCAACTTAACATTAATTCTTCTGTTTTATCAAATTATACTACAATTATTTTCAACTTAGTATTTAGTTGTCTATTATTCTATTTGTTAAGTTATGCAATTATGATAAATTATTTTCAGCTTTAATAATTTTGTTAGATAACAATCATATATTATTTTTATTTTTAACATTAGTTGGCACATTGAGTGAATTATAAATATTTTAAAAAGATTTAATAAGCAAATAATAAAAATATATATTATGTCACTATAGATAAATAATATTTCTTATATTGTTATATTTTTTTTTGTAAAAAAATGTTTACAATGGAACTATATAACGTGAAATTATACCTTCAAATTATTTTTGTTAATGTATATGATTAATATATTATTGTATTAATAATAAATATATATATATATACACTTTGTTTTTATATATATCAATTTAATTTTTTTAAAAGATTTTGTATTTTTTTTTTTATTCATTTACCTATGCTGTAATATTCTTATGGTCTAGGAGTATTTTCTATCATAAAAATGTTATGTAATAGTGTTTATTTATCAATAACATTAATTATTTAAATAACATTTGAAAACTAAAAATAGTAAATATTTTTTATCAATCTTAGCACATTTTATATTAATTTTTGAGAATGTTTTATTTACCTTTTTAAGGTTTTATGTGCTTAATGGTTTTAATGAAATAAATTATAACATGTAAAAATTTTATATATTTTATTGTATCCAATACAATAATATTTTTAAAAAAAATATATATCAGTGATTTTTATTTTGTTTATTTATTTTTTAGTTATTTTCCATACTATCTATTGTTCCATAATAATTATATATATATTATACTAATAATTATTAAATTTTTTTTTTTGTATCCAAAAAAAAAAAATAAATAATAAACAATTTGTATTTATCTTAGCACGTTTTATACTAATTTTAAATATGACATATTTAATATTTAAAAGTATTTATTGCACTTTAAAAACTTTAATCCAATACACAAAATATTAATTTTTTTTTTTTAATTTGTAAACAGATAACTTTTTTATGTATATTTATGTATTTTTATTTTTTATATTATATATATTACATAAACTTTACATATTTTATTTAGACATTAATGTAATTTAACTATAATTTAACTATATATTTTATTCAAAAATTATATAAACAGGTAACTTTTTTAATGTATATTTATGTATTTTTATTTTTTATATTAAATAAACTTTACATATTTTATTTAGACATTAATTTAATTTAACTATAATTTAACTATCTTAATCTTATTTTTTTGTATTCAAAACTTTATATTAATTTGATGCTGCCATAAATAGGATTTAAATTTTTGGTTATGATGATAGTTAATAACTTAAAATATACTTTAATTTATTGGTAGGAATGAAATAATAATAATAATAATAATAAAGAATATTATTATTTTACACTACAAATTAATTTATTATTTGTTTTTATAGATGTTGATAATTATTTTATTATTAAATTATGAATAACTTTTTATGAAAAATTATTTATAATTTAATAATAAAATATAAATAATACCAATTAAACAAAATACAAACAAAAATTATACATATTTGAAAATGAATAAAAAAACAAAAAATAAAAAAAAAAAAAAGAAAAAATTTAAAAAAAATTTAAAAAAAATAATTCTTAATTTCAGGATTTACTATTAACATTAAAAGAAATCATAAAATCTTTAGTATTTGAATTGCTATTTAACTAAATGTAGAAATTACATGACTACTACAATATCACTAAATATAGAAATTACATGGCTACTACAATATCACAATTAATAACACCAAATTTTGAACTACATTCATTCTATATTATTACAACTATTGAAAAAACCCAAAGAATTTAACCCATGAAGACCATTTATACATTTTAAAGAATGAATGAAATTTTTTCATTATTTAATGAAAGTTTAATTATTCCTTCTCACTCCCCATAGACATTCCCAATTTTATTTCATTCAAAAGAAAAATGAAGAATGTACTCTGATTATTGAAAACTCAACGATATTACAATTAAAAACTCCTATGCATTACCTTTTATAGCTAAATTGACATCTTCAGTAAGACGTAAAATAATAAAAAAAAAATTTTTCACATTTGATTTATACTAGGATTCACATTAAATTTTATTGAATTCAAAAAAGAAATCAGAACATACCATCATATACAACCAAATTTTAGAATTATAATTTTAAAGTAATGTTGTTGGTATTAACGAATACTTTCGATATTTTTTAAAGGGGAGATGAATCAATTTTTTTTTCCATTGGTTTGGAAAATTCTTTATTGCTTTTTTTTTTTTTTTTTTTAATTTTTTTTTTAATTAAAAATATAAAATTAATTTTTAATATGCTTCATTATTGTATAACTATTATAAATTATATAAAATTAAATATATTATATATTAATAACTTCTATTACATAAAATGTATATATATATATATATTAAAGAAAATCAAACTTGATATTAAAAGCCGAAAATTTATAATTTTAATGCTAAATTGATATTTATTATTTTATATTAATTTTTGTTAAAATAGATTATATTTATAAAATATTATAATTTTAAAATAAGATATATTAGTAAAATATTATAATTTTAATATCTTTTTTAAAAACTTTTTATTTAATTTAGTAATTTTTATTTTAATTTTTTTTTCAATTATTTAAAGAAAAAAAAAATTTAAAGTGCTATATCTACAAATATTTTTTATATCTAAAAGACATAAAATAAAAATAAAAATTATATTTAATATATTATTATCTTTTTATTCAAGGTTTAAAATAATAATAATTCATATAAATTGAATAAAAAAAGATATTTAACATTTTAATATTTTAAAAAAAATAAATATTTTATAATTATAAAGAAATATTTAATATTAAAATATTTTTAAAAAAAAAATAAATATATATATACATATATTTTTTTTTTATATAAATAAAATAAATATATATATATATATATACATATATTTTTTTATATAAATAAAATTTATATATATTATATATATATAATAAAAATAATAATTTTTTATTAAAATACTTTAAAAAAAAATAATAATAATAAATGTGAGCAAAAATAATAATAATAAATGTAAGCAATGTATTCATCAATTCTAAAAAATTACATTTTTAAATTATTATTGTTCAATTTGGTTAACCATGTTTAACCAAATCCAAACAAATTTAAATAAAATAAAACATCATTTCCTAGTACCAATAACTTCCATGCTTTTTTTTTTTTTTTTTTTTTTTTTTTTTTAAATATATATATATAAAAATTAATACTGTTTGATAAAATATGGTAATAAAAAATTTTCATCTTTTTTTTTTCCATTACTATTTCATGCTTTAATAAAATTAAAGCAATTAAAATAGTATATATTTAAACGACTAATTAGTATTTCTCATTTAATGCTTTTAAATATTCATTATTATTAAGAACAGGAAGAAATGTATCATCCTGGTTATAATTATAAACAGCATTAAATGTGTTACCACCGGTTTCATTGATCTTAATAGCGATATTTCTTATTTTTTCTTCTATTTCTATATTGTATTGATTAAATTCATATCCTTTTTGATATATATAATTTAAGTTATTTATAAGGTAATTTTCATAAAATTTATCTTTCGTTGTTTTCCTGTTATTATAAAAACATTTTTCATAATGTTTATGTATCTCATTCATTTCATTAAGAAATCTTTCTATAATTTTTTTCTCTTTAAGTAAAAGGCTATACTTAAATTCAAAGTAATCTTTTGTGATATTTAAACTTTCATTAGTTAATGAATTATTATTTAAATTTCTATAATATAGGAAATCATCAATGATACCACTTCGTGGTGAAAGTGTTACCGATGGGATTCTTCTATTATTATTGTTATTATTTGAATGATTTCGAGGATTGAAGAATTGTCTTCTGGTTGAAAGTCGATAATCAAGTCTAACAGCAATTGTTTGTAGAGCATAAAGGGATTGGGGTCCAGGGAACATTTCAAGTATCTTGGTAGCTATTTGATCCTGTAGACCAGCAATGAATGCATCCATTTTAGCTTCTTCATTCCAAGAAGACTCATCAGCATACTTGTTGAATTCCAAAATATAGCTTCTTATATCTCCAAGTCGCTTTTGTTTTATTGTTCGTAACTTTTGATTTGCTACGAAGGTAGCATCATTGTTCCCAAACATAGCTTTAAGTCTTCCAACAAAGGCTTCATAATTATTCAAGCATGCATCTTGGTTTTCTATTAAAGATGCGGGCCAATTCATAGCAGAACCATAGAGTTGAGTTATTAAATATACAATTTTTGTTTTATCGTCAGCAAATTTGTCGGGATAGAGCATAAAAACTAACTCTATCTTAGCAAGAAAACCTTTAAAGAAACGACGGTCTCCAGAAAAACCAGTTTTAAAAGTAGAATTATTATCAGTAAAATTGTCTTGTTCCATCTTTATGTATGTTTTAATTTAAAATTATTTTCAAATAGTAATTAATGAAATAATAAATCAATTTTTTACAGGAATAATAATCAAGTAACTAGAATATAATCACAACAATAAAAAACAAATTCTGTTACTTATAACAAGTAGGCGAACAAATTTATAAAAGCCTAAAATAAAAAATAAAAACTATATAATTTTAACGTCACTTTGCAAGAATGACAAGGGTTTTATCAGGGATCGAACCTGACCCACCTCTTATTTTATGCGCGAGTGAACAAACTATCACCTGTTGAAGTGTGTAGTTACCCTCAAGCGTTGAAGGTTTTACAGTTCTAGGTGTTATAAACCTAATTGTCAAAGGTTGGCTCCTTTGAGATACCCGCGTTTACTATCTACAAAATTTTTGCAAAATAGTAAATAAGAGTATATGAAATTAATATTTGGCAAGCCTATACTGTCTATACTCAAATATTAATTTCGTAAATTTGTTTACTTTTTACAAATATTTTTAAATTGATTTATTATTTATTTTATTATTCGTTAAAGAATAATATAGCAATTAAAATTAACTTTAAAAAAATATAAGGTATTAAATCTTTTGTTTCTTTTCTTTTCCGCACCACTGTTCATTCAGTTTATCAACCGAAGAGCTGCAATGTAGGACTTACGCCTCAGCCTACCAGCGAGGGTCGGTAACGTACTTAGAAAAGTATATAAACAAAAGGTTTAAAATTTAAAAATAAGGAAGTGTTATACAAGACTTTCCTTGATTGTATTAATTAAGTATTAACGTAATAATTTCTTCTATTATTAGGAGAACAACGTATTTAGTTCCAAGATTTATTATACGAATTCCGAGGATGACCGTTTGAATAAAGAAAGTAGTAATTAAAACGAATAATAGGTAGAGTAATCTAAAGTTTTCTTTTAAGATATTAAAATTCATGTATAATTTTGAAAGAGTACTAAAAAGTTATGATTCTAAAATGACAGAGTTCCTTAACAGGGGTTCCTTAACAGGGGTTCCTTAACAGGGGTTCCTTAAGTAGATATTTCCAAAAAGTAGATTCAAAGAGATAAATACTTCCAAAGGATAGTAGATCCAAGAGGTAAAAATTTCCAAAAGAATAAAAGATCCAAAAGGTAGATATTTAAAAAAAATAGTAGATCCAAAGGGTTCTTGAATTCAGTGCCAGGTATTGTATGGTAGTAATAGGTGCTTTTCTTGTAACGAGAGGGACACTCAAATAGGAAAAAACAATAGGCAACACTGAATATTAATAATAAGTAAAAAAATGTTTTGTTAGAAATTGTTTTATTTAATAATTTTAATTTTTTTTTTTTTTTTTTTTAAAGATAAATTTATTTAAAATATTTAATTATTAATTAATCAATTAATATTGTAATATATCAAATTACTTATTATTAATTAATCAATTAATAAAAGCACGAAGAAAATATTTTTAACGAAAAATTTACTCATATTTATATTTTTTTGGAAAAACAGTTTTTGTAAAATTTCGAATCTTCAAAATTTTAGAAAATTCTTTCAAAACTGAATTTAACCGTAAAAATAGAAACTAATAGATAAAAGGAATAAAATAGAATAAAAAAATTATTTTAATAATTAAGAATTTCTATTAAATTCTGTAAAGAAAATACAGAAGGAATTGTCTAGAACAATGAAAATAAAATAATTAAAATTTAAGAATATGTGTGAGTCGAACTCGAGTAGTTTGATCCATGGCTATAGCTCTAACCGCTATACCAAAAATTCTTTTTACAAATTTGTGGTAAAGAATGAATTAATAACCTTTATTTTATTATTAATAATTCTTTACTAAATTGTACTTTCCTATATTCTTCATAACCTAAACCTCATTGTAAATTTAATTTATTTTGATATAAATTAATTTTAATTTGTAAATAATGTAAATAAATTTTAATTAATCACTTTATTGTTATATTATTAAATATATGTATATATTAAAATACAATTGTAAATATTAAAATTATACTTTTAAGATACTAAATTATTAAAAATATTAATTAAATATTATTATAAAAATTATTATAAAATTATTAAAATTATTAATTAAATATTATTCTAAAAATTATTATAAATTATTAATATTATAAAATTATTAAAATTATTAAATATTATTATAAAAATTTATATATTATAACTATTAAATATTATTATAAAATTATTAAGATTATTAATTAAATTTATTATTAAAAATTATTATTAAAAATTATTACTTATTATAAAAATTATTATTTAAATATTATCAAATTTATTAATTAAATATTATAAAAATTTTATTTTATTTTGAAAATAATTACAAGTATTATTTAAAATAATTAAAGATTATTAAATTTATTATATTAATCTTTAAAAACAATTTATTTAACTTAAAAATATTAAAGAAAATAGTAAAAACTATTTTCTATATATTTATTTTATAATTATTTTTAATTAAATTATATTTGAATATTATATTATTATATTTATAAAAATTAAAACAAAAATGAATTATTGATATAAAATTAATTCAATAATTCTATAAAATTACTTAAATTATAAACAATTAATTATACTTTAAATTTATAAAAAAATATAAATATTGTAACAATTTCTTAAAAATTAAATATGTGTACTTTAAATAATAAAATTTTATATTAATAAAAAAAAAAATAAATAACTTTTAATAAAGAAATAATTTTTTTTTTATTTAAAATCAAAGCAGGGTAATACCCGTCCCCCCCTGCTTGATTTTAAATATCTAAGTGTCAACCCCGAGTCTACCATTTGTAAAAGGTAAGTTTATTATTAACTAAAATAACGAATAATAACTAAATCTAAAGGCTAAGATAACTTAACACCTCTCTATTCGAGTTGTTAATAATAAATACTAAATTAATTAATTCTATAATTATTATTTCTTTTTACACAAGAGTATAGCGCAGTACTTTATAACTCTATTTGTTATCAGTTACTGGGCTTACACTGAGTAATATTTTTTATTTAATAATTATAATTTTATTTATTAATATTAATATTTATAATAACAATTTACGCTAATAGTAACGATAGTGCGTTACAGTTACAAGTTCAATTATTATTTATACATGTCAATAATATTATGATTGGTAAATAATTTAATTTAACTTAGTTTACTAATCACTAAATAAAATATATTTAAATAAATATTTAACTATATAATTATTTATAAAATAATAAAATTTAATGTACGAAAGTAATAAAAGATTTTATTTGATTAGCCGAAATTGCTAGCTGTTTAGAGATACGTTACGTAACAAAAGAACTATCATTGGATAGGCTTGAAGTTACCATGTATCTGTTACAAAATTTCTTGATACGTGACCACTATAAAAATGGTATTTAGGTAGATTCTTTAGGTTAAAGAAATACTTAAATATTATTGGTCAGCAATAATTTTATAATAATATATATAATTTTATAATAATAATTATTAAACGGAGAATTCTTTTATTTATAAATTTATACTTATGATGATAAATTAATTCACATAAATAGCTATTTTTATATTTTATTTTAGTATAGTTAAGAGATATTATATATATTTGAGATAATTAATTATAATATTTATATAAAAGAGTAATAATAATAATAATTGATGTAATAATTAATAATTAATAATAAATAAAGAGAACATTAAAAAGATATATTTATTACTTTAATTTGTATTATTGTATGTGTTATTTCTATTTAATATTAGAATATATTATTTTGTCATAATTCCTTATTGTCATTGCCCATAAATAAATATTAATTTAGATACATAAATAAAATATCGTATCAAATTTTTATCATTCTGATAAATAACAAAATTAATAAATCTTAAAAATATATTATACATAAAATCGAAACTAACCTTAGCCAAGTTTAATAATAATTTAATAAAATAAAATGAAAAAAAAAATTAATTAATTAATTAAATAAATCGAATAAATTAAAAATTATATAAATACTCAGATAAGAAAGAAATAAAAATATTAAGATTAAATTTAAAATAAAATAATTAATTTTTATAATTAGTTTTATAATAATTTTTATAATTAATTTTATAATTAAATAGTAATTTTATAATAACAAAATTAATTAATTTAAATAACAAAATATTTTTAATTATTTTTATAATAAACAAATTTATTTATTTTATCATTAAATATTTATTTTATTATTAATTTTATTACTTTTATTTTATTTAATTATTCTTTTTATTTATAAATTATAAATAGTTTAATTTTAAAGAAAAATATAAATACTTGTAAATATTTCATGTAAATATTATTATTATTATTATTATTATTAATTAATTTTATAATTTTAATAATCACTTTTAATTTTTATAATGGTTAATAAATTTTAATAAAAGATTTATAAAATAAAATATTAGAAAACAAGTGTTCTAATAAATCAATTTTTAGTGTTATTTTTAATAAAACATTTTTAATTCATAAATAACTTATACAGTTATTATTAAAATAAATTGAAATTATCACTTTTTAATTCTATATTAAAATTAAGATAATTTCTAAAATTTATCAGTGGTCCTTCGAACCGGAGAGGCAGCTAACTTATTATTAATAAGTATTATTTATTAACACTAGAGTATGAACTAGTATAAAAATTCATAATAATAAAATAAAGGATAAATAATATTTATTATATAATAATAATTAAAAATAAAAACTAGAGTATGAACTAGTATAAAAATTCATAATTTAAAATTAAAAATAAAAATATATATATGTATATATATATAATAATATAATAATAATATAATAAATAAAAATTAAATTAATATTGGGAAGAAAGCCATTTATATTAAGAAGAAAATAATAAATAAATAGGAAAAGAACGACAACTATAAGGAAAGGAAACGATAAATATTATATTTTAAAAAAAAAAAAAAAATTCTATTTTAATTTTAAAGAATTATATAGGTTTATATTTTATTAATCATAAACTATTGGAGCTTGACTCTAGGTCGCGATTAATAAGATATAAATTAGAGTAGCAAGAGAGAGTATTGGGTCCTGATTATAGAGAGTAGAGGTTAGACAGAACTGAAAATTGTACTGGAGAGTAATTGATTGGTTATATCGATACTTTGGTGAGAGATCCAGAGAAACGGAAAACTTTATAACCAGTCGAATGAAAACAGCACAAGAGAGTAAGTAGAGTCTAATGAGGTCGAAAATATAATCAGAACGCCAAGAAAATCTATTACTGCTACATATATAATTCGAGGTTCTTAAATAAATAAATAAAAAAAAAAAAAAAAAAAAGAAAAAAAAATAATTAAAGAAACGTATAATAAGTGAATGAATAAATAAATTGAAATTGAATATATAAAATTTTAATTAATTAAAAAATTGATTAAATAATTAAATTTAAATATATAAATATTTTGTTAGTGAATAAATTATTATATAAAATAAAGTATATAAATTATATAAAAGAGAAAACAAAATTACTTCTAAATTCCAGAGTAAAATGTCCGATTTAAAATCAATTAATTTCAACAGAATTCCTATATTAGGACAACCGACTGTAGAATTTGATGATTGGAATTTCTCATATACTCGTTGGTGTAATTCCAATAAAATTGACAAAGAAGAAAAGATAGAATGTTTAATTTCAATTACTACTGGTATTGCAAGAAAGATAGTAATAAATTCATTAAATAAGACTACCCCAGATAAATATGATACCATTATAAGTAAATTACAGGAACATTACAAGGGACCTCTTCCTAAAAATTCAAGGTTATTAGAACTTTCAACAGCTACAATTAAGAAAGGTGAAAGTGTTGCAGAATTCAACATAAGGTTTGAAACACTTTTAAATAAAATTAGAATTGATTTAAATAAGGAAGTTATAATCTCTTATTATATTAATGCATTTCGGACTTTAACTAGAACCTATGAGGCTTTATTAGAAGCAGAACCTCAAAACTTAAAAGATGCAATGCAAATAACGTCTAAAAAGGAGAAGATATATAAATTAGTAGAATCAAATAGATCTAAAGAAAAAGCAGAACCAAACAAAAGAAAAATAAAATCTAACACTCAAAATAATTATGGAACATATTATACAAGTACTTATAATAAAAATAATACATTTAATAATAAGAATAATAATATAAATAATAGTCACAACAATAATTACCAAAAATATAATAATAATATAAATAATAGTCACAACAATAATTACCAAAAATATAATAATAATATAAATAATAGTCACAACAATAATTACCAAAAATTTAATAATAATATAAAGCCTACTCATAATTATATTAATCAAAATGTTGAAAATAGAAAAATCACATTGAAACCTACACAACTCCAAGATGATGAATTGCAAGAAATTACTCAGAAACTTGCTGATTTAAAAATCAATGTATGTTTAAATTGTCAAAGAATAGGTCATGTTAAAGAAGATTGTCCTGAATTAGAAGAAGAATGTTTAAATTAAATTATGAGAGTAAGCAATCTCCCAAAATAACTAAAATTGCATCATCAAATCAATCAACAAATTACCTTAATAACGAAAATAATCAAATCCCTCAAATTAATGTAGCCCAGAAAAAGAAAGTGCCTACAAGTACCTTGGATAAGAATAAAATCTCTCCAAATAATAAAAGTATCGTTAAACCATCCATTCTTAATCAACCAAATATTAAGAAAGTTAAACAACAAAAGAAAGCAATCAGGAATACAAGAAGAAGAAAAATAAGTGAAGAACTTAATAATGAAAAACAAAATGACCATGAATTAAATGATAATGATGAAATTATTATTGATGAACCAAATAATACAAAGGAAAATACAAAAGATTCTGAAATGAAAAATAATCCAGAAAACAATAATGGAAATAATAATGAAAGTAATAATGGAAATAATGAAAATAATGTAATTAACATAATTGATGAACGTAGTAAAATAAATAATGAAAACAATACCAAGGATGTTCTAACTCATAGTCAATCTCTCAGTCAAACTAAACAAACCAGAAAAAGAAGAATGACAGATATACAAATGTTAGAACCAGGTAATAAATTTAGTATAATTAAGGAAGCCAACAACTTGTTTCCGAAAATTAGTCTTGCACAATTACTTTCTATTAGTCCTACTCTTAGGAAGGAATTAGGACAAGGTTGTAAGCCAAAGATAGATAATGTATTATGCTCTCTTTATAATATTCCTATTCCAATCTTCATTGGAAAAACGAAAGAAGTATTTTTAAAAATTCTTTACGATACAGGAGCAAATGTAAATGTTATAACAACAGGATGTTTAAATAAATTTAATGATGTGAAAATTGAAGAAGATATAATAGAACAAAATATTACTTTAGCAAATGGATCTACAGTACCTACTAAATACTATGTTCCATTGAAAATTAACATTAATGATTCTTGCAACATTTATGAAAAGTTTTATATTATAAATTAAGATAATCCATACTTTGATATTATTTTTGGAAGAAGTATTCAAAAGAAATATAGATTACTTATTGATCCAGATGATGATTTCATATATCAGAAAAAAAGAAAAGGTCTTAAAAAGATAATCCAGATAATTAACTCAAATAATACGAATAATATTCCCTTAATGAATGCTATTTATGTATCTAAAGAAGATGAAGAAATTCATGAATTTAACTCTACCTTAAACGAAATTCTCAATTCTGTTCCAGATAAAGTTAAATCAAAATTTGAAAGTCTTATTAATCAATACAAAAACTGTATGGCAACATCACTAAGTCAGCTAACAACTGCTAACCTTGAACCACATTCAATAATTACTACTACTGAAAAACCTATTAAGCTAAAACCTTATAAATTATCAAAAGAGCATTCTGATATTCTAAAAGAAGAAATTATATCCTTACTTAATAAAGGCTTAATTATTCCCTCGCATTCCTCTTGGTCATTTCCTGTTTTATTAGTCAGAAAGAAAAATGGGAAATGGAGACTATGTATAGATTACAGAAGGCTTAATGAAATCACTATTAAAGATTCATATGCACTTCCTTTCATCGATGAACTTGTCTCTTCAGTTAGAGGTGCTAAAATATTTTCAGCCCTTGACTTATATTCGGGTTATCACCAAATCCCAATGAATTTTAGAGATATTGAAAAAACTTCTTTCACAACAAAATTTGGAAACTATAATTTTGTTGTTATGCCTTTCGGTTTAACTAATGCTCCCGCTACCTTTCAAAGGGAGATGAACAGAATCCTTTTACCCCTCATTGGTAAATGCTTATTCGTTTACATCGATGACATAGTTGTATATTCTACTTCTGTTGAAGAACATCTTGAACATTTAAAACAAGTATTTGAAATATTCTCCAAGTATAATCTCTCCCTCAATCTTCAAAAATGCAAATTTTTTCAAGAATCAATTGAAGTCTTAGGTCATGTTCTTACCCCTAATGGTTTAAAAACTGTTCCTTCTAAAGTTCAAAGTATAGCCCTTTGGGAAGCTCCCAAAAATGTTAATGAAATCAGGTCTTTCCTTGGTCTTGCTAGTTATTACAGAAAATTTATACAAAATTTCTCTATTAGAGCTGACTCTCTTTTTAAACTACTTAAGAAAAATCAACCATATATATGGACTTCTGATCGTAATGAAGCTTTTGAAGACATACGTCACTGTTTATTGTCTGACCCTATATTATGTTATCCTGACTTTGATAAAGAATTTATTGTTAGAATAGACGCCTCTACTCAAGGTATCGGTGCTGTCCTCTTACAGGTGGAGGAAGACAAATTGGAACACCCAATTTGTTGTGTAAGTCGTACTTTATCACCTCCAGAAAGAAATTACTCTGTAACTGATCTTGAAGGTTTGGCTATTAATTACGCAATCCAAAAATTCCGTCAGTACTTAATTAGTAACAAGAAACCAACTATATTCATTACGGATCATAAACCACTCTTAGGATTTTACAAAAATACTATTCCAAATAAAGGAAGACATATGCGTTGGATAGAAGAATTTAACAAATATAAAATTGAACTAAAATATGAAAAAGGAAAGAAAAATGTTTTCGCAGACGCTCTTTCAAGACTACCTTCAAAAGACAGCGAAGATATTATAAAATGTATTAATACAATTTTAGCTGATCTTAATCCAAAAGATTTAAACCTACCAGAAGGAATAATCAAATACTTCACTAAGAATTATCAAGTTGTTGATAACACCTTATATTATAAGAAAGATGATACTTATTTAAAAGTTATCTACCGTGATGAAGACAAAAAGGATATAATTAATCGTGCTCATTCTGTAGGACATGAAGGAGCCGAAAAAACTGTAAACAGAATAATTAATTATTAATAATAAATTACATGAATTTTTATGAATTATTTTAATATAAAAACTATTTAAAACTATCTAATATTTCTAAAATAAATAAACAAAACGGCAAGTTTTTGTAAACAAACGGAAAAGGCAATTTTTTCTTTGATTATTTTAATTTAACTAATTTATGACTAATTATTTTTAATTTACAAAGTTTCATGACTAATTATTTTTAATTTACAAGGTTTCATGATTCAAAGTGAGTAATAATGATGTAAATTCTCCAAATAATTTAGTCATACATTTTTGAGAAAATTATTTAAATTAATAATTTAGAATACATTTAAATTTATATTAAAAATTTGGAAAACATTTTTATCCACAATAATTTACATTACATTACCTTTAAATACGTATTCAAATTATTAAATATTTTACATCTGTAACGAATACTGAATGTAATAATTTCTACAAAAATATAGAAATTATTATCTCTATTAATATTAATATTAATTGGAACAAAATAAAATAAGAATTTAAATACTTATCTTAAAAGAGAGTTTATTATAAGAAACTATAATAAACTTAGAAACACTAAGTGTGAAAGGAAAAATAAAAAAATATGTTTTATGATAATTTATTAATATGTTTTATTATTAAAATATTTTATATTTTTATTATAAATTTTATTTTTAAAAAAAAAATTATTATAAAATTTTTTTATTTAAGATTTAAATATTTTATTTAAAAAATTATAAATATTTATTATTACTATTATTATTACAATTTCTTATAATAATAACTCTTGATTTTCGAAAGGAAACTCAAGAGTCCTTTTTATACTTTAAAATAAAGAAATAAAGAAATTTCTAATCTTAACAAAATACTTTCCAGGAAAAGATTAGTAGAAAAACCTGGAAAGATTTCAACCAATAATCTATACTTATTGGTTATCGTATTATTAAGTAAAACCATTTTTATGGAAAAACCTTAATAACCGATGTTCTAAATTACGTAAGTTAAACGGTTAAATTAATTCACACTTTAACAATTTAACCGAATTAACTTACGAATAAAATAAAATTAAGAAAAATACAGAATTAAATACAGAAATAAATATAGAAATACATACAAAATAAATACAAAATAAATTTAGTAAAATTTAATACATAATAAATTTGCTACATTATTAATAATTAATTATTTATAAAACTAAGTAAACTTAATAATTATTTTATAATTATTAAGGATTAAGGAATATAGACTTATAACAATAAGTCTAATTTTTTACACTGAAATTGATTTATACCTGATATTCTTAATCTACAAAAATTAAATTTTGTAGAAGTGAATAAAAGGATAAATACTGAATAAAAATAGATTTAAGAAATTTAAAAAAAATAAATAAATATGTTTTATTATTAAACACAAAAATGTTTTATTAAAAAAAATTTATTTTTATTTTAATATTAATCTTTATTTATTTAATAATTAATTTTGTTTAAATTAATAAAATAATTGTTAAAACTAATAAAATAATAAAATGAAATATTTATATTTATACTAATTTATTTTAAATTTTAATAATAAAATTGATTATTAATAACTAATAAAATATATAATAATTTATCAAAATAATTAATAATCATAAAAATTGATTATTAAAAACTAATAAAATATCTATAATAATTTATTAAATAATTAATAATAAAGAATAATTTATAAGAAATATTTACATGTTTTTATATTTTTCTTTGATTTTAAACTATTTACATTAAAAATAATAAAATTAATAAAAGAGAAATAAAGAATAATTTATTATTAAATTAAACAATATTTACAATTAAAATATTAATAAAGATGAGTTTTAAAATGTTATTTTAATTACAATTTGTTTATAAAAGTTGAGTTATAAAATAAATAAAATAATCATTATTTTAAATAAAAGTAACTTAAAAATTATTTAACTATTTAATTTTAATTTTGAGATGTTTATAAGTTTGTTTATTTGTTATTTATAATTTATTAAATTTGTTTATCATTTTGTTTATTTATAGCTTTAGAAAAATATTATTTATTAATTTATTTTAGTTTTTTAATTAAAATTATTAATGATTAATTAATTTATTATTATTTTATTTTAATTATTTTTATTTAATTAAATTTTCTTTAATACGGATTTAATTTTTTTTAGAATGGATTAATTTTTGGGTTAAGTTAGACAAGAATTTGTTCTTTATTATTTATTTTAATTTAATAATTTTGTGTAAAATAAAATAATAGCTTAGGTCGGCGAGGACAGACTATAATTTATTTTACACTATTTTATTATATCAACACTATAATTAATTATTAACTAAAACACTAAAACTAAAAAACTAATTTAATTTTTTGTTTTATAAAAAATTCCTTTTATTAATATTTCTTATTTGTTGAATTTAACTATTCTAAAATCAACAATCACTTAACTGGGTACCGTAGGGTCCTTTACCGGAAAGCCTACTAGCAGTTAAGATTTTAAAATAAAATTTAAAATAAAATTTGTTTTATAAAAGATAACTATTCTAATAATAGTTATAATACTAATTAATAAAATATAAAATTTGTACTATCTATCTTATCTATAATATTTCCTATACTATTCTATTTTCTAACTAAACTATACTATTTTCTATACTATTTTCCAACTATCGTTCAATAGTTGATAATTAACTCTTTTTATACTTTTTGAAAATTAAAATTTAAATTGAATAGATTGTAATAAACTAACTAAAATATTATTATATATTTGTAATTACATTTAATAATAAATTACATGAATTTTTATGAGTTATTTTAATATAAAAACTATTTAAAACTATTTAATATTTCTAAAAATAAATAAACAAAACGGCAAGTTTTTGTAAACAAACGGAAAAGGCAATTTTTCTTTGATTATTTTAATTTAACTAATTTATGACTAATTATTTATAATTTACAAGTTTCATGACTAATTATTTTTAATTTACAAAGTTTCATGATTCAAAGTGAGTAATAATGATGTAAATTCTCCAAATAATTTAGTCATACATTTTTGAGAAAATTAATTAAATTAATAATTTGGAATACATTTAAATTTATATTAAAAATTTGGAAAACATTTTTATCCACAATAATTTACATTACATTACATTTAAATACGTATTCAAATTATTAAATATTTTACATGCCCCTCTGTTTAAGTCGAGCCCCTGAGCGACTTATAATCTAGAAGGAACTCTATTTGTTTTATTGAACTCTTGAACTAATTGAGGATCAGTGATTTCATCTTCAGACAACCAAGTACATTCAGTAGCTGGAAGTCCTTTCCATAACATAAAGTAAAAAGGTTTATTGTTAACAACTTTAGCGGCAACAATCTTCAAAGGTTCCTTTCCTTCAGTATCAGTAGCGATCGAAGTAATTCGAGTAATAGTACTTGCACTTGATTCATTAAATTCTCTTTCATTGTAAGGTTCTAGATTTGAAATATGGAAAACATTATGGCATTTAATAGTATCAGGTAATTCTAATTTATAAGAAACAGGACCTGTTTTTTCAATAATTTTAAAAGGACCGAGTTTTCTATTTGTTAACTTAGCTGGACCTTTAGGAAGCAAATCTAGTCTTTTAAGCCATACTAAATTACCTACTTTGAGTTTAGAACCTATTAGTCTTAAACAATCAGCATATTTCTTATATCTTGCTTTAGCTTTATCTAAGTTCTTCTTCAAAAATTTCATATTCTTTTGAATTTGATTAGCATGATTTGTAGCACTAGAATTTCTACTATCAGCAGGTATAACTGGGTTAAACTTAGGATTAAAACCAAAATTAGCAAAAAATGGGCTTTGATTAATTGATTGATGTAACGTGTTGTTATAAGCAAATTCAGCATAAGGTAAAATATCTATCCAATTATTTTTTCTTTTATTGATATAACATCTTAAGAATTGTTCTAAGATTCCATTTACTCTTTCAGTTTGTCCATCGGTTTGGGGGTGATGTGCACTTGATAAGTTATGATTAATATCTAATAAACTACAAAGTCTTTGCCAGAATTCAGAGGTGAATTGAGATCCTCTATCTGAAGTAATATCTTCTGGTAATCCGTGTAGACGAAAAACTTCTCTAAAAAATACATCAGCAGCGATTTGAGCAGTAGGTATACTTCTAAATGGAATAAAGTGAGCCATCTTTGTTAATCTATCAACTACGACCATTATAACTGTTTTGTCTCTTGACTTAGGTAAATCAGTTATAAAATCCACTGAGACTGAGGACCATGGTCTTTTTGGAGTAGGAAGAGGTTGAAGTAATCCATAAGGACGGTGGCGATCATCTTTTACTTGAGCACATGTTTTGCATGATGCGATATACTTAACAATATCGGAAGTCATCTTAAACCAAACAAAATTTCTACTTATAATTTCTTTGGTTTTGAGAATACCAAAATGACCTTGAACTGGATTATCATGATGAATAGCAATGATAATATTTCTCATCTTCTTTGGAACGAAAATTAAACCCTTATATAATAATAAACCTTCTTCGTCAATAGTAAAGTCTTTCATTTTATTTTTATATTTATTATTAGAAGTAGATTCTCCTTTTTTGATCTTGATTAATTCTTGTATGACTTCATCATCTTTAATTTCTTTTATCAATTCATCTTTTAAGTTCCCTTGAATTGCAACTAAACATAAATCTTCTGTAGCTTCTTGTATTGTAAGACAAGTTGAAGTTTCTTTTTCATCATCTATTTCTTGATTTTCATAATCTGGTCTTCTCGAAAAAGCATCTGGTTTTCCACCTTCTTTTCCTGGTCTATATTGTATTTTGTAATCAAATCGAGATAAGAATAAGTTCCATCTTATTTGACGTTGAGATAACAACACAGGTTTACGTGGAAAAGTTAAATTTTTATGATCGGTATAAATTGTAAATTGATGCTTAGCCCCTTCTAAGTAATGTCTCCATTCTTGTAACGCACACTTGACAGCTAATAATTCCTTGTCATATATTGGATAATTCTTTTCAGATTTTGTTAAACCTCTTGAATAATAACAAATTGGATGTAATGCGTTTGTATATTTTTGTCTTTGAGATAACACAGCACCGATTGCAAAATTACTTGCATCTGTCTCTACTATAAACGGTAATTCTGGATCTGCATGAACAAGTATTGGTTCTTTTGTAAAGAGTTTCTTTAAAGTATCGAATGCGACAGAACATTCTTCAGTCCATTCATATTTAACATCTTTTCTTGTTAAGTTGTGTAACGGCTTAGCAATTTTAGCAAAGTTTGGGATGAATCTTCTGTAATAATTACATAAGCCTACGAAAGATTGTACTTCCTTCACGGTAGTTGGTACTGGCCATTCTAAAATCGATTTAACTTTGTCTGGATCCATAGAAATTCCTTTATCCGAAATAATATGTCCTAAAAAAGTTGTTTTTTGAACTTCAAATTCACATTTACTTAATTTTGCATAAAGACCACTTTCTTGTAATTTCTTAAGTATTTTCTTAACATGTGTACGGTGTTCTTCTAATGTCTCAGAATAAATAAGTATATCATCGATATAGGTAAAAGCAAATTCATCTAAGTATTCTCCTAAAACGTCATTAATAAAGTGTTGGAAAGTTGCTGGAGCATTCTTCAAACCAAATGGCATAACAAGATATTCGAAATGACCATATCTTGTTCTAAATGCTGTTTTATATTCATCACCTTCACGTATTCTTACCAGGTTATAAGCTGATTTTAAATCTAACTTAGTAAAATACTTAGCTTCTCTCAATCTGTCAAAAAGCTCGGTGATTAAAGGGAGTGGATAGGAATCCCTTATAGTATTTTCATTAAGTCTTCGATAATCGACACAAAGTCTTAAACTTCCATCCTTTTTTCTAACGAATAAAATTGGAGCACCAGCAGGAGATGTTGAAGGTCTAATGAAGCCTTTTTCTAAATTTTCTTTGATATATTCTTTTAAAGCTTCACGTTCTTCTTCCGTTAATGGATATAATGGTCCATAAAATAAGTCTACATCATCCTTTAATCTAATTTTACAGTAGTATGGACGATGTGGTGGTAATTCGTTACACTCTTGTTCATCAAACACATTTTTAAATTTCTCATATTGTTTTGGTATTCTTTCCAAACTTTTATTTTCTTTAACACTTTCATTATTATAATCACATTTAATAACACTTTTATCTTTATTTTCATTTTTTAAAACATAACAGAAAGCATAATTTTCAAATTTTCCTTTATTTAATTCTTTTCTTTTAATACATTTTTCTTTTTTAACTAAGGCTTTTTTCATAATAGCCTTTATATTACGTGATTTTTTACTACATAATTTATTTTTATTATCAACTAATTTTTTAACATCATTATTATCTAAACTATCTAATACATTATTATAATTATTAATAATTTCTCTAGCTAATTGTATCTTACTTCGGCGGATTTCATCTTTTTTCTTCTTTTCTTCAGTTGTTCTTCTCATAATATCTTCAGCGGCGGCACAACAATTTCTCTTGCAGTATTGGGAACTGAATCTGATATTACCTTTATCAAATTCAATTGTTGGGCAATGCTTCTTCAACCATGGATTTCCTAAAATAACCGAAATTCCTTTTGGTAAACTATAAATGTAAAATTGAATGGTTTCGATATCTTGACCCATGACCATAGTTAATGGAATGGTTTCATAACGAATTGTTCCATTTCCGTTAAATCCGATAACGTTTTTCTCATGGCGGATTCGTTGTACTGGGATCTGGTATTTATCGGCGGTAGCTTTATCCATAATATTAAGATCTGAGCCAGTATCTAGAATTGCGGACATAATAAAACCATTTTTGTACTTAAAACAACATTGTAAGTGTGAGATAAACTTTTCTCGCTCAATTTAATCTGTAAGATCTTTTCTCTTCTTCTAATTTTGTCCTGTTGCTTGGGACAGTTTTCCTTTAAGTGGCTTGTGCTCTTACATATAAAACACTTCTTCGGTTTGTTTGACCTCTTTGGTGAAGAATCCCTGTAATTTTGGCTACTTCGGTAATTATTTTGGTAACGACTTGATCCTAAATCCCTACGAAAAGGTCTAATTCTTCTTTGATCTATATCCATTGGGTCATTTCCGTTAACACGACGATCTTCTTCAGCATTAGCAGCTACAACATTAATTAGTTCATTAATTCTTCTAATTCTAGGATAAATTAGTTTGGTTCTTTCTTTTTCTCTTGTTGGTAAACCCTCAATGAAAAAATGGATTTTAGCTTCGTCATTAAATGATGAATCTCTGGCTATTTTCTCGAACTGATTGCAGTATTCGGCTATTGTTCTAAATTGTTGGCTACGTATCTTGGTAAGTCGACTGTTCGCGACATCTGAACTCGCACAGGATTTGTAACGTTGTTGCAAAGCGTCAATAAAATTCTCGTAATTTTCCAATAGTGGACTTTCTTCTTTAACTAGATCAGCAAACCATTCAGCAGCGTTTCCCTCCAAATAACTACTTATAATATCAATCTTGAATTCGTCATCAGCAGCAGCTTCTTCGTCTAAATTGTACTTAAAATATCGGTTGATTTGACCAAGGAAGGCTGGTAGTTCGTTTCTTCTTCCAGAGAATGCTTTTGGTTTCGGAATGAGGGGTGCCCTGGTATTGACGTTATTACCAACCTCATTTTCTATTTCCATGGAGCTGGCTTCAGAGGCTGCGTCAAAGTCTCCCCTAGCTCCTGGATGTTGATTGTTGATATTTATGTAATTCATCTTATTATTATTATTTATTAAACTATAAATTAAACTATAAAGTATTACTAAATCCACTTTTTAATTATTATTTCAAAAAAAAAAAAATTTTTATACTATTACTAGTCTATCCTACACAAAGGTAAACTATACTAATCTAACGAGTTGGAAAATTGTAAAATAAAATAATAGCTTAGGTCGGCGAGGACAGACTATAATTTATTTTACACTATTTTATTATATCAACACTATAATTAATTATTAACTAAAACAGAATAATTAATTATTAACTTTGTTCCATTTTGACTTCAAGGGACGAAGTCATGTCTAAAGAAGGGGCATTCTGATACGAGATATTTAATAAGAATGTAAAGTGATATAATTATTATTTTAAATATTATTGTAAATAATTTTATTATTAATATTTTCTAAATAAGTTAAAATTAATATTTAATAAGATATAATATTATAAAATTATTTTATTATTTTATTATTAATATAAGTTTATTATAAAAATATATATAATATAATTAATTATGTAAAAAGTACAAATTTTAAATAATAATAATATAGAGAATAATAAGATAAAAATTAGGAAGTTTTAATTATAAAGAAAATGTTGTGTTTTTATTTTTATTGAAATGTATTAATTGAGAATGAATAATAGTGAATAATTATTTTAATAAATAAATATAATAAAGTGAATAATTTTAATAAATAAACATAATAAAATGAACATTATATTCTAAAATAATAATAATTTGAGTGTATTATATAAATATATAATAATTATTATACTATTTCATAAATACGATATTTCTTGATTAATTCCCTCTTGCTTTTCCCATATTTTATGATACTTTTTAAATTAATTGTATCATTTATGTGTAATAATCATACTAAGTACTATTACTTAATATGATTATTAACTTCAACTTAACGACTAATTCATTAAGTTGAGATAATATATTTAAATTATTTTTTTACCTAAGTCGAGCTTATTATAAACTTAATTATAATAATAACACAGAACAGAAATAAAAGAATGTATAGATAATATTTAATTTGTAAAATATTTTTTAATAGAAATTATTTTATTAATTATTTAAAGATTAAAATATAAATTATTATTATTATTATTATAACTAGATTTTTATAATAATAACTCTTGATTTCTTAAAGAGAACTCAAGAGCCTTATTTATATTTTTTTGTTAAAATAAGGTTAAATAAAAAAGGTTTTTCTAATCTTAACAAATTTCTTATCTAGGAAAAGATTAGATAGAAAAACCTAGATAAGATTTTTTATCGATATTCTATCCATATCGATCATCGTATCAATTAGGTAAAACCAATTACTTTTAAGAAGAAATTGGAAAAAACCCTAATTAACCGATTCCTAATCTAATCTAATGATCGAAAATAAAAGAACAAAATTAAAAAATATTTCGATCTTAAAATAATAAATTTACAAAAAAGGAAAATAAAATATTAAATAAAATACAGAATACATTATTAAATACATAATAGAATACATAATGTGTTTGTTTACAATTTAATTAAATAAATAAACTAAAACTAATAAATTTAATAATTAAATATATAATAAATTATAATTATTTATAAATGAATAATTGATAATTAATTAAATAAAACTTTGTTATAATTTAAATAAATTTATAATTATTATCAATAATTATAAAGACTAAGAAATAATAATTATTTATTAGTAAATAATTATTATTTCTTACATTATGTAAGAAATTATAATTATTCAATGATGAATAATTAATATTTCTTATAATTATGTTAAGATAATAACTGAATTTCAATTTCAATAATTCAGTTATTTGAATTTCAATATTAATAATTAATAATATAATAATTATTATTAAAATATTTAGGAAATAGTCTAGGCCAACTAATTGACTAAATATTATTAACGAATGTGGTTCATTTCGCCAATTTTTATAATACAAATTTTCAATACGCCATTTATTTTTAATGGCTTGTAAAATTTTTCGTTAACGCCATAAAAATTTTAATAAAATTATATGTAAAAAAAATAAATGTATAAATAAATAAACAAATAAATAAATAAATAAATAAATAAAGAATGTAATAAGTATATAAAATAAAAATAAATAGTAGAATATGAATATAAAGTACAGATTGAATAAAATAAAATAAAATAAAATAAAATAAAATAAAATAAAATAAAATAAAATAAAATAAAATAAAATAAAATAAAATAAAATAAAATAAAATAAATAAAATAAATAGTAGAAATATGAATATAAAGTACAGATTTAATAAAATAAAATAAAATAAAATAAATAGTAGAATATTAAATATAAAGTACAGATTTAATAAAATAAAATAAAATAAATATCTAATAATTTTTTATTAAAGAATATTACGGATCAATGTTTTAGAAATGAAAATTTTTTACATTTTTATTGTATTCAATTGATGATGATGTAATTTAATATATAAAACAATATTATTGTTTGTTAATAATCTCATTAAATATAAATGATATTTTTGCTTTCTAACATATATAATTAAATAAAACATTTTATTTTTAAAAATAAATTGTCTTTAATATTCTTTAATAAAAAATAATGATAAATATTTATTTTATTTTATATATTAGTACTTTTATATTATTACATTTAATATTTATTTTATTTTATTTTATATACTTGTACTTTTATATTATTACATTCAATATTTATTTTATTTTATTTTATATACTTGTACTTTTATATTATTACATTCAATATTTATTTTATTTTATTTTATTTTATTTTATTTTATTTTATTTTATTTTATTTTATTTTATTTTATTTTATTATATTTTATTCAATCTGTAATTTATATTCATATTTCTAATATTTATTTTATTTTATTTTATTTTATTAAATCTGTACTTTATATTTATATTCTACTATTTATTTTATTTTATTTTATTCAATCTGTACTTATATTTATATTCTACTATTTATTTTATTTTATTTTATTCAATCTGTACTTATATTCATATTCTACTATTTATTTTATTTTATTTTATTCAATCTGTACTTATATTCATATACTACTATTTATTTTATTTTATTTTATTCAATCTGTACTTATATTTATATTCTACTATTTATTTTATTTTATTCAATCTGTACTTATATTTATATTCTACTATTTATTTTATTTTATTTTATTTTATTTTATTTTATTTTGTATACTTGCACTTACTATTGCATTCTTTATTTATTTATTTATTTTTTTTTACAAATAATTGAAAAACTAATTTTTCAAAATTAGTATTTAGAATAATATTGGATAATTAATATAATAATTTTAATTATATAATTAAAAAATATTTATAAAAATATAGAAATGGAAGAAAATCTTATTATTGATATAAGTGAATCTAACAAAGGAAAAAAATAAATTATTATTAATAAAAAATATAAATTTAATTTTTCATATATAAGAAAAGATAATTCAAAAGTTTATGTACAGAAATAAATGTAAATCTTTTATTATTTTAAATGATAAGAAAGAAATCTTAAAATATGATTGTTCACTTAATCATCCTGAAAAAGAATACGATGTATCTCTATAATGAAACATAAAATTAAAGATGGAATTGAAAAAAGTTCAATTCCTTATGGTATAAAAATAAAACCCCTATATAATAAAATTTCTAAGGAAATGAGATTTATATGTTCAGAATATAATTCAATTAAATCTCAAATATCAAGAAATTTAAATAAAAACTTCCATCCAATGTAACAACATTTACTGAAATTCCTAATGAATCTAAATATTATAAAACAAAGTGAGGTGAAAATTTTATGATATTCAAAAAATATTAAATTAATAATTTTTCAATCTCCTTTTCAAGTAAAATTATTTGGGGAATATAATGATGATATATTTGTTGATGGTATATTTTTTATTGCCCCTAAATTTAGTTATCAAATATTTATTACAAGAACTTACGCTAAAGAATTAGATAGTTTTTACACTACTTCTTTTGCAATATTACAAAATAAAGAACAAGAAATATATAAAATATTTAAAAAATTAAAAAAAAAATGCTAATACATGTAACAATAATATTATAATTGCAGAATCAATAGTTATTTAAATAATTTATTTCTAACAATACCATCTTATTATAAATTAATAGATAAATTAAATGAACTTGAACATTTACCATATTATGATTATCAAAGAAAAATGAGAGGAATTTAGAAAATAAAAAAAAGAGCAATAAATAAAGCTAATGAAATCAGTGTCTTAATTGAACGCTACAAAAATATTGAAACCAAGTTAATTGATACTAAATGTGATAGAAATAATACTATTAATTTGTGGTTTGATTGTTTAACTGATTTAAATAATATAATATAAATATTATTTTATAATAAATAATTAAAAAATGAGGAATGACCAAACGAAATAATCAGAATTCTGTCATTCAAAAATTTAATTTATAAAGCTTATTAAATTTATACAGTTTAAATAAATATTTAAATACGTCTCTATAATTAATAATTTTATCATTATAATTATTATTTTTTTTGATAACATTTAAATAAAAGAATTATTATTAATAATATTTATATTTTTAATAACATTTATATTTTTATATAATTTTTTTATTAATAGCATTTAAATAAAAGAATCAAAATCATAAAATCTAACCATTATATGATTTATTTAATTATTCACTTAATAATTAATTTAAAATTTGAAATAACAAAATAATACAATAAAATAATATTATGTAGCATAAAATATCTATAGCCACAAATTTATATATATCACGTGAAAATGGCGTAATGCAACTTCCCCTTTTTATTTTCATTTCATATAATGTGCTACTTTTAACTCCCTTTTTTATGATGTTCTCATCTTTTTTTTTTTTTTTTTTTTTTTTTTTACTGAATTATTTATAAATATTTCTTTTATTAAAAAAATTTATTAGTAATTTAAGATTTTTTTAAAATACTGCGCAAGGACTTAAAAGGTGTAAAAATGATCAATTAATTATTTATATACTATTTTTTAATCTTTATAATAATTATTTTTTAATTATTTTTAATTTTAATAGTTATATTATAAATTATTATCCTTTACATCTTTTAAATTATTAATACTTTTTTTAAAATATATATAAGAATTTTATATATATATAAAAAATATTATAAAACGTTTAAAACATATGATAAAATATTTTACTTTTTTAAAGCGTTAATTCTAATGAATATTTATTATTATATAATGTATATTTATTATATATATGTCCATATATATATATATATTTTTTTTTAAAATTTAATTTTAAAATTTATTTATTTATTATAGTTTCATTTATTTATTTTTATTTATTTAGTTATTTATTTAAATCATATATATTATTTATTTTATTATTAATTTATTTATTTATTTATTAAAAATTTTGCGAAATGACACTTTTCCGAAATGAAATTTTTCGAAATGAAACTTTTTATGTAAATTTTCCAAAATGAAACTTTCCGAAATGAAATTTTTCGAAATGCTCCTCCCATTGAACCATTGAATGGGAGAGTTGCATTTCCCCAAGTTGCATTTCGACAAGTGGCTTATTGATATAAATAAATGAATAAATAAATAAATAAAAATTCAAAATAATTTTTTTAAATAAATAAAAATTCAAAATAATTTTTTTAAACTTGTTTTTATTATATTTTATAATTAATTATAGATATTTTTTAAAATAAAATAATTATTAATAATATTTAATTATAAAAATAAATTTAATTATAAAGATATATTTTAATATTTTGTAAAAAAATAATATTATAACAATATTTTAATTATAAAAATATATTTTTAAAATAATAATATTTTATCATAAAAATATATTTTAATGTTCTTATGCTAACCTAATCTAATAAAGATTAAAAATACTTTAATAATTATTTATTTATTCATTTATTCTCTTTTTAAAATAATTTTTACTATTAAAAAAATTATTATTATATATTTTAATATTTCGTAAAATAGTAATAAAATAATAATTTATAATATTTAATTATAAAAATAAATTTAATTATAAAGATATATTTTAATATTTTGTAAAAAAATAATATTATAACAATATTTTAATTATAAAAATATATTTTTAAAATAATAATATTTTATCATAAAAATATATTTTAATGTTCTTATGCTAACCTAATCTAATAAAGATTAAAAATACTTTAATAATTATTTATTTATTCATTTATTCTCTTTTTAAAATAATTTTTACTATTAAAAAAATTATTATTATATATTTTAATATTTCGTAAAATAGTAATAAAATAATAATTTATAATATTTAATTATAAAAATATATTTAATTATAAAGATATATTTTAATATTTTGTAAAATAGTAATAAAATAATTATTTAAAATATTTAATTATAAAAATATATTTTTAAAATAATAATATTTTATCATAAAATTTTAATGTTCTTAGGTGATCTAATAAAGATTAAAAATACTTTAATAATTATTGTATTTATTCATTTATTCTCTTTTTAAAATAATTATAAAAATATTATTATTGATGTTTCTGTAATTATTGCTACAGTTTATATTATTTATTTATTATTTATTATATATTATTTATTATTAATTTGTAAAATACTATAAAAAAAACTTTTTACATTTTTCTTAAGTAGGTAAATATTATTTTTATTAATTCATTTATATATATATTTGTAAATAATATTAATATTATTTATAATTTAATCGTCATTATTATTATTAATGACAATCCTTTTATAATTATAGCAATACTGTTTATATTATTATTTTTTTTTATTAATTATATTACTATATTGTTTATTTTATTATTATTTTTTTTTTTATTATTTATCAATTTATTATTTATTTAAACAGATATTTGTAAAGCTATTTATATATGAAAAAAAAATTTTTAATAAATATTTACTTCAAAAATATAAATACATCAATATTAAAAATATTAAAAATATTTAATTTTATTTATTTATTTATTTATTTATTTATTTAATAATTCTCAATTTGGCGAAAAGCAACTTGGCGAAATGCAATTTGGCGAAATGCCCCACACCCATTGAATGGATATTTTTTTAATACATAATTATATATATATATTTTTTTTATTATATATTAATAAATATTAATATTAATATTAATTATATATAATTTGTTATTTTATAATAATTATTTTTTTTTTATGTAAATAAATAAATAAATAATAAATAAATAAATCAACATATAAATATATAAAGTAAAAGTAGTTTTTTTTTTTTTCTTTAAAAAAATATATATTGAAAAATACAATATTTCTTTGTCTGTGTATACATCATTTTTAATAAAAAATATATTTTAAATAATTGATTTTGTAAATATTCTTGTCTTTTCTTTATGTTTTTATAATTATATAAATTTAACTAGAATATAAAAGAATTTTTATTTAATATTCTTTTATATTTTAATTACTAGTTACTAATAATAGACGTATAATTCATTATAATAAAAATTGAATGAAAAGTGATGAAATCATTAAAGATGTTGAATTCCTTCATAGGGAATATGTTTATAAACAAGATCATAAAGATCATTTATGAATGGTTTAGATACTATTGTTAATATAATAATATATAAATGAATTAATTTATAATGTAAAAAACTATTTTTTTTTTTTTTTTATACAATTTATAAATGAATAATAATAATAATAATAATAATAATAATAATAATAATAATAATAATATTTATACTATAAAATATATAAAAAAAAAAAAATTATAAATCTACTTTAAAATTTGTAATATTTAATGGCCATTTTTTGAATATATATTTATATTTTTATTGTAATTTTTCTTTTCTTTTTAAATATTAAATAAAAATAAATTCAACAATAAAAAGTTAAATTGTATTAATTTTAAAATAAAAAAAAAAAATTTAGTTTTTGACTTTTATCCTCATGTTCTTTTATTTAATTTTTTATTTTTCATTTTTTTTCTTTTTTATTTTATAAGTATTACTACATTTATAATTCATTTTATAATCTTTTATATTAATTATTATTAAGAAAAAAAAAAAAAAGAAAAAAAGATTATTTTATTTTTACTTCTTATTCTTTTTAATAAATTATCTTATTCAGAATCAATTTTATTTTTTGCTTTTTTTGTACTACTTCTTGTTCCTTGATATACATTACCCGATTCATAGTTAGAACTACTTTCCCTTTTTCTTTTTTTGGTTTTATTTTCTCTCTCCATTTCATTTTCAGCTGATTTAAGTTCTGAAACATTAGCGTATTCTTCTATTTTACATGTATATTCTTTTTTATTCTTAGCTAAACTTATTCCTACTAAAAGAATATTTTCTTTTAATTCTTTTTCTTCAATTTTAAACCAATATTTCTTTTCATGTATTTGGTTAATTGCATTTTCGGCTGAGCCATTTGTTTTTAATTCTATAATAATAACAGGTTTTTTTTCTTCATTTTCTATTTTAGGATAAAAAATATAATCTAAGTTACCTTTTCCACTGCCCTCTTCTTCTTTAATATCATAATAATCTTTTGCATTAAAATAAGCGTAATCAATAACACGTTTTAAATTTCCATGATCCATTTTATCGTTTGGTTTTATTGTTTTCATATGTCTATATTCTAGCAATTTACACATTCCTTTAACATCTTTTTTAATTGTCAGTTCTAACATTTTATTAGAATTATTAATTAAATCATATAAATAATTCAGGTTTTTTTTTTTTCTAAAACTTTTATAAATTCTTCCTTTAATTCTTTATTAGGAATGGAAATTTCACCATCATAATAAGTTAAAAATCCAAATGTAACCATCTTTGAATATAGTTTCTTTTTCTTGTTAATATTTTCTTTATTTTTATCTTTTTTTGTTTTTTTTTGTGAATCATTCGTTTCTGTATCTTTCAATAGATCTTCCGCTCCATATTTTTCTAATTTTATAGCTATATTATTCCCTTTAATTAAATCTAAAATATCATTTTTTATACCATGAATTTTAAAGTCAATTGAATCTACCACTTCATTAAATCGTCCTGTCTCTGTCCAATAATTTTCAATTCTATTATTTTGTAAGGCGTGATACACTGACCATGAATTAAAAATTTTTTTACCATTGTAACTTTTATATCCGTTATACCAATCTTCTATATCTTTATATTCTAAAGATTTATTTTTATTTTTATTATATTTTGCATTATTAATTCTACATAGTTCTTTAACTTCTTGTTCAGTAAAACCAAAATACTGGTAATAATCTTTGTCATTTAACATAGAATATTCAGTAAAACAATTAATTGTGGACTGAGACAATTGTTTCGCTATTGGTAATATTCCTGTCATATATGTAAAAGCTACATATCTTCTATTTTTGATTAAATCTTTCAAAAAAGCAATATAATTCTTCTGATCATCGGGAGAAAACAAATTATTACTAATTATATAGTCCCATTCGTCAATAATAATAATAAACTTTTCGTTAGTAGTCATATAAATCTCTTGTAAATTATTAAAAATTTCTCTATCATACTCTTTTAATACATTAGAATTTGGGTATAACTCTTTAATATCTTTCTTTAATTTTTTATTTATTGATTTCAAATAACCCTTTAATGTTTTGTGGGAATTAACACCTAACGAGAAATCAAAATATAATGTGTGATATTTTTTTTGGAATTCATTATATTGATCTATTTCTACTTTATTTTCGTCTTTATCAGAGCTAATCCCTTTTGAAACTTTTAATTTATCAAATATTGTTTTAGAATCAATACTTTTACTATAATATGTAATTAACATTGCAGCTATTAAAGTTTTACCAAATCTTCTTGGTTTTGTAATGCATACATATTTAGAGCCTGTATTTCTTATTAATTTGTTAAATTTATTTATGAGGTTTGATTTATCTACAAAGTATTCCTGTTCAATAATTTCTTGATAGTTATCAAACATTTCTTTACTATCAATAATCCTTCCCATTTTTTTAAAAAAAAAATAATAATTTTAACCTATTTTTACTTTTTTTTTTTTTTTTACTAAAAATAATATTTTTATAGAGTAAAATAAATAAATTGTTGGTTCATTATTAATGAAAATTTTTATTTTATTAAATTAAAAAAGATTTTATTTAAAAAATTTAATTTAAAACTTTATTTAATTAAGTAAATAATTAAACAAAAGAATCAACGTATTACAATGTATATAAAACGCGAATGTGGTGTATTTCGCCAATTTTTTAAATACAAATTTTTAATACGCCATTTATTTTTAATGATTGTAAAATTTTTTGTTAACGCCATAAAAAATTATAATACAATTAATTTTAAAATAAATAAATGTATAAATTAATAAATAAATAGATAAATAAATAAAGAATATAATAATAAAAATATATAAAATAAAATAAAATAAAATAAAATAAAATAAAATAAAATAAAATAAAATAAATAGTTGAAATATAAATATAAAGTTCAGATTGAATAAAATAAAATAAAATATAATAAAATAAATATTGAAAGTAATAATATAAAAGTACAAGTATATAAAATAAAATAAAATAAATAGTTGAAATATAAATATAAAGTTCAGATTGAATAAAATAAAATAAAATATAATAAAATAAATATTGAAAGTAATAATATAAAAGTACAAGTATATAAAATAAAATAAAATAAATAGTTGAAATATAAATATAAAGTTCAGATTGAATAAAATAAAATAAAATATAATAAAATAAATATTGAAAGTAATAATATAAAAGTACAAGTATATAAAATAAAATAAAATAAATAGTTGAAATATAAATATAAAGTAAAATAAAATAAAATAAATAGTTGAAATATAAATATTAAAGTACAGATTGAATAAAATAAAATAAATAGTTGAAATATAAATATTAAAGTACAGATTGAATAAAATAAAATAAATAGTTGAAATATAAATATTAAAGTACAGATTGAATAAAATACAATAAATAGTTGAAATATAAATATTAAAGTACAGATTGAATAAAATAAAATAAATAGTTGAAATATAAATATTAAAGTACAGATTGAATAAAATACAATAAATAGTTGAAATATAAATATTAAAGTACAGATTGAATAAAATAAAATAAAATAAAATAAAATAAAATAAATAGTTGAAATATAAATATTAAAGTACAGATTAAATAAAATAAAATAAAATAAAATAAAATAAAATAAAATAAATAGTTGAAATATAAATATTAAAGTACAGATTGAATAAAATAAAATAAATAGTTGAAATATAAATATTAAAGTACAGATTGAATAAAATAAAATAAAATAAAATAAAATAAAATAAATAGTTGAAATATAAATATTAAAGTACAGATTGAATAAAATAAAATAAATAGTTGAAATATAAATATTAAAGTACAGATTGAATAAAATAAAATAAATAGTTGAAATATAAATATTAAAGTACAGATTGAATAAAATAAAATAAATAGTTGAAATATAAATATTAAAGTACAGATTGAATAAAATAAAATAAATAGTTGAAATATAAATATTAAAGTACAGATTGAATAAAATAAAATAAATAGTTGAAATATAAATATTAAAGTACAGATTGAATAAAATAAAATAAATAGTTGAAATATAAATATTAAAGTACAGATTGAATAAAATAAAATAAATAGTTGAAATATAAATATTAAAGTACAGATTGAATAAAATAAAATAAATAGTTGAAATATAAATATTAAAGTACAGATTGAATAAAATAAAATAAATAGTTGAAATATAAATATTAAAGTACAGATTGAATAAAATAAAATAAATAGTTGAAATATAAATATTAAAGTACAGATTGAATAAAATAAAATAAATAGTTGAAATATAAATATTAAAGTACAGATTGAATAAAATAAAATAAATAGTTGAAATATAAATATTAAAGTACAGATTGAATAAAATAAAATAAATAGTTGAAATATAAATATTAAAGTACAGATTGAATAAAATAAAATAAATAGTTGAAATATAAATATTAAAGTACAGATTGAATAAAATAAAATAAATAGTTGAAATATAAATATTAAAGTACAGATTGAATAAAATAAAATAAATAGTTGAAATATAAATATTAAAGTACAGATTGAATAAAATAAAATAAATAGTTGAAATATAAATATTAAAGTACAGATTGAATAAAATAAAATAAATAGTTGAAATATAAATATTAAAGTACAGATTGAATAAAATAAAATAAAATAAAATAAAATAAAATAAATAGTTGAAATATAAATATTAAAGTACAGATTGAATAAAATAAAATACAATAAATAGTTGAAATATAAATATTAAAGTACAGATTGAATAAAATAAAATAAAATAAAATAAAATAAAATAAATAGTTGAAATATAAATATTAAAGTACAGATTAAATAAAATAAAATAAAATAAAATAAATAGTTGAAATATAAATATTAAAGTACAGATTGAATAAAATAAAATAAAATAAAATAAAATAAATATCTATTTTTATTTTTTATTAAAGAATATTAAAGAACAATGTTTTAGAATGAAAATTTTTTACATTTTTTTATATTCAAGTAATTATGTAATTTAATATTATTGGTTGTTAATAATCTCATTAAATATAAATGTTTTTTTTTTTGCTTTCTAACATATATAATTATATAAAACATTTTATTTTTAAAAATAAATTGTCTTTAATATTCTTTAATAAAAAAAAATAATAAATATTTATTTCATTTTATTTTATATACTTGTACTTTTATATTATTACATTCAATATTTGTTTTTTTTTATTATAATTTATTTTATTTTATACTTATACTAATTACATTCTTTATTTATTTATTTATTTGAAAAACTAATTTTTCAAAATAAATATTAAGAATAATATTGGATAATTAATATAATAATTTTAATTATATAATTAAAAAATATTTATAATACTAATTACATTCTTTATTTATTTATTTATTTATTTGAAAAACTAATTTTTCAAAATAAATATTAAGAATAATATTGGATAATTAATATAATAATTTTAATTATATAATTAAAAAATATTTATAAAAATATAGAAATGGAAGAAAATCTAATTATTGGTGTAAGTGAGTCTAACAAGGGAAAAGAGCAAATTATTATTAATAAAAAATATAAATTTAATTTTTCATATATAAGAAAAAATAATTCCAAAGTTTATAAATGTACCGAGTATAAAAAAATAAATAAATATAAATCTTTTATTATTTTAAATGATAAAAAAGAAATCTTAAAATATGATAGTTCACATAATAAGAAAGAAATCTTAAAATATGATAGTTCACATAATCATCCTGAAAAAGAATACGATGTATCTCTATCTATAATGAAACATAAAATTAAAGATGGAATCGAAAAAAGTTCAATTCCTTTTGGTATAAAAATAAAACCCCTATATAATAAAATTTCTAAAGAAATGGGACTTACATGTCCAGAATATATTTCAATTAAATCCCAAATATCAAGAAATTTAAATAAAAAACTACCATCCAATGTAACAACTTTTGCTGAGATTCCAAGTGAATCTGAGTATTATAAAACAAAGAGAGGTGAAAATTTTATGATATTCAAAATTTCTAATTTGATAATTTTTCAATCCCCTTTTCAAGCAAAATTATTTAGGGAATATAATGATGATATATTTGTTGATGGTACATTTTTTATTGCCCCTAAATTTAGTTATCAAATATTTATTACAAGAACTTATGTTAAAGAATTAGATAGTTTTTACACTACTTCTTTTGCAATATTAAAAAATAAAGAACAAGAAACATATAAAATATTATTTGAAAAATTAAAAAAAAATGCTAATACATGTAACAATAATACTATAATTGAACCAAAAAATTTGCATTGTGATTTTGAAAGGGCCATATCTAAAGCAGCAAAAACAATATTTCCTAATACAAATATTAAATATTGCATTTGGCATTATAAAAAATCACTAGAAATTAAAAAAAATAAATTATGCTATAATGAAGTAAAAAATAATAATAATATATTTATTTATTATAAAGCTATTTCAAATTTACCATTTATAAATCCTGAATACATATTTGATATTTATGTTATAATTGAAATTAATTCCATTAAAAATAATTATTGTCAATTTTTAAAATTTTTAGAATATTTTTATAAAACATATTTAATTGATTATGATATGAAAATTTGGAATTATTATAATAATATAGAACATATAACAAACAATGCCTCAGAATCACTCAATAATTATTTAAATAATTTATTTCCAACAAAACCATCTTTTTATGAATTAATAGATAAATTAAATGAACTTGAACATTTATCATATTATGATTATCAAAGAAAAATAAGAGGAATTTGGAAAATAAAAAAAAGAGCAATAAATAAAGCTAATGAAATTAGTCTTAATTGAACGCTACAAAAATATCGAAACCGAGTTAATTAATGCTAAATATGATAGAAATAATACTACTGATTTGTGGTTTAATTGTTTAACTGATTTAAATAATATAATATAAATATTACTTTATAATAAATAATTTAGAAATGAGAAATGACCGAACGAAATAATCAGAATTCTGTCACTCAAAAATTAAATTCATAAAGCTTATTAAATTTATATAGTTTAAATAAATATTCAAATACAATGTATAATTAATAGTTTTAACATTAAATTATTTTTTTTAATAACATTATAATAAAAGAATTATTATTAATAACATTTAAATAAAAGAATTATTATTAATAACATTTATATTTTTATATAATTTTTTTATTAACAACATATTATTAATAACATTTATATTTTTATATAATTTTTTTATATATAACATTTAAATAAAAGAATTATTATTAATAATATTTATATTTTTAATAACATTTAAATAAAAGAACTAAAATCATAAAATCTAACCATTATATGATTTATTTAATTATTCACTTAATAATTAATTTAAAAATTGAAATAACAAAATAATACAATGGAATAATATTATGTAGCATAATATAGCTATAGTCACATATTTGTATACATCACGTGAAAATTGACGTAATGCAATCTCCCCATAAAACGCAAATAAATACTTTAATTATTAATAAATTTGGGAAGTTGCATTACGCCAATTTTCACGTGATATGTATAAATATGTGGCTTTATCTATTTTGAGCTACATAATATTACTTTATTGTACTATTTTGTTACTTCAATTTTTAAATTAATTATTAAGTGAATAATTAAATAAATCATATAATGGTTAGATTTTATGATTTTAATTCTTTTATTTAAATGTTATTAAAAATATAAATGTTATTAATTATTTTACTTAAATGTTATTAATAAAAAAAAACACATAAAAATATAAATGTTATTAATAATAATTCTTTTACGTAAATGTTATTAAAAATATAAATTTTATTAATTATAATTCTTCTTTTTAAAAATTATTAAACGAAATAATAATTATAATGATAAAACTATAAATTATACATTGTATTTGAATATTTATTAAAACTGTATAAATTTAATATGCTTTATAAATTAAATTATTGAATGACAGAATTCTGATTACTTCATTTGGTCATTTCTCATTTCTAAATTATTTATTATAAAGTAATATTTATATTATATTATTTAAATTAGTTAAACAATCAAACCACAAATTAATAATATTATTTCTATCACATTTAGCATTAATTAACTTGGCTTCAATACTTTTGAAGCGTTCAATTAAGACACTAATTTCATTAGCTTTATTTATTGCTCTTTTTTTTATTTTCCAAATTCCTCTTATTTTTCTTTGATAATCATAATATGATAAATGTTCAAGTTCATTTAATTTATCTATTAATTCATAAAAAGATGGTTTTGTTGGAAATAAATTATTTAAATAATTATTGAGTGATTCTGAGGCATTGTTTGTTATATGTTCTATATTATTATAATAATTCCAAATTTTCATATCATAATCAATTAAATATGTTTTATAATAATATACTAAAAATTTTAAAAATTGACAATAATTATTTTTAATAGATTTAATTTTAATTATAACATAAATATCAAATATGTATTCAGGATTTATAAATGGTAAATTTGAAATAGCTTTATAATAAATAAATATATTATTATTATTTTTTACTTCATTATAGCATAATTTATTTTTTTTAATTTCTAGTGATTTTTTATAATGCCAAATGCAATATTTAATATTTGTATTAGGAAATATTGTTTTTGCTGCTTTAGATATGACCCTTTCAAAATCACAATGCAAATTTTTTAGTTCAATTCTAATATTATTGTTACATGTATTAGCATTTTTTTTTAATTTTTCAAATAATATTTTATATGTTTCTTGTTCTTTATTTTTTAATATTGCAAAAGAAGTAGTGTAAAAACTATCTAATTCTTTAACATAAGTTCTTGTAATAAATATTTGATAACTAAATTTAGGGGCAATAAAAAATGTACCATCAACAAATATATCATCATTATATTCCCTAAATAATTTTGCTTGAAAAGGGGATTGAAAAATTATTAAATTAGAATTTTTGAATATCATAAAATTTTCACCTCTCTTTGTTTTATAATACTCAGATTCACTTGGAATTTCAGCAAAAGTTGTTACATTGGATGGTAGTTTTTTATTTAAATTTCTTGATATTTGGGATTTAATTGAAATATATTCTGGACATGTAAGTCCCATTTCTTTAGAAATTTTATTATATAGGGGTTTTATTTTTATACAAAAGGAATTGAACTTTTTTCAATTCCATCTTTAATTTTATGTTTCACTATAGATAGGGATACATCTTATTCATTTTCAGGATGATTATGTGAACTATTATACTTTAAAATTTCTTTCTTATCATTTAAAATAATAAAAGATTTACATTTATTTATTTTTTTATATTCTGTACATTTATACACTTTGGAATTATCTTTTCTTTTATATGAAAAATTAAATTTATATTTTTTATTAATAATAATTTGTTCTTTTCCTTTGTTGGATTCACTTATATCAATAATTAAATTTTCTTCCATTTCTATATTTTTATAAATATTTTTTAATTATATAATTATAATTATTATATTAATTATCCAATATTATTCTTAATATTAATTTTGAAAAATTAGTTTTTCAATTATTTGTAAAATAAATAAATAAATAAATAAAGAATGTAATAAGTATATAAAATAAAAATAAATAGTAGAAATATGAATATAAAGTACAGATTTAATAAAATAAAATAAAATAAAATAAAATAAAATAAAATAAAATAAAATAAATAGTAGAAATATAAATTATATGATTTATTTAATTATTCACTTAATAATTAATTTAAAATTTGAAATAACAAAATAATACAATAAAATAATATTATGTAGCATAAAATATCTATAGACACAAATTTATATATATCACGTGAAAAAAATTGGCGTAATGCAACCTCCCCTCCAAATTTAAATCTAATGATTTTACAACAATTTTAATATGTGGCTAGATTTCTATATATTAATTATATTTATAATTAATATATAGAAATCTAGCCACATATTTATAATTAATAATAAATTTATAGCATAAATCAATGTTTTAATTATATTCTTATTATTTTATATTTATATTTATATAGTTATTAAATATTTCCTTAAATAATAATTATTAATAGTTTATTCTAATCACAAGAACAATTAATTAAATAGTTAATTATAACTAAATAACATAAAAATAAAGCGTTTCTCGGAATTAAGAGAAGTGTTGTTGTGTTAAGAAAAGGTTGTGTTAAGTCTAGTTAAGATTAAAAGTTATATTGTGTTTAGAAATGTTTAGTTAGTTTGTAATTAAAAGTATAAGAAAGTTGTTAAATAGCCTTTTTAAATATATGTAGTTTATAAATAAAATTAAATAAATAAATAAATAAATAATAAATTAATAAATTTAATAAATAAATCCCAACAGAAGTACATCGAACTTTTGAGTTGTATATCAATAATAAATATATATACTATATATATTTTGTGTAACATTTAGAAAGATATTCTAAATAATATTTGATAAATTTAAAATTTAGCTACCGTTAGATATAACAATAAACAATATTTTATATATATTTAAATATTTTATTATATTTTATTTTTATTTTATTATTTTTTATATTATTATTTTTTATCATATCTTATTTTAATTCATTCAATAGGAGATTTATATTTATTATTAAACTATTTATTTTATTTTATTTTATTATATGTTTCATTTTTTAAAAATACTTTATTGCATTTTATTTAATTTTATAATATTTTTTATTTTTTTTTCATGTCACGTCACTTCATTTCATTTCCTATCATTTCATTTTGTTTAATTTTATTTAAATTATTTTATTGTTCATTTCGTTTTATTTTATTAGTATTTTTGTTCATTTATATTGCTTTACTATTTATATATTTCATTTATATTGCTTTACTGTTTATATATTTTATTTTATTGTTATTAATTTTTCTATATACAATATTAATTCAACCCTAAATCTATTTTCTTTAATCTTTAACTTCATTATATTACTTCATTCTTTATTTTTAATTCTATTGATACTTCATTATTTTATATTACTATAAAATATATTTTGGTTTTATTAATACTTCAATTACTTCATACTGTAGTTTATTTTTGTTGATACTCTGCTATTTTATATTACTATACGATATATTTTAGTTTTATTAATACTTAAATCTATTATATTACTTCAATCTATTATATTACTTCATTCTGAAGTTTATTTCTGTTAATAATCTGCTTTTTTATATTACTATACAATATATTTTGGTTTTATTAATACTTCACTCTATTATATTAAGACACTCTTTGTTTTATTTTACTAATACTTTACTATATTAAGACACTCTTTATTTTATTTTATTTTCATAAATAAAAAAAAAAAAAAAAAAAAACTTTTATATTACTTCATTCTTTATTTTATTTTATTAATAATCCACTCTATTATATTAAGACACTTTTCATTTTATTTTACTAATACTCCACTTTATTATATTAAGACACTCTTTGTTTTATTTTCATAAATAAAAAAAACCTTTTATATTACTTTACTCTTTATTTTATATTATTACTTTTTTGTTCTTTTAAATTACCTCAATCTATATTTGATTTTATTATTATTATTTTTTTTTATATTATTTCAATCTATATTTGAATTTATTTATTTTTTTTTTATATTATTTCAATCTATATTTGATTTTATTAAAACTTTATTCTTTTATATTACCTTAATTCTTATATTATTTTATTACTTATTTATTCTATAATATTTGTATTATTGAAATAAATGTTAATTTAATACTTTTATTTTATTTTTATTACTTTATTATTGTTTGACACTATGTAAATATTTATTTTATATTTATTAATACTTTAACTTTTATAATACTTTATTACTTGTTTAAACTTTAATATTCTATATTACTGTTTAATTTAATTTATTTTTATTAATTCATTATACTTCACTATTTATTTAAATATATTTTTATTTTATTGTATTTTCTTTTATTATGTTTATGAAAAATTATTATTATTTTTTTAGTTTTTACTTTTTTCAATATAAATAAATTTTTACTTTTTACTTTTTTTTTTTTTTTTTTTTTGTGTATATTCGTTTTACTTTTTTGATCTTATAATAATTTATGTCCGAATAATTTACTGGCTGATTTTCAATTCGTATTGTCAATATAGTTGCAAATAATCAACGAGTCTTGATTAGTATACGTATACAAACCAAAAGAAATAAAATCCATTTTAGAAAATGCAGGATATATAGAGCATTTATAAGTGATAATATAAATATAAATCACAAAATCCAAAAAAAAAAAAAGAAAAAAAAAAAATTGAAACTTTTTCTTTGCAAATTTTACGGTATTTTTTTAAATTCTGTATCAACTATAGCTTTATCTTTGCAATCATAGAAGGCTCATGTATATTACGAACAAGAACTAAATAGCTATCTATTGAGTTTAAAACGATATTTGAGCTAGTATTAACTCTTAAATGTAAATCATTCCCGCTTATATAGTATGGAATTAATATTTTATCAAAATAGTCAGTAAAAACAAAGCTAAATTCATGAAAGTGAATTGGTTGGTTGAGAAATATAACTAAAGCTAGTGTATTCATATTAGTATATTAGTCTTATTAATGTTTGAAAAATATGCCACAGTAACCATATTTAAAACAATATTCAGAGCTGGATAAACAGTAATTAATAACGTATCTAATGGAAATAGAATAAGAACAAAATTAGTGCATTATATGACTTCATTTTGATTTCTAATTCAATAGAATCGAGTAGTTTTACGAAAGTACCCATGCTTATATTAATATTTAAAATAATAAACCTTTTTTTAATTAATTATATAATTATTTAAATAATTATTTAATTATTAATTATTTATTATTTCTTTATTTACTATTTTATTTATTTATTTTTATTTTTATTTTTTATTTTTTATTTTATTTTATTTTTTTTATTTTTTAAGCATTAAAAAATAAAATGTTCATTTATTTTTATTTTATTTTTCAATGTTTAAAAAAAAAGTTTTCTTATTTCTTATTTTTATTTTATTTTTTAAGCATTAAAAAATAAAATGTTTATTTATTTTTTATTTTATTTTTCAATGTTAAATAGAAATACCTAACCTAATTATTATTTATTGAAGTGTTGTATTTCGCCAAAAGTTGAATTTCGTCCAGTTGAATTTCGCCAAATTCTTGGTGGCTTATAAATTTTCGTCATAAAATATCACCACATTTATTATTCACGCCATATTGTGAATATATGGCTTTTTAAAAATTGTTGAAAAAAGCCACAAATTTATGATACAATTAGATATACGCCCCACGTAAGATTACGTGTTTGAAAATTTTTGAGAATTGTAATTTTATTTATTTAATTAATTAATTATTATTCATTAAATTTTTAATAAAATTAAGTGGCTTAAAATTAAAAATATTTAAGCCATACAACAAAATACAAATTTATGTAATAAAAATTTTCGAAATGCATACTCCCCGAGGATAAAATCATGAAATATATTAAATTACATATAAATTTTTTAATATAAATGAAATGGTTAGAGATGAATTTTATGTTTTATTTGTTTATTAATTAGTTATATGTTATTTATATAGGTGTAACATATTTTTTTATTGTTTTATTACAAACTATTGTTGTAGTAAATATGGCTACTGTGGTTAAAGTGACGAATACTGTGGTAAAAGTTGTCAAGGTAAATATGGGATGTGTAGAAGTAGCGGTTCTTCCTGTCCTTCAGTAAGTGTTAATTATTATGAGAATATCAGTAACGAATATAAAATACCATATTATAAAAGAAGTAATGATGACCTTCGTCGTCGTATTGATGGATGTTCATCTGATTTATTAAATGATCTAGCTTGTTATTTGACCTCTTCATGTAACGATCATGATGCCTGCTCTCATTGTGAGAAGAAGGAAACTTGTGATAATGGATTCAAATTAAACTTGGATAGGATTTGTGAAAATAAATTCCATGGTGTACTTGAAACTATAGATTATACTTACTGTTTAGGTTACAAAAATTTCGCGTATCAAGTGGTCAAAAAAGCAAATTTCGCTAAATCTGGTTACAACTCTGACCAGAAATTGAAGAAATAAAAAATAATAATATAAAAAAATAGTAAAATAAAAATAATAATGTTGAAATTAAATAATTATTTAAAAATAAAATAATAAAGAAGAAATAAAACAAAAATAAAATTATAAAAATATAAAATGTAAGAAAATAATATAAAAATAAATGAATAAAATTAGATAATAAAAATTGAAATAATATAAATACTTTTTAAAAAAAAAAAAAAAATTAAATAAATAATAAAAAAGAAATAAGTAAATAAAATGAAGTAAAAAAATAAGTTTAAAATATGTGTTAAATAAAGATTAAAAATAAATATTAAAGTGTTAATTTAAATAAATAATTTTTTCATTTTTTATTTTCTTTTTATTGTTTTGAAGATGTGTATATTATTAATAAAAAATTATCAAATATTAAATATATTATATATATATATATATATTTTTTAACTGATATAAATACTATGTTTTATTTTTTATTTATTAATTTATTTTTTATTTATTAATTTATTTTTTATTTATTAATTTATTTTTTATTTATTAATTTATTTTTTATTTATTAATTTGTTTTTTATTATATAGATTAATGATATACAACTCAAAAGTTCGATGTACTTTTGTTGGGATTTATTTATTAAATTTATTAATTTATTATTTATTTATTTAATTTTATAAAAAAAACTACATATATTTAAAAAGACTATTTAACAACTTTCTTATACTTCGACGACGACACTTCTCTTAATTCAGAGAAATGCTTTATTTTTATGTTATTTAGTTATAATTAACTATTTAATTAATTGTTCTTGTGATTAGAATAAACTATTAATAATTATTATTTAAGGAAATATTTAAAAACTATATGAATATAAATATAAAATAATAAGAATATAATTAAAACATTGATTTATGCTATAAAATTTATTATTAATTAAATATATAATATATAATTAATATATAGAAATCAAGCCACATATTGAAATTGTTGTAAAATCATTGGATTTAAATTTGATTTATGACATTAATTTATGTTTGAATAATAAAAACTAATTTTATATTAATTAAGGTTTGAATATTTCATTTTATATCATTAAATTTAATGAAATGTATATCTATAATTTAATTAAGTTTTTGTGTAACTTTAAATTTAATTAAAATTAATTAATAAAGTAATAATGAATTTGATCTTTTAGATTGTTTACTTTTTTAAATTAAGTTATTTGATAATTTTGATAAAATTAAATAAAAGATAGTATATTTTTTTAAAAAAATAATTTCAAAACTTTATTTATAATATTTAAATAAATTTTATTATATAAATCTATTAAATTTTAATACAACATATGTTTTATTATTATTATTATTTTTTTTAATAATAAATTTTCAATTTAAGATGTTACGTGATGTACTTTTTTCATATATTAGAATTTATATCAATAATAATATGTATTGTAAATTTTCAACTTATTTTTTAGAATAATTTATTATTTTTATTGTAATTATTTAATGATATATAAATTTATTTTATACTATTTTTTAATAATTATATATATATATATTTTAAAACTATTTTAAAAATCTTATCAATATTTGTTATACAAATTTTTAAATTTTTAAATACTAATAATTTCTAAATACTAATTTTTAAATACTAATTTTTAAATTTTTAATTTTTTTTTTTTTTTTTTTTTTTTTTTTTTTTTTTTTTTTAATATTTTAATTTTTTTACAAATTATTTTATTTGTTAATATTATTTTTAGAAATATTTTAAATTTTATTTGGATAGTTTTTAAAAAAAATTTAATATTATTTTTAGAAATATTTTAAATTTTATTTGGATAGTTTATAAAAAAAATTTAATATTTTATATATTTCTAAAATATTTTAAGAAGAATTATTTTAAATTCAATTAAATAATAGATTATCAATTAATTGAATCTAAATTTTGATACTTAATGATAATAATTAATGTTTAATTTTATTAATAAATATTTGTTCCAATGGGCATTGACCAAAATTATATTCAGTTATAATACCTGATTGTTTTAATAATTCCATTTCATTATATATATATTAAAGCAATTTGATTTTTATCAACCATAAAAGTGTATCTTTCGAAATTTATATATTGTTCTTTTTGATATTGATTATTGTTAAAAAGATTTTTGCTGATGACAATTTCCTTTTCAAAATTAAAATTATTTCTATTTAAATTGAATATTTCTAATATATAATCCTTTCCGTAGACCATTTTCAAGTATTGAGGGGATCCAATGTATTTCAAAGTTCCTTTATCCAATATAGCAATTTTATCTGAAAGATATTCAGCTTCTTCTGTTGAATGGGTAGATAAAAGAATGATAACACGATTTTCATTTTTATAATTTTTTATTAAATTCCAAATGAAACGACGAGTAAATGGATCAACTCCGGAAATAGGTTCATCCAAGAATAAATGACGCGGGTTATTACAAAGAGAAATTAATAAAGAAAGTTTACGTTTTGTTCCTCCGCTTAATTCATTAATACGATAATTCGAGTAGGATTCTATTTTGCTTAATTCCATAAGATAACGAGCTTTTAAATTACTTGTTTTTTTCGAATAACCAGCAATCATTAGGTAAAACTCTAAAATTTCTTTGACCTTTAACGAAGGCCATAATGTACTATATTGCGGACATAGACCTGAATATGTATTTCCAATTTCACAAGAATCATGAAGTCGTCTATCTTCGAAATAAATTTCACCCCGAGTTATATTTTCTTTTCCCATTATCATTGATATTGTTGTTGTTTTTCCTGCTCCATTAGGACCGAGTAGACTTAGGCATTCATTTTCGTTAATTTGGAAAGTCACGTCGTTCACCGCTCGGTAGATCTTTGAATTAATATAGGGGTCATTATTAATTTTATTTTTAAATGAAAAGTTAACAAGATCATTTTGGTTTATACTCTTATATTCTAATTGATCTTTATTGTTATTTAATTCAGTAGTGTAATTTATATTTTTAGTTTGGCAACTATTCAAACGAGTACAGCTATTAACATCGTCGTTATCTTCATCATAGATAACATGATCATCGCTGTCATCCATATCATCACTATTACTATACATATCAATATTTTTTATGCTTTGATTATTATCAGTAGTAAGTTGTTGATATTGATCTACTTTATTATTCTTATCTTTATCGATTTCGATTTCACTATTATCTTTATTTTTAATTTTTTTAAATTCAATATTATAATTAAAATCATCGAAATAAACCTTTTCTTTGGTATTGTTATTAATGTTTTTAATAAATTTTTTTTTATAATCTTTATTAATTTGGTAAACCTTTAAAGATGTATTATAAAATTCGTTAATTTTGTAGGATGAAACTCAATCTTTAACTCTTTTCCATTCTTGGTAAATTTCTATAGGTCCTTCCTTAATTACTTCATTTTTATATTTTCTTTCATTTTCATCCCAATTCTTATTTGCTTTTAATAATTTGTTCTTTCTATTAATTATTAAAAACATTAAAATAATATATAACATTAATGAAAGTACCAATGCTATACTTTGATAAACTAAACTAGAATTGAAATTTATTATTTCCTTTAAAGAAGGAAAATTAAAATTATAAAAAGATTTAGTAATTTCTTTAGATAAACTAATATCCTGCAATCCGAAACGATTTGAAAGAAAAGTAAATTCTGATGATTTTTGAAATGATAAAAATGAATCAGGAGACTTAAAAATTTTAGTATATATTAAAGTTATCGAAGAAGAAAGCTTTAAAAATATTAATAAGAAATTAGATAGAGGATACCCCATTGATAATATGTAAAATATAATATTAAATATATTCCATGGTGCTGAAGCGATTTCAATATTTTTAAAATAATATAATAAAAATATGATAGTGTTGATGAATAGAGTCATTATCGTATTGATAATGGTGAAGTAATTGGAAGCGGTATAATAGCTTGTAAAAAGTAACGAAAAGGAATACTGATAAAAGTAATTGACAAAAATGCAGAGGCATAAAACTAAAATACTATACACTAATATTTTAGAGTGAATGATGGACATTTCAGAAAAAAGCATAATAATAATACATTGAACATCTATATTTAGAGAAAGAACAATATAACTTAGTAATATTCCTAGCCAATAACACTTTTGACTTATTACGGCAAGGCTTAATAAATGAAAATTATTATCCTCTTTATCTTTAACAATTAATGGAGTATAGATGACACTTATGATAGAAAAAATGGAACTAAAAATTAATATTGAGTATTGCTCTATTAAACTTTGATACTTTATATAATTTGTATTGATTTTTGTCAGATACTTATTGTAAGGGATTACTGTATTAGAGTTATCGTTTTGCTCATTTGTGGTAAATGGTTGATAATTTGTAACTAAAGAGTAATTAGAATGATAATATGATACTATAGCATTATTAATCATGTTAATAGATAATGGTAAGGAATATAAATAGGTATCATTATGATAAATAGTAACATCCAAAATTTTATCATTTTGTATAATTTTAAATCCACCTGTGTATATTTCTCTAATGCTATTAGGTTGTTGATTTTTTAATGAGGTAAGCGATAGAGATTTATTGTAATCAATGACATTGGAGGTAATAAATTTCGAAAAATTACTATTTCTAAGAATATGATTTCCAATCTCATCGGTACCTTGTTCAATAAACCACGATTTTGGATAAATATCTAAATCAAATTTCAATTTTCCTAGTTCGCTTTTATCAAAAATTGAATATAGATATCCATTAAAGTATAATATAATAGAAATTGTAATGATTAAAGGTATAATAACAGTATAAATGATAAAAGAAAAGTTTCCACATATTAATTTAATTCGAATTAAACTTAATAGTAATACATTGCGATAAAGGTGACCATTATTCCGATTATTAATAGAATTATTTGTATTTTCATGAACACTATTATCCTTTGAATTATCGTTATTTGATTGGTAAATATTATAATTATAATTAGAGATTCGATCGGTAAAGCTGTCATGAATATTAATGTTTTTGTTTGTAGAAATATCAACTTTATTATAACTATTATTATTGTCATGATAAGAGGGACTATTTAATATAGTAGAATTATCGTATGTCATTTTATCCAAATTAGTATAATTATTATCACCCAAAAATTTAGGTTCAATTTTCTCTTGGCTTGAAGCATAACTACAACTACCGGAATAGCTATTATTGTCGGTTTCTATTTTTGATAGCAAATCCTCCAGGGTTGGTGATGATATATAATAAGATTTATACTTATTATTGATATTAATACTGAATAGATGTTCTAGTTGACTGAAGAGTTTACAAAATTGATTTGACCATTTCTGTGGAATATAATATGAAATGATATATTGATCCATCTGTTCTCTTTTAATAGTTTTATGGATTTCTTTGAAATCTATTAAATTTGATAAAATCTGATCTATTTCTTTTGTATCCCGTAAGAAACTGTTAATATCTAATATATAATTCATATTAAATGTATTTTTTAAAAATAAACTACTTCCAAAGCATTTTATCATGCCATGAGAAATAATCATTTTACGATCGGTAAGAATATCAGCTTCATCCATATAGTGTGTTGTGATAACGATAACTCTATTATTTTTTTTCTTAGATAGGTATTCCCATATTTTTTTTTCGCGAGTAAGGATCCAATCCAGTAGTAGGTTCATCTAAAAACACATATTTAGCAGAGCCAAGCAATACAAGAGAAAGACTGAATTTTCTTCTTTGATCTGCACTTAATTCATAAGGTGAATTAAACTTTTTTTCTACTAAATCGATTTCCTTCAAAACTTCTTCTGGTTCAACTTTGATATCTTTAATTCCAGCATAAAATTTTATATGATCAATAATATTTAATTGTCGGTCAAACACATCAAATTGTGGGCAATATCCAAAGTTTTTATTGATAGAAAGATATTCTTCCTTAAGTGATAAATTTTCGTAAATTACATCCCCTGATGAGGGTAGAAGAATTCCTGTCATAATCTTGATTAGTGTTGATTTTCCAGCACCATTATGTCCAATTATTCCAATTATTTCTCCTTCATATCCATTAAAATCAATATTTTTATTAACATGTAAATTATTATAATAAAAATTTACATTTCTAACTTCAAAATATTTTTTTTTATTTATTGGATCGGGTTCAATGAACGATTTAATTGAATTTCTATTTCTTTTTTCTTCTTCCAGTGTTCTACTGTACTCTGTATTTCTTTTCTTTAAACTATTAAAAATTTTATATTTTATTCTTTGTATTTTTTTATTATATCCTTCAGCGGAAATGGACAATGTGAAGTAAATTAAGCAAGATAAGATTAGTATCAACAATCCATTTCTTATTGTTTCTTCTTTTATTACGTCTGATAAATTAATAGAATAACATTTCTTATTTTTAGAGATAAGATCTTTCATTATATTGACATATGCTAAAGGCGGGAAAAATAACCCAGCAATATTGGTTATTAATTTATAATTCTCGATATAACTATAACCTAAATATGAAATAGCAAGCAACAAAAAGAATAAAACAATAGTGATAGTGCGTTTAAAAGATTTATTTATAATAATAGAGAAGTAAAACGCTAAAAAGCAATTTGAAAATCCATAAAAAAAAGAAGATTAAATATAAGACTACTAAATGAACTGTAGGAAAGATAGTTTTTATTTTAACAAATATAATTGCTAAAATGGTATAAATATTTACTATAAAAAAATAGACGATACTCTTAAAAATATTAAAAGAATTAATAGTTTTATAAAAATAAATAAAAAAAAAAAAAAAAAAAAAAAAATATATATATATATATATTTATATTAAAAGTAATTAGTATAATTCTATAATAACATTGTGATATTTCTTTAAGTAATATTTATATATATATTATATATATACAAACTAAAATTACTAATATTTATTAAAGTTTTTTTTATAACTTTTAATTGTTTTATACAAACTATTAAATTTACCCAAGATATCCAGAATAAATATTTCTTTAAACCCGAAACTAAATATAAATCTCTAATGCCTGTTTCTTTCTCTTCTTCTAAAAAAATAAATAAATTTGTAAAGCAAGGTCTATAGAATTTTTGTCAATGTGGTATTTTTAAAAATTTATTAAAATTATTATATATGAAAATTCATTAGTAATTGAAATATTATTAATATTTTAAATTAAATAAATATATACATATGCTTTAGTTAAAAATATTAAAAGTACAGATATTTATTTTTATAACTAATTTAAATATAGTTATTTATACTACTTGGGTATATTTTTTAAATTAAATTTAAAAATTCAATATAAACTGTATTGATATTTTGTTTATTTTTAATCGATACTTTTAAGAATGTAAAATGTAATTTAAAAATATTAATGTATTATTATTTTAATATATTTAATATAAAGAATAATAAATTTGCTTTATTTTACTTATTCATTCATTTTATTATTATTAATTTTAAATATCTATCTTTTATGTATACTTACAAAAAGTAAAATAAAATAAAAAAAGATAAATATGCTTCAGTGGAACTCGCGTAATTTTTTTCACGTTTTTCGGTTGTATCCATAATTCTACTAAAATAATTAATATTAACATTATTATTGTGTAAATAAATTAATGTTTTATCAATTATTGATTGGATTACGCTTTGATATCTAATGTAATTTAAGTAAAGTTGAAAATTAAAGTTGTCTGTATTTGTATCGTCAAATGCTTCTATATTGAGGTTATTAATGATATCATAATAACTATGAAACATTAAAGTATAGGTATTTTCGTTTTCAAAATTTATTATTATTACATATGGCATCATCACATTTTTTTCCTGTGAATTAATTAGGTTATCATATTCCGAAAAAAAATCATTTAAATTATTATACTCTATAAGTTTTAAAGAACTGCTTTTGTTAAATTCTAATTCATCTAATAAATCGGTTAAACTATATGCGTTAAATGGATATTCCATGGAATTCTCTCGTTTATAATATATTTTATATGCTTCTCCATTTTCCATATATAAATTTTTATTATCATTACTAGAATTTGAGAACGATTTCGATAGTTGAAAGTGATTAAATTTTATGTTTTCTTTTGTGTCTTTTATACTAGATATTTCGTTTTTTAAGTTTCTATTTACTAATTTTTTAGAATCTTTTTTTTTTTTTTTTTTTTTTTTTTTTTTATTTTATAAATTTTTATTATAATTTTCTTTTATAATTATTATTTATTTAATTTTTATACTATATTTTCACGATATTTTCCTACTTGCTTCGCCAAGATTCTCCACCATTTTTGGTTGATACAATTAATTTAAAAAGTATCATAAAATATGGGAAAAGCAAGAGGGAATTAATCAAGAAATATTGTATTTATGAAATAGTATAATAATTATTATATATAATTTAATACACTCGAATTATTATTTTAGAATATAATATTCATTTTATTATATTTATTAAAATTATTCACTTTATTATAATTATTTATTAAAATAATTATTCACTATTATTCATTCTCAATTAATACATTTAAATAAAAATAAAAACACAACATTTTTTTATAATTAAAACTTCCTAATTAATTTTTATCTTGTTATTCTCTATATTATTATTATTTAAAATTTGTACTTATTATTTAATTAATTATATTATATATATTTTTATAATAAATTTATATTAATAATAAAATAATAAAATAATTTTATAATATTATATCTTATTAAATATTAATTTTAACTTATTTAGAAAATATTAATCATAAAATTATTTACAATAATATTTAAAAAAATAATTATATCACTTTACATTTTTATTAAATATCTCGTATCAAAATGATATTTATGTATCTAAATTAATATTTATTTATGGGCAATGACAATAAGGAATTATGACAAAATAATATATTCTAATATTAAATAGAAATAACACATACAATAATACAAAATAAAGTAATAAATATATCTTTTTAATATTCTCTTTATTTATTATTAATTATTAATTATTACATCAATTATTATTATTACTCATATAAATATTATAATTAATTATCTCAAATATATATATTCATCTAATTTATAAATCAATAAATATAATAAAATATTAATATCTCTCTTCAACTATACTAAACTAAAATATAAAAAATAGCTATTTATGTGAATTAATTTATCATAAGTATAAACTTATAAATAAAAGAATTCTCTGTTTAATAATTATTATTCCAAAATTATATACTATTATAAAATTATTATTGACCAATAATATTTAAGTATTTCTTTAACCTAAAGAATCTACCTAAATACCATTTTTATAGTGGTTACGTATCAAAAATGGTACAGAATTGGAGATTATTTTAAAAAAAAAATAATATATTCTAATAATTAAAATTTAATTTTTCTCTAACAAAAATAAATATTATTTTAACTATTCTAATATAAATAACTTAAATAAATATTTTAATAAATTTTATCTCTATAATATAACTAATTTACCTAACAAACTAAATATTTAAAACAAACCAAAATTATTTTTATCCTTAAACGTAACAAAAACACAAAAAAAACAAAACTAAACAATTTATTATGAGAATAATTTAATTTTACTTACTTATTTATTTAATTATTTAATTATACTAATTAAAAATATTTAATATTTCATTCTCGAAAAATTAAAAGAAAAATATAAAAATAAAGTTGAAAGAAGAGGAAGAACTAAAGTATTGTTTTACTTAGTTCTTTTTATATCTTTAAAACATTTATTTGATTGGAGTAAAAATAAAAATATAAAATATAATAAAAATATAATAACAAAAAATATAATAATTTTATAATAATAAAATATAATAAAATATAATTTTAATATAATATTTAATATAAGATAATAATAAAAATATAATAAAGTATAATAAAAATTTTATAATAAAATATAAAATAATAATAAATATAATTTTAATTATTTATAATAAAATATCTAATTGTTTACTATTACAATTTAAATAAATACAATTAATACATTATTTTAAATAATTTAGTTATTTATACATTATTTAATTTCATTATTATATATTTTAATACTTTAATATTTATTTCTTATTTATTTATTAATTAATCTTAATAGTTTATTTAATTTTTTATTTATTTTTTATTTATCATTTGTATCGTAAAAAAAAATGTTGAGGTTCATATTGTGAAAGGAGTGTGAACATTAATAAATAGATAAATTAACTAACTAAATTACACTAAAGAAATTATTACTACACATTATAAATTTTATTTAAAGAACTATTATTAAAAATATTTATTATTTATAAATTATATTACTATTTTATTGTTAAAAATAACTTTATTAATATTAATATTTATTTTTATAACAACATGGGAAACCTTTCTATTTATTATTCCTATTTTATTATCAACACTATATCTCCTAATTCTTTCCTCAGAAAGGCCCCCTCATAAAAAATATGGATTATACATATTTTTATATTATTTAATTACATTATTAAAATCCAATCATATAAATTAATTAATTACATAAATTAATATTTAAAATTATAAAATATAATTAATATAAAAATTATTATATAAAATATAAGAAAATTATTAATAGTAAAGAATATAATAATATATTTTTATATAATAAATTATCAAGAATTTAATTAAAAATATCATTATTATTTTATTCTTTATTCGAAATGTTGAGGTTCATATTGTGAAAGGAGTGTGAACATTAATAAATAGATATATTAACTAATTACTAAATTACACTAAAAGAAATTAATACTACACATTATAAATTTTATTTAAAGAACTATTATTAAAAATATTTGTTATTTATAAATTATATAATTATTTTATTGTTAAAAATACTTTATTAATATTAATATTTATTTTTATAACAATATGGGAAACCTTTCAATTATTACTATTCCTAATTCATTTTTACTACTATTTCTAATTCTTTTCTCAGAAAGGCCCCCTTCATAAAAAAATATGGATTATACATATTTTTATATAATTTAATTACATTATTAAATTCCAATCATATAAATTAATTAATTACATAAATTAATATTTAAAAATATAAAATATAATTAATATAAAAATTATTAATATAGAATATAAGAAAATTATTAATAGTAAAGAATATAATAATATATTTTTATATAATAAATTATTAAGAATTTATATTAAAAATATCATTATTATTTCATTCTTTATCAGAAATGGTATGGTTCATATAGTTTTAGGAATATAATAATAATTAACACAAATAATAAAATTACAATAAAAATAATCTTGTTTTAAAATCAATATTTATTTATTTAAATTTATAAAAGAAAAATAATAATAATGTAATTATTTATTTAATAAAAAGAAAGTTATTGATTATATTTTATTTCACTAAAAATTACATGTATTTATATTTTTTTATCAAATTAAAATTTGTAAAGCCTAACTATTTCTTAATAAACTAATTACTAATTATTTTAATAAATAAAACATTTAAATTGAAATTGAATTATTATTTTAGTTAATAATATTATTGTTATAAATAGTAGTTATATATTATTGAATTACTAATTATTTAATAATAGTTTAATATTAATATATATAAAATAAAAATAAAGAGATTATACAGAATATTTTAATTGTGGTTTAGTTAAATTTAGTAATTAAAAATAAATTTAAATTGATAACGAAAATTCTAATAACATAATAGACTTGATTATTTTCAATATAACATATTACAAAAGAAATATAATATTAATATATTAAGTGGGCAAGGACAATATTCTTAGCTAAAGATTTTAATACAATATAATGGAATCGGATTTATAATTCAAAAAGGAATTATAAGTTTATTGGTGATTTATTAACTTAAGATTTCTATTTAGTAATATTTGAAGAATATTGGAAAGTTCCAATTATATAGAATAGAATAATCTATAAGGTTAGAATAATTTATATTATTCTATCACAATTAGTATTATTTGTTCATTCTGTATTAGAATGTAAGAAATCATAATTATTCAATAATGAATAATTAATATTTTTTATAATTAATGAAAAAATCATTAATAATTTATAATTATTTATAAAATAATAATTATTTTTAAAATAATTATTTATTTAAATAATAATTAATATATTCATTGATTTTAACTTATAAATTTATTTAATAGTTATATTTTCATATATTGATCTAAATTTATTTACATATTATAATTTATACATTTATATAAATAATATAAAATATATTTACTTATTATTATTATTCATTTAAATAGAATTTTTACAAAAAATTATGTAAATTTGTATTTAATATTTTACCATAAAAATATTAGTTATTTTAATTAAAATGAATTATGTATTTTATAATGTATTATAAACTATAAATGTATCTAATCTATCATATTATTTAATCTTTATTTTTTAAATGAAAAAAAAAAAAAAAAAAAAAATCTTTTTTTTTATTAATTCCTATCCTATCAATATTTAATATTTTAATAATTAATTAGAAAATCGGTAATTAATGTTTTTCCTAACAAATAGGTTTTCTTTAATTATACGATGATCAATATGATTAGAATATTGATCGAAAAACTATTTAGGTTTTTCTTCTAATCTTTTCCTAAATAGATTTTTTGTTAAAATTAGAAAATAAATTTATTTAACCGATTAATTTTTTAAAAAAATATAAATAGGACTCTTGAATTCTCTTTGAGAAATCAAGAGTTATTATTTTAAGAAAATATAATAAATAATAACAAATAAAATAAATTTTTTATTTATATATCAAAAAACTATTATTAATCATAAAAGCTTTTTTTTTTTATTTTAAAAATATTTACAACTACTATTGTTTATTATATTTACTTATAATAAACTCGGCATAATTTAAGTATAATTTTTATTTTTTAATTTTTATTTTCTCAATTCTAATATTATGTAAAAATAATATTAAAATTGTAGATAATAGTTATATTAATTAATTTTAGTTTTAGTATAGCTATTACATAGAAAATGTTAAGGTTTTAGAGAATTAAATAAAAATAAAAGTAAAAGACACACAAATTTTATTTATTTGTTTATTATTTTATTTATTAATTTTATTAAATTTGTTTGATGATTTGATGGTTTTTAAAAATTGGTAGCAAAATTTACAACTATTTATACTTTTTTTTCAAGGTATAAAAGTTGTTCTTGCCACTAAATTACATTTTATTATTATTTTTTTTTATATAAAAACTATTAAATTTAAATTGATTTTTATAATCAATTATATAAAATTTAATTATAACAATATAAATAAAATACATTTATAATATTAATAAAACATTTTTTTTTTTTTTTAAAATATCTAAAATATTACTAATAAGAATTTATTTAATTGGCTATAAGTTTTATTACAATCTGTTAAAATATTCAAATAAAAATAAAAATACTATTCTAATATAAAGGTTTTTAATAAAATAAAATATTTTTCAATATAAAACATTTCGATATAAAATTTTATAATAAAAGTTAAAATATAATATATAAATTTTTAATTATCAATATATAAAAATATTATTAATATAAATTTTCATTATTAATATAAAAATAAAAAAAAATAAGATTTATTATTAATATTGCTAATATAAGTTTTAAATATATAAAAATATTACTATTAATATAAGATTTAATATAAAAATATAAAGTTTAATATAATTTTTGATTTAATTTTTGATCTTTGGATTTATAAATTTATTAAAGTACAAAAATAATAATGTAAACATAATGTATAAGAAATAAATCGTAGATTTAATTAAGAATGCATTATCTAGTACATTCTTATCAAAAATGATACAATTAATTTAAAAAGTATCATAAAATATGGGAAAAGCAAGAGGGAATTAATCAAGAAATATCGTATTTATGAAATAGTATAATAATTATTATATATTTATATAATACACTCAAATTATTATTATTTTAGAATATAATGTTCATTTTATTATGTTTATTTATTAAAATTATTCACTTTATTATATTTATTTATTAAAATAATTATTCACTATTACTCATTCTCAATTAATACATTACAATAAATATAAAAACACAACATTTTCATTATTTTATTCTTTTATTTTCGATTATTATATTAGATTAAGTAATCGGTTAATTAAGGTTTTTCCAATTACTTCTTAAAAGTAATCGGTTTTATTTAATTAACGCGATGATCGATATGGATAGAATATCGATCAAAAAACTTATCTAGGTTTTTCTTCTAGTCTTTTCCTAGATAAGAGATTTGTTAAGATTAGAACCACTTTTGATTTTAACCTTATTTTGACAAAAAAGTATAAATAAGGCTCTTGAGTTCTCTTTGAGAAATCAAGAGTTATTATTATAACAATTATAATATAATAATAATAATAATAATAAATAATTTTAACATTTAAAGTTTCTAATAATTAATAAAACAAATTATTTTAAAAACAAATTTTATAATTAAAACTTTTCTTTATCAGTTTCAGTGTTTCGTCTATTATAATTCGTTATAATAAACTCAATAATTAGAAAGAACCATAGGTAAGTATGATTCTTTTCTAAACCTTTAATATTAGCAGTTAGAGCTAATATTAATGATTAATAATTTAATTATAATTTCTTAATTAAATTATTACACAATAATGATACGATATTTTATTTATGTATCTAAATTAATATTTATTTATGGGCAATGACAATAAGGAATTATGACAAAATAAAATATTCTAATATTAAATAGAAATAACACATACAATAATACAAAATAAAGTAATAAATATATCTTTTTAATGTTCTCTTTATTTATTATTAATTATTAATTATTACATTAATTATTATTACTCTCTTATATAAATATTATAATTAATTATCTCAATTATATATAATATCTCTTTTTAACTATACTAAAATAAAATATAAAAATAGCTATTTATGTGAATTAATTTATCATAAGTATAAACTTATAAATAAAAGAATTCTCCGTTTAATAATTATTATTCTAAAATTATATATATTATTATAAAATTATTATTGACCAATAATATTTAAGTATTTCTTTAACCTAAAGAATCTACCTAAATACTATTTTTATAGTGGTCACGTATCAATGTGTAAAGAATTAATTAAAAAATATTTAATTATATTAATAATTAATTCTTGCTACAATTAATAATAAAAAATATTATTAATTGAGATAAAATTAAAAAATATAATATAAAAATTTGAAAGCGAGAATTTAAAAACTTAGAGTTTATTATAAGATTATAATAAACAACACTAAAAGTAGGTTAAGAGTATTTTAGAAATTATTTTATTATAAAAATTTTTTATTAAAAGTAATTTTAAAATATTTGTGTTAATTATTATAATTTCTTATAATAATAACTCTTGATTATTTTTAGAAGAATCAAGAGTCCTATTTATATTAATTTGATTTCTAATCTTGGAAAATTATCTCTATCTAGAAAAAGAAAAAGATTAGAAGAAAAAACTAGATAGATCTCGATTGGTGTTTAATTACATCAATTTTTAGTTAATAAGAAAACCCGAATAAGGGAGAAAACATATTAACTAATTATATATTAATTTTATTAATATTTAATCACAAGTATAATTAAATAATTAATTCTTTTAATTTTCTTAATTAAAAGTCCAAGAAATAATATAATTTAATTATTTCTTGATTAAATAAAATTATCATTTTAATACAATTTAATTTTCTTTAATTAAATAGAATTTATCATTATTTTAATACAATAATACATTATGATAATTTAATATATTAATTATTGATAATTTAATTTAATGTAAATAAATTTTAAAACAATAACATTCATTAATAATTACTATGTGACATAATTAATAAAATTATTCATAAAATTTTATAAAATAATAAACTCTAAATATTAATTTTTTTTAATAAAGAATAATAATTATTTTGAAAAATAATTATAATTCTTTACACAATGTGTAAGAAATTACTTATAAAATTAATTATAAATAATTTCTTTACTACAAATTAACATTAATTATTGCTAATTAACGTTAATTTGAGAAAATAAAATTAAATATAATTAAATAAATATAAAATAATATAAATAAATAATTATACTTAACTTAATATAAAAGAGAGTTTATTATAGAAAGTTTATAATAAACAATAACACAAAAGGAATAAAAGACACAAATATTTATAAAATATGTTTTATTTAAAAGGTTTTGGTTTATTAATTATTTTATTTGAATTATTATTTATTATAAAAATTCTAAAATAATAACTCTTGATTTTTCGAAGAGAAATCAAAAGAATCAAATATATATAAATTAATAATTAAATATTATTGGTTAAAATAAATACAATAATTTAATGTATTAAATTAATGTATTAAATAAGAAAGATAGATAAATTTTATAATAAATTTATCTAAATTTCTTACACAATTGTAATAGCTATACTAAACTAAAATTAATTAATATAACTATTATCTACAATTTTAATATTATGTAAAAATAATATTAAAATTGAGAAAATAAAAATTAAAATTATACTTAATAATTATGTAGAGTTTATTATAAGTAAATATAATAAACAATAACCAAGCGACAGTAGAATAGTAGTTGAAAAATATTAAAAAAAAAAGCTTTTATAATTAATAATATTTTTTTTGATATATAAATAAAAAATTTATTTTATTTGTTATTATTTATTATATTTTCTTAAAATAATAACTCTTGATTTCTCAAAGAGAATTCAAGAGTCCTATTTATATTTTTTTAAAAAATTAATCGGTTAAATAAATTTATTTTCTAATCTTAACAAAAAATCTATTTAGGAAAAGATTAGAAGAAAAACCTAAATAGTTTTTCGATCAATATTCTAATCATATTGATCATCGTATAATTAAAGAAAACCTATTTGTTAGGAAAAACATTAATTACCGATTTTCTAATTAATTATAAAATATTAAATACTGATAGGACAAGAATTAATAAAAGAAAAGATTTTTTTTTTTTTTTTTTTTTTTCATTTAAAAAATAAAGATTAAATAATATGATAGATTAGATACATTTATAGTTTATAATACATTACAAAATACATAATTCATTTTAATTAAAATAACTAATATTTTTATGGTAAAATATTAAATACAAATTTACATAATTTTTTTGTGAAAGTTCTATTTAAATGAATAATAATAATATGTAAATAAATTTTATATTATTTATATAAATGTATAAATTATAATATGTAAATAAATTTAGATCAATATATGAAAATATAACTATTAAATAAATTTATAAGTTAAAATCAATGAATATATTAATTATTATTTAAATAAATATTTTTTAAAAATAATTATTATTTTATAAATAATTATAAATTATTAATTATTTTTCATTAATTATAAGAAATATTAATTATTCATTATTGAATAATTATGATTTCTTATATTGCTCTTTTTTCTTCTTCTGTTTCTAATGGTTCTGATAATTCTGGATTTCTTTTTGTATATGGCTCAAGTTGAGAGATATGAAATACCGGATGGAGATGGAGGTTTTCCGGTAACTCCAAACGGTAGTTCATTCTTTGCCCTTTCTCAATGATTTTAAATGGACCGAGATATTGAGAAGCTAATTTTTTCGCGGGTTCGTTGGTAAAGTAGTATCTTCTTAACTATACTAAATCATTAACATTGAAATTTGGACCTTCAGCTTTACCAACATCCGCATATTTTTTGTAGTCTTCTTTTGCCTTTATAAGGTGTTTTTTGAGAGATTCGAAATGTGAAGACCAATCCCTAGTTAAGCATGAAGCATTATCCTTTAAAAGAATAGGAGGTGAATCTATAAAACAATTGGGATGGAAGCCGTAGTTTGCATAAAAAGGCGACATACCAATGGAACTATGTAGAGAATTATTATAAGCAAACTCACATAAAGGTAGATAATAACACCAGTCACTTTGAGCAGTAGAACAATAACAACGAAGATATTGTTCAATAACAGCATTCGCACGCTCTACTTGACCATTAGATTGTTGGTGGTGAGCAGTAGCTAATCTGGGCTTTATCTGAAGGGCATAACACAAGGAGGTCCAAAATTCCGAAGAAAACTGTGAGCCATGATCCGAAATAATGGTTTTAGGAAATCCATGAAATTTGAACACATTGAGAAGAAGGAGCTTTGCAGTTTGATCAGCAGAAGGAACATCAGAGCAAGGGACTAAATGGACCATTTTAGTTAAGTGGTCCGATACTACCATGATACAAGTACAATCTCTTGAAGTAGGGAGGTAAACAATATAATCGACACCTATAACTTCCCAGGGTTTTGTAGGAATGGGGAGTGGCTGTAACTTGCCATACGGTTTATGTCTTCTTATCTTGTTTCTTCCACATACTTCGCATGAATGAACGTAATTAATAACGTCCTTTTTCATATTAGGCCACCAGTAGTATCTTCTAAGTTTTTCGAGGGTCCTATCTACCCCCTGATGGCCACTAGTTGGAGTATCATGAAAGGATTTTAGAAGTCTAGCCTTGAGTGATGCTGGCACAATTATTCTATTTTGGAAATGTAGGATACCTTTAATGAGGCTGAAGATGGAGCTTTTAACTTTACCAGATTTTTCTTGGATCTTTCTTATCGTATCTTGACAAAATTTAACAGACAACTGGGACTCTTTTAAGCTGTTGATATTTCTGTCGATTGTACAGCAAAATACATCATCACTGATGATAGATGAGCCCTCTAAGGAGTTATTCTTCTTATAGTCCGGTCTTCTTGACAAGGAATCCGGTTTACCAGAACTAACTCCCGGTCTATAAGCAATTCTAAAGTCAAATTTTGATAAGAAGAGGCTCCAATGAATTTGCCTCTGATTAAGATGTTGAGGTTTCTTCATATAAAGTAGGTTCCTATGGTCTGTAAGAATTTGAACTGGATATTTGGCACCTTCAAGATGATGCCTCCATACGTCAAATGCTGTAATAATGGCTAGAAGTTCTTTGTCGTAAATTGTATAATTAACTTCAGCCTTATTCATAGAGCGAAAGTAAAATGCTACAGGATGTAATAAATTATCCTTAGGGCTAACTTGGGAAAGAATGCAGCCAACAGCAAAATCACTGGCATCTGTTTCTACTACAAATTCATTCTCTGGATCGTGAAAGATAAGCACTTCATTGTTGAGGAAAGCATTTTTAAGTTTATTAAATCCATTATTTGCTTCCTCGTTCCATAAGTAATCAGCATTCTTTTTTAGAAGCTTCCGCAAAGGTTCAATGATTTCAGCAAAGTTTTTTATAAATTTTCGTAGTAATTCCCTAAACCTAGAAAACTTTGGAGTTCTTTGATGTTTTTGGGTATGGGCCATTCCAAAATTGATTTTAATTTATCCTTATCCATAGTGAGTCCATGTATAGAAACCGTGAAACCTAAGAATGTAGTTTCAAATACGTGAAATTCACATTTTTCTAATTTCACGAATAAGCCATTTTTTATTAGTAGAGTAAGAACATGAAGAACATGCTTAATGTGAGTATCAAAGTCAGGAGAAAAGATAATTATATCATCCAAATATGCCTGAACAAAGGATCCAGTGATTTCTGACAATGTATCTTGTATGAATCTTTGAAAAACTGAAGGAGCATTACGTAAGCCGAAAGGCATTACAAGATACTCGAAATGACCTATTGAAGTACGGAAGGCTGTAAGATACTCATGTCCTTCCTTTATTCTGACAAGATTATACGCAGACCTTAAGTCAAGTCTGGTAAAAATCTTTGATCCTTTAAATACTTCCATTAAATCGTTAATCCTTGGCAGTGGGTAACTATTACGGATTGTAATAGCATTCAGACGGCGATAATCCACGCATAACCTGAGAGAACCATCGTGTTTTTTTAACAAACAATATTGGAGCGCCAGCTGGGGATTTTGATTTTCGAATGAAGCCTTTAGCTAAATTTTCTTCGATATATTCTTTCAAGGCTTTCATTTCCACCGTAGTTAAAGGATATATTGGTCCAAAGAATAATTGTCCTCCAGGGATCAAGTCGATTGTTATGTCATAGCTCCGGTGGGGAGGTAATTTATCAGCTTCTTCTTTTTTAAAGATTTTCACTAGATCTGGATAATATTTTTGAATGATTTCTTTAGTACTAAGTTTCTTATTATTGAGAATTTTATCTTGATTTCTAAGTTTCTTATTATTGAGAATTTTATCTTTATTTCTAAGTTTCTTATTATTGAGACTTTTATCTTTATTTCTAAGTTTCTTATTATTGAGAATTTTATCTTTATTTCTAAGTTCATTTTTGTTATTATTTTTATCAGTTTTGACTTGTTCTTGACTTTCAACAATTACACAACATATATCTTCATCATATAGTTCATGTTCAGAAATAAATGAAGGTATAATTGAGTCAGGGCCACATTGTGAGGATTCTTCTAGCATAGGTGCTGTTATATTATTAGAACGGAATATAAATTTATTTCCTTTACAAGAATGACAATGTTGTCCACAGTTACTTTCCAAGAAATGAATTTTATTGGATTTAAAGTTGATATAGGGATTATGAATCGAGAGCCAATCCCTTCCTAAAATACCACTTATACCTTGAAGTTGTAGATTTCCAACGTAGAATTCATAGGTTTCAATATGGTCCATTATTTTCAGTTTTAAAGGCTTCATAGATTGTTTAATTACCATACTTTTACTATTGGGCAATTGGATACTAATAGGAGAAGAAAGGCCTGAGATTGGAATTTTATTAGCTGAAATAAAGTCCTTGCAAATAAAGCTTTTGGCAGAGCCTGAATCAATTAGTAAGTTAATTTTGAAAGACTTTGAGTTGGTAGATATAACAAAGGTAGTTGTCATAGAATTATAACTATTTGGTGTATAATTTGCAGAGAGTATTTCTTTTTTGAACTTGTTCTTCCTATGATGTAGATTTCTCGACTTAGTACTGCTTTTATTGAATTCATATTTTTTTCTATTAAATGACTTTGTTTTGTGGTTTCTAAGATGATAAGAATTGCGAATTTTGGTCTCCAAGTAGCATTTTTTGTCTATGTCAATAATAGCATTTGTAACATCAAATAATGTTTTTGGCTTCTTTATTTTATCATATTCTTCACGTACTTCATCCAGTAGACCTTTTCCAATTATGTCGATGAAAACTTCATCTGGCCATTTAAGCCTTGCTGCTAATCTTCGGAACTCTATCGTGAATTCAGCAACTTTTCCAAGTTGTTCTTGCTTCAAATCCCATAACTGCTTCATCAGCATGTACTTCTGCTTCTTCTCATCACCCGAGTCAAAATTCTTGAGTAGTAACTTCTTGAATTTTTGGTAGCTCAGAGTTTTCAGTGTACCATCAACTAATAGAGAGAGACCCCATCTTCTAGGTAGACCATTTAGTTTATTTATTACGTATGTATTTTTGTTTTCATCGCTTTGGAATGAATTTGGATGATCGATGAAAAAACTTTCACATTGTATTAAAACTTCTTGAATATTCGGCTTTATATTGGCTTCTCCTTCTTTGGTAAGAACTCCATTTGGGGAGAAGAATGTAGGAATAAAATCAGTTATTGCTGATATAAATTTCGAAGCATCGATATTATTGGGATTGATTATTGGAATTAGATAATTATTTTTTGTTCTTGTTGCTTCTTCACTTTTGCGTTCCATATTTACAATTCTAATAATATAAATAGAGTATAATAGAGTATAATAAAAAAGAAAATAAAGATAAGTGTAGTATAAAAGTATTTTATTTTTTATTTTTTATTATTTTTTTTTTTTTTTTTCATTTAAAAAATAAAGATTAAATAATATGATAAATTAGATACATTTATAGTTTATAATACATTATAAAATACATAATTCATTTTAATTAAAATAACTAATATTTTTATGGTAAAATATTAAATACAAATTTACATAATTTTTTTGTGAAAGTTCTATTTAAATGAATAATAATAATATGTAAATAAATTTTATATTATTTATATAAATGTATAAATTATAATATGTAAATAAATTTAGATCAATATATGAAAATATAACTATTAAATAAATTTATAAGTTAAAATCAATGAATATATTAATTATTATTTAAATAAATAATTATTTTAAAAATAATTATTATTTTATAAATAATTATAAATTATTAATGATTTTTTCATTAATTATAAGAAATATTAATTATTCATTATTGAATAATTATGATTTCTTACACAATAATGAGGCGGTCTATTTCTTTTTATATATTTTTTTTTATAGAAAATTTTATATTCTAAACTAAATAATTATTACTTTTAATAATAATATTTCTCTTATTTTCTTACCACAATTATTTCTATCCCTTTTCTTTTATTTATTATTTATTATTTATTATTATTATTTATTTTTTATTATTATTATTTATTTTTCTGTTACATGTTTTATTAGTTATTTCTTTCTTTTTCCCTATTTTTTTTATTACAATAATTTTCTAATGTTTTTATATATTTTTAATATTTATAATAATTTTACGAAATGTTTCTTTAATACTCCGAAAATTATTATTTTTGTTTATATTATTTAAACAATAATTTTTAATTATTATTTTTTTTATTTTTACAAATTTAACTATTTATAACTAAATATAAACAATAATATTTTTATTTTGTTATTAATAAACAAAGTATAAACTATAACATAATATTTACTATTTATAATTAAAATAAAGTTTAATTATATTATATATAAAACTAAAATTATTTACATTAATTAATTAATTAAAATTTATTTACATTTATTAAATTTATTGTCAAAGTTTTTAGATAATTTGGTCTTAACGATTAGGTCAAGATGCCAAATTATAGTAATTAATTAATAATTTAATTTTATTCTTATTTAAAACATATTGTTATTATTAAATTTTATAAATAAGTTTTTATTTAAAATATATATTTTATTTAATATTAATAATATTTTATTACATTATTATTTTATATAATTATTACTATAATTTAAATTACAATAATCCTACAAAGGATTAATCAAAAGATTTAAACATGTATTTATATAAAATAATTAATTATTAAAATATTAATTGTTAATATGAATATGCAATAATATTAATATAAGTTTGATATTGATAATATAAACTAAAATAATAATATAAATATTTAATATAAATTAAATATAAGAATATAATATTTGCTAAATATTATATTTTATAATTAAAATATAATATGTAGAAATTAATTTAATGACAATCACGTGTTTACATTATTTAATATATATTAAATTCAATATGTTAATAATATTTAGTAATTAGTTGGCCTAGACTAATTCCTAAATATTTTAATAAAGTTAATTTAATAATAATTATTATATTATTATTTTTTAATATTGAAATTCAAATAACTGAATTATTGAAATTGAAATTGAATTGAAATTCAGTTATTATCTTAACATTTATAAGTAATTTATTAATAATTTAGTATTTTTCCGAATGTAATGGCTCAATAATGATACGGGCTGGGGTTGAAACACTAAGATATTCAAAACAAAAAAATAAATATTAACACATAACTATAAAAATAAATTTGGAAACAAGAAAAAAAAATTAAATTTTAAAATATTCTTTATTTAAATTTAAAATTAAAATTATTTGTTCCCCGTATTAAAAAGAAAGAAATTTATTCTTCTTTTTATACTTTTTTTAATACATTTTATTTATTATTTATATTTTCTTTAAAAAAAAACTATTATAACTATTTTATTTTAATTTTTAACTATTATTTTAAATTATTTTTAAAAAAAAATAACATTTATTAAATTAAAATATAAAAAATTAATTTAGAGATTGTATCACGAAGGGCATTCCGGGCGGTAGCTTCTTCTTGATATTGTTTTCAGAGAGAGAATTATACAGAATTGATATTTTCTGTATTTTAGATCATTTTTATTATTGAAATTCTTCTGTATTTTAGTTTATTTTTATTTTAATAAAGATTTAATTTATTTTTGATTTTTGTTTTATTTTTAGTTTATTTCAAAGGTTTAGAAAATATTATACAGAAACTTATAATTCTGTATTTTATATCAAATATTTATTGAAATAGATTTTTATTATTCTTAATATAAAAATAAGAATTAGTAATGATTTAGATATTATATAATTTTTAATAAGAATATTTAGTAATAATTTTTATAATATTTAATATTAATAAAAGATTTTTATTAGAATATTTAATAATTATTTTTATTAGATTTGATATTAATAAAAGATTTTAATAAGAATATTTAATAATAATTTTTGTTATATTTAATATTAATAAAAGAAATTAATAAGAATATTTAATAATAATTTTTGTAATATTTAATATTAATAAAAGAAATTAATAAGAATATTTAATAATAATTTTTATTATATTTAATTTTAATATAAGAAATTTATAAGAATATTTAATAATAATTTTTATTATATTTAATTTTAATAAAAGAAATTTATAAGAATATTTAATAATAATTTTTATTATATTTAATTTTAATAAAAGAAATTTATAAGAATATTTAATAATAATTTTTATTATATTTAATATTAATAAAAGAAATTAATAAGAATATTTAATAATAATTTTTGTTATATTTAACATTAATAAAAGAAATTAATAAGAATATTTAATAATAATTTTTATTATATTTAATTTTAATAAAAGAAATTTATAAGAATATTTAATAATAATTTTTATTATATTTAATATTAATAAAAGATTTTAATAAGAATATTTAATAATAATTTTTATTATATTTAATATTAATAAAAGAAATTAATAAGAATATTTAATAATAATTTTTATTATATTTGATATTAATAAAAGATTTTAATAAGAATATTTAATAATAATTTTATTTTATTATTATTAAGAGTATTTAATAGGAAATACAAGGTATTTAGTGACACCCCGTATCAATAATGGTATGGTTCATATAATTTTAGGAATATAATAATAATTAACACAAATAATAAAATTACAATAAAAAAAATAATTTGTTTTAAAATCAATATTTATTTATTTAAATTTATAAAAGAAAAATAATAATATAATTATTTATTTAATAAAAGTAAGTTATTGATTATATTTTATTTCACTAAAAATTACATGTATTTATATTTTTTTATCAAATTAAAATTTATAAAGCCTAACTATTTTTTTAATAAACTAATTACTAATTATTTTTATAAATGAAACATTTAAATTGAAATTGAATTATTATTTTAGTTAATAATATTATTGTTATAAATAGTAGTTATATATTATTGAATTATTAATTATTTAATAATAGTTTAATATTAATATATATAAAATAAAAATAAAGAGATTATACAGAATATTTTAATTGTGGTTTAGTTAAATTTAGTAATTAAAAATAAATTTAAATTGATAACGAAAATTTTAATAACTAATTAAATTGATTTGATTATTTTCAATATAACATATTACAAAAGAAATATAATATTAATATATTAAGTGGGCAAGGACAATATTCTTAGCTAAAGATTTTTAATACATTATAATGATCGATAATTCAAAAAGGAATTATAAGTTAATTGGTGATTTATTAACATAAGATTTCTATTTAGTAATATTTGAAGAATATTGGAAAGTTCTAATTATATAGAATAGAATAATCTATAAGGTTAGAATAATTTATATTATTCTAGCACAATTAGTATTATTTGTTCATTCTGTATTAATAATGTTGAGGTTCGGGACAGATCAATAATAAATATAGAAATAAACACTAAAATAAAAAAAAATTAAAAATTAAAATATATTTTTTTTTTTAAAATATTTTATTTATTTATTTAATAAAAATTATTCAATTAAAACTAAAGAAAATTTAATTTCTTGAATAAGATTATATTTTTTTTTTTTTTCCAGATTATTTTTCTAAAATACAATTTTCTCATCTATTTATATTTTTTTTATCGTTAGAAATGGTCAAGCCATTTCTTTAGAATATCTTAGAGTTACATGTTTGAATTGTATTTAAATTATAAATTCATAATCTATTCTATTATAATAAAAAATTATTACATATTATTAAATTCTAAACTATTTATTATTAATTGTAGTGATAATATATTTTAAAAATAATTTTATTACTTTTACAGAATTATTAGTAATAGGGTATTATTTAATTTTATACTATTTTTAAATAAAAGTATTTTAGATTATTATCTATTATTAATCTTATTATAAATAGGATGTATTTTGGAAGGAAGTATTACTAATTTTAATGACAAGGATCATGGATTTAAGTAAAATATTTTTAAATCATTATTAATTATATTAATTTTTATTAATAATAAATAATCTGTATTAGTAATATTTGTAAAATAAAATTTTCTTTAATAATAAAATATTGATCGAATAAATCATATTAATAAAACTAGATATTGATAATAATATTGATATTAATAATATAGTATTAATTTTAATAATAAAGTATTGATATTAATAAAGAATTTATATTAATAATAATAAATTTAATATTAGTAATAATTTGGCAGTAATAGAACATAAGAAAGTTCCCCAAGTAAGGAAATAAATAATTTAATTTTAGTGGTTAAGTTATTTTTATGAAAAATAATAAAATTAACATTATTTGTTCATTCCTTAACAATAATGATACGATATTTTATTTATGTATCTAAATTAATATTTATTTATGGGCAATGACAATAAGGAATTATGACAAAATAATATATTCTAATATTAAATAGAAATAACACATACAATAATACAAAATAAGGTAATAAATATATCTTTTTAATGTCCTCTTTATTTATTATTAATTATTAATTATTACATTAATTATTATTACTCTCTTATATAAATATTATAATTAATTATCTCAAATATATATAATATCTCTTTTTTAACTATACTAAAATAAAATATAAAAATAGCTATTTATGTGAATTAATTTATCATAAGTATAAACTTATAAATAAAAGAATTCTCCGTTTAATAATTATTATTCTAAAATTATATATATTATAAAACTATTATTGACCAATAATATTTAAGTATTTCTTTAACCTAAAGAATCTACCTAAATACTATTTTTATAGTGGTTACGTATCAATAAATGACAAATGTTGATTATTATCTTAATTTAGAATTTACTTCTAAAAGTGATAATAATGTGTCAATTAAAAAAGGTAGTTATTAACACAAAAATGTTAATTAAAACACTAAAGTTTAAAGTAAGAAAAGAATATTTGTTTTTTTTATAATAAAACTTTATTTATCTATATAAAATTGTACTTTTTATTATTTTGAATATTTATATTCTTAATAAAAAGTATTTAAAATAAATGAGAATAAAAGAAAATAATTTATTAAAACTTAAATTTTAAATTTTTAATTCTTGAATTCTGATTTTTTTTATTTTTAAAGAAATATTTACAAGTTTTTATATTTTTCTTTTAAGTTTAAATTATTTAAAATAAAACTATATAATTATTTTAAGTAAACACTTTTAAGATAAAATAAACAATTTTGTTATTATTAATAAGTTTCTTTTTAATTAATATTAATATCAATTTAAACTGAGATTTAATTTAAAATCGTTAAAGTAAAATAAAAGAATAATTTAATATAAAATACATTGTTCTTTAAATTAAAATAATATTTATTTAATAATTTTAAATCTTTTAATTTATTTTTTTTTATTAAAATATTATTTTATAATTATCAATAACTAATGAAGAGGGTTATTATTCCATTTTATTGATTTTTCTTAATTTATAATTTGGTTATTTATCAATTCCTCCACCATTAGATTGAACTTCGTCTCTTGAAGTTGTAATATTTTCTTCTCTTATTGTATATGGATAAACATTTTTAATATGTACGTTTCTTGCAAGTAATTTTCCAGTTTGTGGGTCTTCTAATACTACTGTGTTGAATTTTGGTTCTTTTACAACTCTAAATGGTCCGTAAAAGTAAGGGTCTAACTTTGTCCTGTTAATTAATCTTATCATCACATAGTCTCCAATTTTGTATTGTTTCTTTAAGGCTTTATTGAAACCTATTCTGTGTTCCCAATATTTATTAGCATATTCTGAATATCCTATTGCTTCTTTTACCCATTTGTAATGTCTTAAAAATCTTCGAAAATTAAATTCTTCTTCTGTTTCTCCTTCTTCTTGGTGAATATCCGGAAACATGATTTCCATTGGCCAAGTATCCCTTCTTCCATATAATAGTTCAAAACTGCTGAATTTAGTTTTTGAACTTTTTGTTGTTCTAAGTGCCCATAAGACTGATGGAAGACATTCGTCCCATTCCTGTTCTTCCGTTATTAATAATCGTAATATTTTTCCAATCTCTCTATTTCTGTTTTCTATCATTCCATTTGATTGTGGATGGTGTGGTGCAATAAAATGTACCCATGATCCATATAAATCGATCATCATTTTTGTAATATCCGAAATGAATGAGGATCCATTGTCTGTTATGATTATTTCTGGTGGTCCATGTCTTGCTATTACTTCTGTTAAAAATTTAATTACCTGTTCTGATTTAATATCTGGTATAGCTTTGGCTTCTGGCCATTTAGTAAAGTAATCAACTAAAGTAATTATATATTTATTACCTTGTTTTGTGGTTGGTAACGGTCCGATAATATCTAGTCCTACTCTGGTAAAAGGTTTTTCAATTGGTGTAATATGATCTTCTGTATTTTGTGGTAGTGATTTGGGTCTAAATAGTTGACACTTGTGGCATGATCGAACCCACATTCTAACATCGTTCCATATTCCAAGCCAGTAGTGTGATTCTAAAATTCTTAAAGTAGTCTTTTCAGCACCTTCATGGCCGACGTTATGAGCTCTATCAATAATATCTTTCTTGTCTTCATCTCTATAAATGACTTTTAAATATAAATCGTTTTTTTTATAATATAAAGTGTTATCTATTATTTGATAATTTTTGCTAAAATATTTTCTTATACCTTCTGGTAAGTCTAAATCTCTTGGGTTGATATCACTTAAAATAGCATTAATACAATTTGTAACACTTTCATTTTGTTTTGATGGTAATCTAGATAAAGCATCTGCGAATATGTTAGACTTTCCTTTTTCGTATATTAATTTTATTTTATATTTATTAAATTCTTCTATCCATCTAAAATGTCTATTTTTGGTTGGTATGCTATTTTCAAAAAAACCTAAAAGTGGTTTATGGTCAGTAATTACTGTTGTTATTTGTTTATTACTTACAATATATTCTCGGAATTTCTTTAAACTATAAATAACTGCTAAGCCTTCCAAATCGGTTATAGAATAATTTTCTTCTGCAGGCTTTAAGGATCTGCTAACACAATAAATTGGATGTTCCAATTTATCTTCCTCCCGTTGCAAGAGTACACCCCCGATTCCTTTGATAGAAGCATCTGTTCTAATAATGAATGGCCTATTGAAATCAGGAAAGGCAAGTATTGGATCTTTCAAGAGACAATTTCTTAAATCTTCAAATGCTAAGGTACAATCATTATTCCAATTGTAATTATTATTTTTCTTTAAAAGTTTGAATAGTGGACTAGCTCTAATAGAAAAGTTTTTTATAAATTTTCTGTAATAACTTACCAAACCAAGAAATGATCTTAATTGAGAAATATTCTTTGGGTTTTCCCATAAGGCAATACTTTGGACTTTTGATGGTGCAGTTTTTAATCCATCAGCTGTTAGTACATGTCCTAAAACTTCGACTTTTTCTTTAAAAAATTGACACTTTTGTAAATTTATTGATAAATTATATTTTGAGAATATATCGAATACTAATTTTAAGTGTTTTATGTGCTCTTTTAAATTCTTAGAATAAACCACGATATCGTCAATATAGACAAATAAGCATTCACCTATTAATGGTAGCAATATCCGATTCATTTCTCGTTGGAATGTCGCTGGCGCATTTGTAAGTCCAAAAGGCATTACTAAAAAATTGTAATTTCCAAATTTTGTGGTGAATGATGTTTTCTCGATATCTTTCTTATTCATTGGTATTTGGTGGTAACCAGAAAATAAATCCAATGAGGAAAATATTTTTGCACCCTTTACTGATGTTACTAATTCGTCAATGAGAGGCAAGGCATAAGAATCTTTTATTGTAATATTATTCAATTTTCTATAATCAATACACATTCTCAATTTTCCATTTTTCTTTTGAACAAGTAATACTGGGAATGCCCATGGTGAATGTGAAGGTTCTATTAGTCCTTTGTTTAGTAATGATATTATTTCTTCCTTAAGAATATTTGAATGTTCCTTTGATAATTTGTACGGTTTTAATTTTATTGGTACATTGGTAGTTGTTATTATATTATGAGGATGCAAATTTGCAGTTGTTAATTGAGAAAGAGAAGTTGCCATACACTTTTGATTATTTAATATTAAAATTTTAAATTCTTCCTTAATTTCAATAGGTACTTCGTTAATTATTTCGTTAAGAGTATCCATAAATTCATTTTCTTCTTCGTTTGAAATAATAATTGAATTAATTAAAGGTATGTCCGGTTTACTATTAATAATTTCGCTAACTTTAATTAAACCTTTATCAGTCTTCTTGTAAATAAAATCATCATCTGGGTCAATTAATAATCTATATTTCTTTTGTATACTTCTTCCTATAATTAAATCATAATAATTATTTGTATAGTCTATAATATAAAATTTTTCATTAATAGTTAAATTTTCACTAATTTTTAATTTTATAGTTGTATAATATTGAGTTGGTATTAATGTTCCATCAGCTAGAGCAATGGTAATTGTTTCGTCAGTTTTTACTATGTTATTTAATTCAGTTTTATTAAAACTTTCTAAGGTAATTATATTAATATTTGCACCAGTATCAAATAATACTTTAAAAGGTTGGTTATTTATTTCCCCAATGATAATCGGTATATTAAAATTCGCTATAGAACATAAAATTCTTTCTACTCTTGGCTTTAGACCCTGTTCCAATTCTTTTCTTATTGCTGGACTTGCTGCTAATAGTTGTGCTAAATTAATTTTTGGATAGATTGATTTGATTTCTTCAATAATATTAAACTTTTGTTCTTTATCTAATAATTTTATTTCAGTCATATTCCTTTTAGTAATAAATTTTGTTGGCTTATTTTCATTATCATTATCTTTATCTAAATCAATTACATTATTTGTTTTTATTTCATTTTTATTTTTATAATTTTCATTATTTTTATTACTATTATTATTTTTATTATCATCATTATTCTTATTATCATAATTATTTTTATTATTTTTATTATTTGTATTATTTGTATTATTGGTATTATTTGTATTATTATCATTATTATTACTAATTCCATTACTGTCATTATTATTAATAATACCATCATTACTATGATTATTATTACGATTTATACTTTCCTCAAGATTATTTTTATTTTCTATTTCTTGATTATTATTAGTTTCGTTATTTTCATTCTGGTTAGAGTATTCTTCTCCATTATCATCTATATCCATGGCTCTTCTTCTTTTGTCTCTAATTTCTTTTTTTTGTTGTTTTACTATTTTAATTTTGGATTGGTTTAATATTGAAGGTTTAATAATTGATTTATTTGATAATTTTATTTTGTTTTTATTCAATTGATTTGAAGTTGTAGTCTTTTTCTTTTGTGCGGCATGAATTGTGTATATGTTATTGTTATTATTGGAATTTATTGTATTTGCAATTTTATTTATATTGGGAGATTGCGTACTCCCATTATTTATTTTAAACGTTCATCATTTTGTTCAGATTCAGGGCAGTCAACTTCATTATGTCCGATCCTCATACAATTTACGCAAAAATTAATTTTTAAGTCAGAGAGCTTTTGTGTTATTTCTTTTATTTCTTCATCATTTATGTTTTGTTTTGCATTATTTCTATTATTATTAGTATTTTTATTTAATTGTTCTTTATATTGATAATAATTATTGTACTTATTATTGAAGTTACTATTATAGGATTTATTATTATAAAAATTTTTATTTTGATATCCATACGTTGAACTATTAGTGTTATTATTATTTCCTTCCTTATTTTTATTATTTGGAGAATAAAAATTAATATAAGAACTTTCGGATTGCCTTTTTGTAGAATTATGGCTAGTAGTTTTCTCTTTTGAAGGATTTTTATTTTTATTTTCTTTAATAAGGTTCATAATCTTTTCTTTCTTCGAAGTGATTTTCTGAGCTTCTTCTAAGGTAGTTGGTTCTTCCTCCATTAAGCTTTCATATATTTTATTCCAATTTCGAAAAGCATTTATATAATAAGATGTTACGATAACATCTGAGATTACCACAGTTTTACTTATTTGGTTTAGCAATTCAGAGAATCGTATGTCAAAGTCTGTAATTGTTTCATCTTTACGTATAGTAATAGATGAAAGTTCCAGAAGTCTGGAATTCTTTGACGCAGTTTTCTTATAATACTTTGCTAAATTTGTTAATATAGTATCATATTCATCTGGTATTTTTTTATTTAGAGAATTATAAACTATTGTCCTTGCAACACCATCTGTTATTGCAATTAAATAATCTATTTTCTCTCTTTCTTCGCTTACTTTAAAAGTAAGACACCAATGTTCGAATGCAAACTTCCATTCATCGAATGCAACTTTTGTTTTTCCGAGAATGGGAAGTCTGTTGAACGTTATTAATTTTATTTGATTTTCCATTTTTTTTTTTTTTTTTTTTTTTTTTTTTTTTTTTTTTTTATATTATTATATTTTTATTTTATTTTATTTTACTTATATACGCTACTTTATTGTATCACTATATATGTATATTTATTTTTTTTTTTTATATATATATATATATATATTATTTACTTATATTATTTGTATTATTTTACTTATTTATACTTATATTATTTAACTTATTTATATTATTTAACTTATTACTTATTTTATTATTTTGCTTTAATCTTTATTTATAGTTTATTGTATATTATCTTTACTTCATTTAATATATATTATCTTTTCTTTGTTTTATATATAAACTAAGATTAATTTTTAATATCTAAAAATTATATATTATTACTAATTCTATAATGGTTATGTATATATATATATATATATTTTTTTTTTTTTTTTTTTTTTATAATAATAATTAATTATAATTTAATTTACTATATTTTTATTAATTGTGTAACTTATAATTTTTTTTTTTTAAAATAATTATATTAATAATTTTTAAATTAATTATTACATTAATCTATTTTAATTAATTTCTGCTAAATCTTTTATAACTATGATTTAATGGTTTTCTTTTATTTATAATTAATTTTCACTTAAGTATTTTACCTCCTTGGGTTTTAAATAAGAATAACTTTAATTACCTCATTGGGTTTTATTTTTTTTTTTTTATAGAATAAAGAATTCTACTTACCTCACCGGGCTTAGTTAGGATTCTCCACCAGTTTGACAAATGTTGATTATTATCTTAATTTAGAATTTACTTCTAAAAGTGATAATAATGTGTCAATTAAAAAAGGTAGTTATTAACACAAAAATGTTAATTAAAACACTAAAGTTTAAAGTAAGAAAAGAATATTTGTTTTTTTTATAATAAAACTTTATTTATCTATATAAAATTGTACTTTTTATTATTTTGAATATTTATATTCTTAATAAAAAGTATTTAAAATAAATGAGAATAAAAGAAAATAATTTATTAAAACTTAAATTTTAAATTTTTAATTCTTGAATTCTGATTTTTTTTATTTTTAAAGAAATATTTACAAGTTTTTATATTTTTCTTTTAAGTTTAAATTATTTAAAATAAAACTATATAATTATTTTAAGTAAACACTTTTAAGATAAAATAAACAATTTTGTTATTATTAATAAGTTTCTTTTTAATTAATATTAATATCAATTTAAACTGAGATTTAATTTAAAATCGTTAAAGTAAAATAAAAGAATAATTTAATATAAAATACATTGTTCTTTAAATTAAAATAATATTTATTTAATAATTTTAAATCTTTTAATTTATTTTTTTTTTATTAAAATATTATTTTATAATTATCAATAACTAATGAAGAGGGTTATTATTCCATTTTATTGATTTTTCTTAATTTATAATTTGGTTATTTATCATAAATGGTATGGTTCATATAATTTTAGGAATATAATAATAATTAACACAAATAATAAAATTACAATAAAAAAAAATAATTTGTTTTAAAATCAATATTTATTTATTTAAATTTATAAAAGAAAAATAATAATATAATTATTTATTTAATAAAAAGAAAGTTATTGATTATATTTTATTTCACTAAAAATTACATGTATTTATATTTTTTTATCAAATTAAAATTTGTAAAGCCTAACTATTTTTTTTAATAAACTAATTACTAATTATTTTTATAAATAAAACATTTAAATTGAAATTAAATTATTATTTTAGTTAATAATATTATTGTTATAAATAGTAGTTATATATTATTAAATTATTAATTATTTAATAATAGTTTAATACTAATATATATAAAATAAAAATAAAGAGATTATACAGAATATTTTATTGTGGTTTAGTTAAATTTAGTAATTAAAAATAAATTTAAATTGATAACGAAAATTTTAATAACTAATTAAATAGATTTGATTATTTTCAATATAACATAATACAAAAGAAATATAATATTAATATATTAAGTGGGCAAGGACAATATTCTTGGCTAAAGATTTTTAATACATTATAATGGAATCGGATCGATAATTCAAAAAGGAATTATAAGTTAATTAGTGATTTATTAACTTAAGATTTCTATTTAGTAATATTTGAAGAATATTGGAAAGTTCCAATTATATAGAATAGAATAATCTATAAGGTTAGAATAATTTATATTATTCTAGCACAATTAGTATTATTTGTTCATTCTGTATTAAGATGCCCCCGCTAAGACTCAAGCTAGGTAGAAGCTGAGTTAAACTTGACAATATTTTTCAAATGAACATTACGATTCATTTGTATATTAGTAGCAGGATCAGCTAAAGTGACTGTATTGAATTATTTCTTTACCACTTTCATAGGTCCAACAAAGTAAGGTTCTAATTTAGTTCGATTAAAATTTCTTACTAGTACTAAATCAACTGGTTTTATTCTTTTAGCTTGATTCATACTGGTCTTTTCTTCTCTCCTAGTAGCCCAATATTTCGAAGCATTTTTGATATTAGATGCGGCCTCCATTACCCATTGGTAGTGTGATACAAATTTTTCCAGTAGAATTTCGTCAGAAGACTTATTTATACCCTTAGTTGGTCTGGCAGCAATGTCAAAAGGTTGTTGGTCCTCCCTTCCATAAACTAATTCAAAACTTGAATGGTTGGTGATTGAGTTTTTAGTAGTTCTTAAAGCCCAAAGTGCAGATGGTAAAATTTCATCCTATTCTTTGTGTTGTTGTCCTAGTAATCGTAATAATTTTCCAATTTCTTTATTACGATTCTCAACTAAACCATTGCTTTCAGGATGATATGGAGTGATAAATTTAACATATACATCATATAAATCAAGGAAGATTTTTGTCATATCTGATGTAAATTGTGTTCCATTATCAGTAGTGATAATTTGAGGTACACCGTGTCGAGCAAATACATTAATTAAAAATTTTATCACATCCTGAGAAGTAACATTTTCAGTGGGCTCTGCCTCAACCCATTTAGTAAAATAATCAACCACAACGATTATATATTGATTATTATTTCTGGTTTTACTTAGAGGTCCTATAATGTCCAATCCTAAGTGTGTAAATGGTCCTTCCACTTCAGTTGGTTTATCTTCCGTTGGTTCAGGGTATGGTTGAGATTTATTTAATTGACATTTTTCACATTTACTTATAATTCGCTTAATGTCATTAACCATATTGTTCCAATAGTAGCTCTTTTTCAAACGTTGGTATGTCTTGTAATAGCCTTCGTGTCCTATACTGTGTGCTTGAAAAATTAATTGAAGTTTTTCTTTTGTATCTGTAACTAATTTTCTATAATTATTGCCATCAACAAAGTAGTCCACACCATCAATTGTCGTAAATTTTTCTTCAATAAATTCCTTAATGGTTCTTGAAAGCAGGTTTTCATCTTGTTCCTTGATAATTTGTGTTGTTAAGACAACTTTTTCTTTTTCATTTTTCATTCTTGATAAAGCATCTGCGACAACATTATTCTTTCCAGTTTCATATCGTAAATCAATTCCTAACATACTGACAGTCAAACACCATCTAGTATGACGAGAATTTTGTGGTTCCTTACTTTTAAGTAATCCGATTAATGGTCTATGATCTGTATATACTATAGTTTGCTTAGGATTTCCCATAATATAAGTTTTTAATTTATTAATACAGTAAATTAGAGCAGCACCTTCTAGATCCGTAATTCCATAATTCTTTTCCGATTTAGATAAACTTCTACTAATATAATGAACCGGATGCTCCTTTCCAGTTTCATCATCCTTTTGTAAAAGCACACCGCCTATTCCATCATAGGAAGTATATGTTCTTATAATAAATTCTCTATCAAATCTAGGAAATCTTAATATTGGGGCATTGATTAATCTTTCCTTAAGAATTTTAAAACTTTCTTCTTGTTCCTTTTTCCATTCAAACTTAATACCTTTTCTTAATAGAGTGCAGAGAGGAGCAGTGACTTTTGCAAAGTCCTTAATAAAATTTCTATAATATCCAATGGCTCCTAAAAATGATCGAAGTTCATGAATGTTAGAGGGAGCCTTCCATTCTTTAATAGCTTCAACTTTGTTTTCCAATGGACTTAAACCTTCTGAGGATACTTTATGTCCAAGTACTTCTACTTCAGTTTGCATGAAAGAACACTTTTCGATATTGATTTTTAACTTATGTTCCTTGAACATTTCTAAGACTTGTTTAAGATGTTCTAGATGTTCTTCTTCAGTTCTTGAGTAGATTAAAATATCATCGATAAAGTTATAGACGCATTTTCCTATTAAGGGAAATAGTATACGGTTCATTTCTCTTTGGAATGTAGCTGGAGCACCTGTTAAACCGAAGGGCATTACCTTGAATTGGTAGTTTCCGAACTTAGTTGTAAAGGTAGTGATTTCAACACTATCATCATCCATTAATATTTGATGATAACCGGAATAAAGATCTAATGTTGAGAAGATTTTTGCTCCATCTAAGCTATCAAAAATTTCCTCAATATTTGGTAAAGAATAAGAATCCTTCTTAGTTGCTTCATTTACTTTCCTATAGTCAATACACAGGCGCCATTTACCGTTCTTTTTAGGCACAAGTACTACTGGTGATGACCATTCTGAACATGAAGGTTCAATTAATCGTTTATATATGAGTTTGGTTAATTCTTCTTTTAAGATATCTGTTTTTAATTTACTAAGTCGATAAAATTTTTGTTTAATAGGTTTAACTCCTTCCTTAAGAATAATTTTGTGTGGTGATAAATCTGAAGGTGTTAATTCTTCAGAAGAAGTTGCAATTATATCAATATATTCTTCAAGTAATTTAGTAATAGCTTCTCTATAATTTGAATTAATTGTACTTTGAAAAACTGTGTCATATATATATTTTATGGGTGGTAATCCTTCATTCGTTTTCAATTGTTGCTTAGCTTCTTGGTGATTCAATGCTTTGATTACACATAATAATTTTTCTTCGTCATCATATTCATTATTAATAGGTGCAATTTCTTCAATTAAACCTTGATCATTAAATCGACAAAGACTATATCTAATTGGATGTATAAATAACTGGTTATCAATTTGAGTTTTGAGGTTGATTAATATATCATAGAATGGATCCTCCTTGTCTATAATTCTACACGTAACAAGTAGTTCTAGTTCATTAATTTTTACGGGAACTTTGATTAACACATCTTCTGAGTAATCATCATTCATTGTTGCTAAACGTATTCGTCCTGCACTAACTCCTATAGGTTCATACTGATAAGGTAATTTATCTAAAAATTGCTTTGTGATAATACTTAAGTTGCTACATGAATCTATTAAAGCCTTACCACGAACTCCATCTACTATTACATCAACCATAGCAATATCATCTTCTTGTGGTTCATGATGTTTACTTTTATATGTATGATCTATATTGTTCGTTATTATTGTAGTAGCACACATATTATCCACTGCACCTGAAATTTTAGTATTATTCTTTTCTAATTTAAGTCCTTGTGATACTTGAGACCGTATCTTTGGAGCAACGTCCAATAATTGTCCAAATGTAATATTGCAATTACTGGAGTTTAAATCTTTGATCACGTCATAACTATCACAATCAGTTTGCATTTGTATTCTTCTTGGAATTCTAGTTGGCATAATTTCAGTTGACTTTTCTGATGATTTTTCTTGAATTAATTTATTTAAAGTTTGTTTAGAATTATTTTCTTCCTGAGAAGTTTCTTCATTAATAACATTAACATTACTATTATTATTATTATTTTCCACAGAAGTACTAGTACTAGCTCTTTCCTTATCTCTTAGCTCTTTCTCAATTCTCTTTTCTTTTTCTATTCTAGGTTGAACCATAATCGAAGGATGTAATTGAGTTGTTGGCTTTTTGACTGGTCGCGATGTTCCCCTTAATTGATTTTCTTTTTGTTTTCGTAAACCTGGAGTAACTATTGGCTTAGGATCATCTCTTAGACTACGGTGAACCCTCTTTTCTCTTTGGTCACTAGTCTCTTCATCTTTATGATTTGCCTTTCTCTTTATAACGTTTACTAAGTAATTCAATTCTTTGGAACCATCCGACTTATCATCAAAATCTTCGTAATAATCCGTAGTAGTACCTTCTTGGAAATCAGCAGTTTCTTCATAATCATCATCTTCTTTTAAGTCAACTATTTTGGGACGATGGCAGACTGAAGCAATTTTTTTGACGATGGGAGTGCTTCTACTCCCTTTTAGTGGTTTAAATGATTTTCATAAAACTTCTTGCGGTTATTTTCCAATATAGAATTTAATTTAGGACAGTTTCGTTTGGTATGTCCTTCATTGCTACAAAACCAGCAAGTACTAATTTTCATTTCTTTCATCTTGTTAGTGATATTTTCTATAGATACATTTTTGTGGGTTTTTGGTTTGTTAAAATCATTTGAAATGTTCTTATTAAAATTACTTTTAGAGTTAAGGAGATTGTAATGAGTCTTATCATAATATTCAGTACTATTTTTAATAGATAAACGATCAACTTTTTCGGCTATAGCGAACGCTTTGGTAATAGAAATATGGTCTTTAAGCATAACCTTTCTCCATGCGTCAGGATTATTGGTTAATGAATCTGCATAATCTAAAACACTAATTTTTCTTCTTCTCTTTTTATCCAATTTATGGTACAAAGATCTATAACGGACATTAAAATCTTTAACTTTCTCGTTCTTCTTTATTTTCATGGAACGTAATTCTCGTAACAAATTGGTTTGATCTTCTTTAAGTCCATAGAAAGTCTTCAGATGATTTATGATTTCATCAAGGCTTGGGTAGGTGCTAGTAGATTCACTTTCTTCATCATCTTCTCCTTCACTATCGCTATCGAAATCAGAATCTTCATCTTCAGTAAGGTCATTTCCATCTTCTAGTTCTTGGATAATTTCTCTTGGTTCTCCAGAAGCCGTTAATATACAAGCAGTAAAAATAGTTTCAGGATCCTTGATATGTTGGTATTTTATCCATGCCTTTAACTCGTTTGCCCAGGAATTGATGTCTAGGTTTTGTTTAGTAAGCTTTTCAAAATCTTTTAATTCTTTCTTTAATTCTCGGAAGCTAAGCTTACTTTCTGGAGTACTCTCTGTTGGAGTACTGGAAGTACTGGATGTTCTCATTAAATAAAATTTATTGTATCTATAGAATGCTAAACCTCGTAATGTATAAATTGTTATAAAAAGTAAAAATAAAAAAAAATTAAAAAAAATAAATCTTTTAACTAATAAAATTATTAATTATTTATTATTATTAATCATTTATTAAATTATAATAATCGTGCAATCTGATAGTACACACTGTCTGACGTGCAGCTTACCTCTTGAAAGGTGTCATGCCACGCGTGTGCCACGGTTACTATTTTCAATATAAAAAATAGCAGTCCAGAGCCTACTAGCCCAATTACTATGTAGGATAAACTTAACCCGGAAATCTATGCACGAATATTAGTTTAATTTAATATTAATTAATATTTTTAACAATTAATAATAATTAGTTAAAAATATAAAAATTGTTTTTTAAAAAAATTATTTGTTTTATTAGAAAAATTATTTATTAATATTATAATTTTATCCCTAATGTATTAATTTATTATTATATTCCCCGATATCTCCACCAATTTTTCATGGTATGGTTCATATAATTTTAGGAATATAATAATAATTAACACAAATAATAAAATTACAATAAAAAAAAAATAATTTGTTTTAAAATCAATATTTATTTATTTAAATTTATAAAAGAAAAATAATAATATAATTATTTATTTAATAAAAAGAAAGTTATTGATTATATTTTATTTCACTAAAAATTACATGTATTTATATTTTTTTATCAAATTAAAATTTGTAAAGCCTAACTATTTTTTTTAATAAACTAATTACTAATTATTTTTATAAATAAAACATTTAAATTGAAATTAAATTATTATTTTAGTTAATAATATTATTGTTATAAATAGTAGTTATATATTATTAAATTATTAATTATTTAATAATAGTTTAATACTAATATATATAAAATAAAAATAAAGAGATTATACAGAATATTTTATTGTGGTTTAGTTAAATTTAGTAATTAAAAATAAATTTAAATTGATAACGAAAATTTTAATAACTAATTAAATAGATTTGATTATTTTCAATATAACATAATACAAAAGAAATATAATATTAATATATTAAGTGGGCAAGGACAATATTCTTGGCTAAAGATTTTTAATACATTATAATGGAATCGGATCGATAATTCAAAAAGGAATTATAAGTTAATTAGTGATTTATTAACTTAAGATTTCTATTTAGTAATATTTGAAGAATATTGGAAAGTTCCAATTATATAGAATAGAATAATCTATAAGGTTAGAATAATTTATATTATTCTAGCACAATTAATATTATTTGTTCATTCTGTACTATAAATTAAATGGAAGCGTTAATAGTATAGAGGTAGAATATTTGCCTTCCAAGCAAATGGCCAGGGTTCGATTCCCGGTTAACGCAGTATTATTTTTTAATTATAATAAATTTAACAAATAAATAATAATTTGTTTATTAATATTTTTAATTCTTTATTGTGTCAAAAATTATATAATATATATATAAAAAAAAAAAAAAATAGTAATATTTCAATTAAAATATTATTTATTAATAACTAAAAAAAAATTTTTTATAAAATATTAAATAAAATGGTTAAGATGTAAAACTAACTTATTTTATTAGGCAAATCATTAATTTTACCATTCTTTAAAATGTACTTTTTATTCCATGTAAACCAAGAGAAGAAGTGCTGATCGTATTTACCCCCCCTCCTCAGAAGACATCATTTCTGACGATATGCTCCTCAGGGGGGGATTATTCACAGAGGGTATTGTAGGAGTCAATACTTTCTTTTAACAAAAAACAAGAACATCGTTCCGGACGATCATTTTCAACCCTATTAGCAGCTTTGGCAATACGTGCATATCGAAATTTATATTCAATAATTATTATAATATAAATATTTAAATTTAAATTTAATACTCTTTGCCTCATAGGATAGGAACAAAAGAAAAAAAATTTTGTGATGATTTTCCCCTAAAAAAAAAAAATAACTAGTGGAAAAACTCTGAAAGTTTACAATATAATATAAAATAAAAATAAAAATTTTTATTGTTGATTTGTTGATTATTATTATATCAAAAAATCATATTTAATAATATAATTTATTGAATTTAGTTTTTTTTTATTATTTTTGTTAAAATAATATTTTTATTTTAACATTTTTATTTATTTCTTTATTTACTTTTACAATTCATTTTTTTTACTAAAATTTATTATTTAATTTTTTTCAATCCTTTTTTTTTTTTTTTTTTTTTTTTTTTTTTTATTTATTATTTTATTTTATTGATGATAATCCTAAATATTCTTTTTGATTAATAACTGATTAATGAGATATTTTTACTGAAAATAAAAAATATAAAAAATTTTAATAATAATCATATTTTTATAAGTTATTATTATTATTATTATTATTAGTATTATTTTTTTATAATTATTGATTAAAAAGATTATTTACTAAAAGAACACTTTAAATATAACTTTTTAGAAAAAAAATATACTATAATAATAATAGTTTTTTTTTTTTTTTTTTTTTTTTTTTTTTTTTAAAAAAAAAAAAAATTAGATTTAATTTTTAAACTGTTTTAAAACTTATTTAATAAAATATTCAAAATATTCAAAACATAATTGAATATTTCAAAAACTATTAAAGAATTATTTTATAAATATTTTTTCAATTTGAGTGAGATATCTATCATAAAATTAATATATATCTAAATATCAAATATTAAAATTAATCTTATTATTTTGAATTTCTTAAAAACAATAGTTTTTTGTTTTGTTTTGTTTTGCTTTAATATTATTAATTGTTTAAAAATAATTTTTTTTTAAAAAAAAAAAATAATAATAATAATATAAAAAAAAATTATTATTTTTTTGCCCTAAACTTTTAAATTAAAATAAATTAGATAAAAAAGAAATAGATAATATAATAATAATTAATTAATTAATTATTAATAAAAATAATAAAAAAACAAATAAAATTGGTTCAATTTATATTTAATTCATTTTTATAATTTAACATTATATACATGGTCATAATCTAAATTGAAATAGTATTAAGCTTTTTTATCAAAAAACAATACTCCAAGCAACACTTTCTTGTGGAGAAGCCGAAAAAGTATCTCTAACTTGTTCTCTTGTCATTGTTGGATATTTTTCTAATCTTTCCTTAATGATGTTATACCTAACTCGAAAAGTTTCAATATCAGCTTCTGAGAAAATATAGAAAACATGACTGTAGTATTCACCCGGAGTTAAAAAAAATTTTTTTCAGTGATAGGTGAAGGAAGGAACATACGTTATTTCATTATAAATAAATTCAAAAACAACAGCATTTCCTTCAGCATCAGTAATAGCAAAATGAACGTATAAATTAATCGTTTGATACATATCATATTCTTTAAGAAACTACAATCAAAAACAGGATTTTTTAGGGTAGCATTAGCATTTTTAGAGAATAAATGAATTTATTTTAAAAAATCAATTAACTCTATATCAGAAGTAAAAACTATGAAGTTTGATAATTTCATCAAGACCATAATTTCCTTTAACCTTCCCCATACGAAATTCATTATCTATTTCTTGAATTTTATCGGTAGCCTCAACTTCTTTTTATTATATTACTTTTGATGAAATCATCATTACTGATGGCGGTTTGACTAGCTTCTTCAATATCACTTAATATTTCTATACCACTATATTTGATTATTTCTTCATTATCATCAAAAATTTCAATAACAGAAAGAGTTACTTCTTCTTCTTCTTCTCCTTTTTCTTTATCATTCTGAGAAGACTTTAACAATTTATTAGAATCATCTTTTAGAGGAGAATATAAAACCAATAAAGCAAAGTAGATAAAAGCCAATATAATATGATAATTTTTAAAAATCATTTTCCTTATATAATATTTACAACTCATTTAAAAAAATCTAAATATAATTATTTTAAATAAAATAAAATTCTATAATTATTTCATAGAATAAAATATAATAATAAGATTTGTATATCTATCCAATAATTATAATAATAATCAATGGATATACATAAATCAATGTAAATCAAATGATATCATAAGATAAATCTATGTAATTAAATGATAAATTTATTCACTTTATTCATTGATAAATATTTATAAAACTTTATAACATTATATAATAATAAAAATTAAAATTATGATTTATATTTAAAGGAAGGTTGTCATTTTTTGGAAAAAAAGGTACAATTTTTAATTAAAGTTGTATTTTCAGAAAAATGTTAAGAGAATAATATAATTTAAGTTCAAATTTTTTTTTTTTTTTACTTTGATTAGTAATATTTAAATATTACAGATTTTTTTTTTTTTTTTTTTTTTATTTGTTGTAATAAAAGACAATATGACAGCAATTAAATACTTTGGTTTAAAAAAAAAAAAATATTTAAAATATTTATTTAAATGATTTTTTTTTAACCAAACTATTTTTTACATTCTTCATTTTATTATTAAGTAAACTTGTAATTAATCATTTAAATAGTAATGACAATCCTTCTTAATATTTTTTCTTTTTTAGAAAAATGAATTTTTTTTTTGTAATAAAATATAAAAAAATAATAAATTATAAAGATAAGAATTAATAGAAATATTAACATATATAGAAATAGTTTAACATAAATAAATAAAAAATTTTAAATAAAACTATTTTAATGCTGGGTTACATCGAATATAAATAGACATTTTATGTCATAAAATCATAAATTTAAAGATATGAAAATTATTCAATTATTCAATTATTCAATTATTGATTAATAAAATACTCCTTTTTTAATAATTAATTAATAAAAAACTTTTTATTATTTATTATTTAATAAATAAATACTCTTTTTTAATTATTTAATTATTTATTATTTAATAAATAAATACTCTTTTTTAATTATTTAATTATTTATTATTTAATAAATAAATACTCTTTTTTAATTATTTAATTATTTATTATTTAATAAATAAATACTCTTTTTTAATTATTTAATTATTTATTATTTAATAATAAATACTCTTTTTTAATTATTTAATTATTTATTATTTAATAAATAAATACTCTTTTTTAATTATTTAATTATTTATTATTTATAATTCTATTCTATTAATATTTATTGTTTTCTTATTTCCCAATTAATTGTTCAATTATTAAATATTTTCACTCTTTTCTCATACCTATTTACAATCAATGTATACAATTTACATATATTTTCTTTGATAAAAGATGGTATAAATCATGTTTCCCATCTTTATCTAATATATAAGAAAATAATTAAATTCATTCAATAGAAATAAATTTATTTTTTAACCTTTTACGTTATTAATTATTTATTATAAAAACTTATAATACTAATTCTTAAGGTAATTAGTAAACCTCTGCTAAACTTATCTAATTTTACAGGTTAATTAGTAACCTTTAAACATTCTTTTTATTATTATATAATTTTACTGGACAATTAGTAACATTTTGTTAAATAAATATTTTATATTCCTATTTATATTAGTTATCTAAATTAAAGTAATCTTTACAAACAACAATTTTCACTAAAGTATTTAACATTTCTAAACAATTACATTTACAAGTTATTTTTATAATTTTATTAACATAAATTTTTTTACTATTTTACTATTTAATAATTTTATACCTTATAATCTATATAACTTTAATATATTTATTTTAATTTATTATTATTTAAAGTTTCATTCTATATCATCTTTTTTAATTTAACTTTTTTTTTTTTGTTTTTTATTTTTTTTTTCTGTTTATCATTAAAGTTTTTTTTTAATTAATTTTAGGTTGTACAAAATGGTTAAATAAGGATAAAAAGATAAATAAAAGTTAAATAAAGTTTAAAAATAAATTTTAATTTGTGTCATCCATTAAATTACTAAATATGATTCATATATTAATTAATATAAATGATATAAAATTAAAAATTTTAAATTAAATTTAAAAAAAAATTTCATTTTTTTGAATTTTAATTAATAATAAAATTTAATAAAATTTCATCATATTTAATAATATATAATAATATAACAAAATATATAATAATATATAATATATAATATATAATATATAATATATAATATATAATATATAATAATATTTATATTTTAAGGTTGGAAAGATAACAAAAATAAAAAAAAATAAGGATTTCACCAAAAATGGTAAAATAATAATTGTAAGGTTTAAAATTATTATTTTTATTTTAATTTATTTATAAAGTTTATACTTATAAATTTTTTTTTTTATTTTTAATTACATTTTAATAAATAATTTATTAAAGATAAAAAAAAAGGGAATCCAATCATAAAGTAAATAAATAAATAAATAAATAAATAAATAAATAAATTGATATTATTTAAAATTTTAATAATTATTAACATTATTAATAATAAATAATAAATAAATAAATTAATAATTCATAAAAAAATTCAATATAAATATAAATATAAATATAAATATAAATATAAATATAAATATAAATCTGTTTACTTTTTTTTTTTTTTTTTTTTTAAATTGTTTACATATTAAAAAACAAAATATAATTAAAATAATTATATTTTATTTAAAAAAATGATTAAACAAATGAAAAGATGTTGGTGTTGGTCACTTGTACTTTCATTAGTGACTTTATCAATAACTTCAAGTAACCCAATTAAATTAGATACCAGAGATGAAAAGGTAAGCAATGGTATTACTTTACGTGATACTAAAGAAAAATTCACTATTTTTGAAGAGGGTTCTCTTGCTACTGATATTGTAGAAGCAGAAGATGGTACAGTTTCATGGGTTGCTACTGCTTCCAGCGGTGCTGGAGGTGGTATTTCATTATATGTTAAATCAAACAAAGAAGAAATCAATATATCAAATTATGAATCTATTGATTTAGAACTGGATTATAGTCCTGTTGAAGGAAAATGGAATGAAAAAGCCAAGGATCCAGGTTTCTGTTTAAGAATTCTTCCTTGGGATTCAACTGGTATATTTGGTGGATTCGAAGATGTGGATTGCTTCGAAACTGGTGCCCGTAAGGGATCACTTAAGACAACTGTAAAGATTCCATCGGATATGTCCGAAAAAATTATTAAGAGTTCTGATTTTGATTCAGTATTAGCTATTGCAATTAAATTCAATGATTATTTAAGAGATAATGATAATGGTGACCAACTTCAAGTAACCTTAAAGAATGTTACCTTCCATCCAAAGGAAGGAGCTGTCGAAGATAAAAAATTTGATGACGGTTTAACTGAAGCTCAACATGGTACCGTTAAGGAAATCTATTATCCATCTCAGGATTACACTGTCGAAGAATCTGCCCGAACTGATGACGATAAATACAAGAAACATGCTTGGGTTTATCTTCCTGCTGGATATGATGCCTCAGATAAGAATACCTCCTATCCATTATTCGTTTTACTTCACGGTGGAGGTCAAAACGAAAATTCTTGGGGTCTTTCTGACCAAGGTCGTGGTGGTAAAATCAAGGGTTACATGGATAGAGGTATGGCCAGTGGTGAAGTAGAAAAGTTTGTTCTTGTCGTCGTCAATGGTATTGCCAGTAAGAATTGGGGTCCAAACGGAAGAGGTATGGATGGAGACGGTATGAATGCCTTTGGAAAGGAACTTAGAAATGATATTCTTCCATACATGAGAGAAAATTACAATATCAAAGAAGGTCGTGATAATGTTGCTATGGCTGGTCTTTCGATGGGTGCAGGTCAAACCTATAATATAGGTATTGGTGAAAGTCTTGACCTTATCAGTTATTTTGCTGGTTTATCCGGTGGTTCATTTGATCCTGCCGATGTTTTCATGGATATGGTCGATGGAAATGAAGCCTTCGATGGTCTTAAGATTCACACGCTCTACGCTACTTATGGTGATGAAGATTACATGGTAATGGAACGTGAATTACCAACATTCCTTGATGCCATTAAGGATTGGGATAGAATTGAAGTCTTTAAACAATATATTTACCCAGGTGGTACCCATGATTTCCCAGTTTGGTACAAGGGTTTCAAAGATTTCATTCCAATGATTTTCAAAAGTAAAGATAGTGTTGAAGCACCAGAACAACCAGGTGATGTTTCAAAAGAACCATCAGAGGTTGAAGTGGATCCAAAGGAACCATTAAATGATGAACCAGAACAATCTGAATCTGAATCTCAAGAAGCACCAAAACAAAAAAAATCCAGATGTTTTGTTAAAAAGAGAAAAAATTAAATTTCAATAATTAATTTTTCAACCAACCAAAAAAAATAAACAAATAAAATAATTTCTGAATCATTTAAAAAAAAAATATAATTAAAAAAAAAAAAACTAGATAATTCAAATAGAGAAAAATAAAAGTAAATATTTTATAAATAAAAAAAATGTAAATAGAAAATTATTCAAATGTAGGAAAAAAAATGATTTAATAGTTTATTTAAAAAATAATAATAAAAAAAATAAATGAATTAAATCTTTTAAAGTAATATATAAAATAAGTAGTAATATTTTTTAATATCTATTTATTATTTAAAAAAAAAATAAAAAATAAAAAATAAAATAAAAAAAAATAAAAATAAAAAAAAAAAAAAATTTATTAAAAAATTTATTTTAGAAAAAAAAAGTTATTTATTTATTTATTTAACAAAAAGAAAAAAATAAATAAAATAGGATTAAATTATTTTTCGAAATAATTATAATTTTTTTTTTTTTTTTTTTTGTATTTTTAAATCAAATTTTTTTTTTTTTTTGGAATAATTATATAAATATCTATATATATAATTTTTAAACCTTTTATTTTTTTTAAAACTTTTTTTTTATTACAATTAAAAAAGTTTTTAAGACATCCTTTTTACACTTCTCAGTGTTTTCATTAAAATAGAATGAATTTATATATTTTATTTTATTTTAATTTTATTTTATTTATAATTTTATTTTATTTTAATTTTATTTTATTTTAATTTTATTTTATTTTAATTTTATTATAAGCTTGTACTATGTTAACAAATATAAAAAATATTCTATTATTCTATTAATTATGTAATTTAAAAGTTTTTTTTTTTTTTTTAGAAAATATTTAACACTGTATAGGATAACAATGGTATTACAAAAAAAAAATTAAATTAAATTTGTTATTTATATTTTCTAATAAAAAATAATAACTTAGCTACCATAACTGTAAGTACTATAAATAATTTGAAAATATATAAATATGTGAATATAATTTGTTTGGAATACATACATTGATGAATGTTTGAACCATCCTTTGGTTAAAAAAAAAAAAAATTGATGAAACCAAAGAATTCAGTCTTCATTTAGGCTAATAAATATAAAAAAACTTATGTTTTTGAATAATGTTTTTTAATATATTATAATTATTAAACTACTTATTTATAACTATTAAATTATATTTAAAATTTATTTCAATATGATTAAAACAAATTATATAATTGGGAATATCACTTATACCTATCGTTGATATATTTAATGTTGATTATTTAATAATGACACTACCTACTCTATAACTAACTTGATTAACTTGATTGTTTGTTTAATGTGTGTGTGTCTAATAGGTATTTAATATAATAAACTAAACTAATTTATTTAATATTTGTTGCACTTTTTTACGATGATCGTGTTAGGTTTTATGTTTTAACCTCAGTAGGTGCTTTAACGATAACAGGTATGCTGTAGTGGGTGACGACGTATTTAGGAATAGGAGTAAAACCAAGATGATGGATTAAGTAGTAGATGCATTACTGGGATGAGAGAATAGGCCAGATCTAATTAGATTTACACAAGGAAATTCAAATATATCAGTGAAGTGTTTAAGAATTGGGTTCTATGGATGCCTCAGTTTATAACTTAAAACCATACTGCCAAGTAAGTCTAGTCTATAAGTCTATAAATCAACAGCGACTTTTAAAAATTATTCTTGCATTAATAATAACATGCATAGGAACAGCGATGATTAATGTATTAATCCAAGCTGTAATACAATAATAAATAGCTTCTTGCTAAATTGCTAAAAAAAAAAAAAAAAAAAAAAAAAAAAAACAGCATTATGCATTATATACAAATACATTACAATAGATAGCTTCAATTAAAATAATTCATAGCATAGAAGTGTATAGTTAATGACATAGTAATATTCATATACATTAGTCATCAACATCATCAGTCAATCAAATAACCAAATGAAATTATAGCATTAATTTAGATAATTAACAAATTACACAGATATATTATTCAATTAATTTAATATTTTTTTTTTATTATTTATAATAATTACAACAAATACTATATATATATTCATGTTATATGTTATTTATTATCTGTTAATATATTAAACATTTAATAATAATTTATATTAAACTTTTAAAAATTTAAGTATTTAATGTCTTTCCAATTTTCATTATGAATATAATTTAATTAAGAGAGTGTAGATGGTATAATTTATTTAGTTTAATTTTATATTTATTAGAATAAAATACTTCACCATTATATGAATCACATATAATGGTAAATTATAGTATAATTTTATAAAATATATTTTATTATAACTATGTAACACCGATTAAAAATTTTCAAAAAGATATAAGTTGTAAAAGTTTTTATATATATATATATATTACTAATTTTTAATAGTAATAGTATATATTTTAAATTATTTTGAACCTTTGCAAATTTAGTTTTTTTTTTTTTTTATTTTATCACAATAATAACAACAAAAACAAAAACAAATAATAGATACTATAACAAATACTATTGTAATTGTAGAGAAGTCTCATCATTTATTTTAATTATATTAATAGATGGTGATGTTGGTTCAACAAATCGATGTTTTTTATAACCTTGAATTAGACAACGTTACACAACAGGCCCATATCACTACTGATGACTGTAGCGAAGTTATCTATAAGTTGTTCAGAGAGCTCGCTTGAAAGAGGATAACTTTTCAAAGATGGGAAAAAAATTTTTTTTTTCAAAATGGCTATCATAGAAGAAGAAAAAAAACCTACGTACAAAAAAACTAATTTAGAAATTAAAAAAAAAAAATTAATAATTTTTTTTTTCAAAAATTATTATTGTTTATTTTAATTTTAATAAATAATATAATATAAAAAGTTAAAGTTTAACATAATATTTAAACTTTTATACATTAAAGTATTATAAATATTTATAATATTTGATTATGTAATAATTTGTATGTAAAATATAAAAAGAAAATTTTTTTATAAAATTAATATTTTGAGTCTTTTTAAATACTCTATTAAATCATATAAATTAATAAATAATAAATAAAATTTGATTGAATAATAATATATTGTATAGTGTACACATCATATCTTATATTGACTCCTTAACAGATTAAGAGTCTCAAATACCAAGAGACCTATTATTAATTTTAATTTTAATTTTTTTAAGACGTTTTAATGATTCTAATCATTTTAAAATATGATTAATTTATTTTTTATTAATGTTTCAAAGAATGGCTAAAAGAAAGAATAACAATAATAATCATCATATTGAAGAGAGTTCGATTTCATCGACTCCAACTGATAATAAGGACCATGAATCGGTCTCTTCTTATGAAGATGATGAATCTAATGATAAAAGAATTATCATTAATAAATATTATGGAAATATAATGAAATCCGTTTTTGAAATTAAAGATTTTATATTAAATAAAGAAAATTACTTAGATTGGTATGAGCCTTTAAAAAGACACCTAGTTGCAAATGATTTAGATTCCTACATTGAGAATGAAATTCAATTTTCAAAGATGAACAGAAGTCAAATAAAATCAGACATTACTGTTCAATCTATTATAATAAACAGTTTAGAAAAATCAAATAAAGAATAGCTCAGAGGATGTAAAACTGATTATAGCATGATTGATAGATTAAAGAAACGTTTCTATCAATCTAGTCAAGCATTACTAAATATTCTTGAATATAAAATTATTAATCTTAAATTAATTAATAATGATTATATTCAATATGTTAATGACTTAAATGATCACTTTGAGCAACATAAAAATGAATGTAAAAAATTAAAAAGAGTATCTTTAGATGAAGAAACAATGCTCTTATATGCTGTAAATGAATTGGATAAAATTGGTATAAACTCACCACCAATTTATGATTTCAAAACATTTGATGAACTTATAAAAGAATTAAATAAAAGACATTATTTCTTTGAAAAAGCTGAAATTTTAAGATCAAAGAGTACTGTCATGAACGACATAAATGTCATTAATATAAATAGAAATGAAAACAATAATAATAATAAAAATTATAAAAAGAATTATAATAATAAATTTCATAACGACTATTATTGACACATTTATAGAATTAGGTCATTCTACTGAACCTTAGCAAAATGGTCGTGCTGAGCGGTTAAATCAAACTCTTAATTGTTGCACTTCCACTTTACTCAACTCTGCTAAACTACTATATAAATTTTGGGATTCTGCTATTCTTTGTGCTGCCTATCTTTACAACTTAAACCCATATCAAAATATTAACAACAAAATTCCAAATGAATTAATTTTTAATAAATCGGTTGATATTTCTGATCTTAAAGTTTTTGGATGTAAAGCTTATTTTTACAACAATCACAAATCTAATAAATTTGATAACAACACTAAACCTGACATTTTCTTAAGATATGCTTCTGATTCTCTTGGTTATAAAATTTTGGATATTTCTACCAATTCTGTTGTTACATCCAGAGATGTTTATTTTATGGAGGATATGCCTGGTACTACTACCACTACCTTTTTCTGCTACAAATTTATTGATTCAATTATTAACTTCAAGGATTTTTTAACGGAAGGGGAAAGTATTAGTAATAACAATTATAATATTCATTCACAATTAAATAATCCTACTAATAATAATTATAATTATAATAATAATAATAATAATAATAATAATAATAATAATAATAATAATAATAATAATAATAATAATAATAATAATAATAATAATAATAATAATAATAATAATAATAATAATAAATAATAATAATAATAATAATAATAATAATAGCAATAATGATATTAATTATGATAATAATTATAATAATAAAATAAACAATGATATTGATAATGAATCAAAAATTATAAATAAATCTTTAGAAGAAGGAAATGAATATTCTACTGACTTTGACAGTGAATTTTTAAATATAAGAAAACATAAATATCTAAGCAAGAAAAGATACCGTAATAATAATCCAGATGATTTAGATGAAGAAAATTTAATTTCCAGAAAAGAAAAATTAAATTCTAATAATAATAAGAGATTTAAAATTTTAAATATTAAAACAGATATCCCAATGACTTATCAGCAAGCAATTAATTCATCAGAAAGTGAAGAATGGAAAATTGAAATAAATAATGAATTAAAAAATATATATGATAATAAAGTAATGGAAGTGGTAGAAAATATACCAACAGATGCCAATTTAATCGGTATTAAATGGGTTTTTGCCGAAAAGGATAATAATAAGAAAAAAGCAAGACCAGTAGCTCTTGGTTGTCAACAAGTTTCTGGTGAAGATTTTATAGAAACTTATTCTCCAACAGTTCAAGCATACAGTCTAAGACCAACCGTCGCTATTGCATCAAAATTTATTAATCAAAATTTAACTGGGATTTGAAACAATTGGATATAAAAGCTGCTTACTTGAATGCAGATTTGGAAGAAAAGATTTATACAAAGATTCCTTATGGTGATAAAAATTTTAATGCTAATAAATTCCGGCTACTTAAAAAAGCTCTTTATGGTTTAAAACAATCTGGAAGAATGTGGTATAATGAAATATCACATTATTTAGTAAGTATGGGTTTTAGAAAGTACAAAACTGACAAATGTCTCTTTGGGAAATATAATAAAAATAATAAATTAACATGTTTACTAACATTATATGTAGATGATATTTTTTTTTCAATTTGTCTTTCTTTAAACATAATATTAGGAAAAAAAATTTTTTTTAAAAAGTTATAGCTTTAAATTACTTAAAAACAAAAACAAAAAAAAAAATTTATTTAAATTTTAATAAAGAAAATAAAATTTCATAAAAAAAAAAAAAAAAAAAAAAAAATAAAACATCTTTTAAAAATAATAATAATATATATATATATATATAAAACTTATTATAATCTTTTTTTCTTTTTTTTTATTATATAATTTTTTACTATTTTATTTTATTAGTATTTCATATAATTTTTTTATTATTAAATGTTTATTTGAATAATGACTCTTTAGAAACTCAAAAAAAAAAAAAAAACACTAAAACTAAATAACTAAAACTGAAATTAAAAATTAAAAATTATTGTTATTTATATTAGTTTTGCTTTTAAAAAATAAATAAAAAAAATAAAAATAAAAAAATAAAAAAAGATAAAAAAAAAAAAAACAAAAAATAAAATTATAAAAAATTAAAAATAAAATAAAATAAATGATAAAATAAAATAAATGATAAAATAAAATAAATGATAAAATAAAAAAAAATTGAAAAAATTGAAAAAATTGAAAAAAAAAAAAAAAAAAAAAAAAAAATATATATATATATTCTCTTTTAATAAAAAAAATTATAATATAAAAAAAAGTTTAATAAAATTTATGTTCTATTTCAATAAAAAAAATTATAAAAAAAAAAAGGTTAATTAAAACTTATATTCACTTTCAATAAAAAAAAATAAAAAAAAAACTTATGTTCTATTTCAATAAAAAAAAAAATTATAATTAAAAAAAAAAAAAAGTTGAGTAAAACTTTTATTCTCTTTCAATAAAAAAATTAAAAAAAAAATTTTGTTCTATTTCAATAAAAAAATAAAAAATAAAAATTTTTGTTCACTTTCAATAAAAAAAAAAAAATAAAAAATAAAGAAAAAAGTTGAATAAAAACTTATATATTTCATTTTTAATAAATATAGAAATGGTTTTATGTAGTTAAATTAATTTAATTTCATTTTTCCCAATTTGATTTTTTTGACTTTTCACCAATTTTAACATAAAATAACCTTTAGTATTCATTAATTCATTGTGCTTTCCTTTTTCTACAATCTTCCCCTTATCCAGAACGATAATAGTGTCAGCTTTTTTTTTTTTTTTTTTTTTTTTTTTTTTTTTTTTATTGACAATAATCTATGAGATATTATTAGGGTTTGTTTGTTTGAACATACTAAATTTAAAACTTTTTTATAAATATAAATGACCTGATTTATTTTTATTAACCCTATCTATGAATAAATAAATGGGAGTGGGACATTTCCCCAAATTGCAATTTCGACAAGTTGCATTTCGCAAAATTAAAATTATTAAATAAATAAATAAATGAATGGATAAAATTAAATATTATTAATATTGAATAAAAACCATTTTAAAAAAAATTATTTTGAATTAATATTTATTTATTTATTCATTTATTTATTTATATCAATACTCCACTTGTCGAAATGCAACCTAGCGAAATGCAACATTTTAATACTAAGCCACTTGGAGAAATGTAACCTGGGAAAAATGCAAAAATGCAATTTGGAGAAATGCAACACTCCCTATTTTTATAATTAAAATATTGTTATTTTAATATTATTTTTTACAAAATATTAAAATATATCTTTATAATTAAATATATTTTTATAATTAAATACTATTAATAATTATTTTATTACTATTTTAAAAAATATTAAAAAATATCTATAATTAATTATTAAATATAATAAAAACAAGTTTAAAAAAATTATATTGAATTTTTAGTTATTTATTCATTCATTTATATCAATACGCCACTTGGCGAAATGCAACTCTCTCAACAGAATTATATTATTCTATACTCGTGAAATAGAATAATATAATTCTGTTGAAGAAATAATTAAAAACTCTGAAAAAAAAGAAAAAATAAACATACACCAGATCCAGATAAAATATATAAAATATTAAGAAGCTGCAAAAGAAAAAAAAAAAATAATAATTCACTTTTCTAAAATAATATTACATGAGATGTAAAAATTATTAATAATTTTATAATCTATTGAGTAATAATGTTTTAATATATTTCAACATAAAAAATATATATATAAATTTATATATAAATTCTTCCTATTAAAAATTAGTGGAAAATTTTAAAGAATTAATAACAAATTAAACAACGAATTTATTTATTTTTAAATTCTACATAACTGATGTATATACAAATAAGAATATTATAATAAATAAAATTTTTTGATTATGGTTTACAATAGCATTATTATAGAAAAAATATTCTATGATATAATATGAAAAGCTTATATATAAAAAAAATTATTATAAACAGTATTGTAAAGATCATTTATTAATATAATAATTTATAATTGAATTAATTTAAAATGAAAAAACATTTTTTTTTTTTTACAATTTATAAATGAATAATAATATTAATATTTATACTTTGAAATATATATATAAAAAAAACTATATACCTACTTTAAAATAGTAATATTTGACAAAGTACTCCTGGTTCAGTATCTCTTACTGGGAGAAGTTTATTTATTTATTTATTTATTTATTTATGTAACTTATTAATATAAATATAATTTTATTTATTCATTTATTAAAATTTATTTATTCATTTATTTATTTATTAAAATTTATTTATTTATTTATTTATTTTATAATTAAAATTTATTTAATTAAATACTAAATTTTATAAATTCATATTTAAATATTACTAAACTAATTTTATTATAGAAAGTATATTTAATTTGGCAATTTCACTATTATAATTATAACTACTTTGAATTGCAAAGAATAAATATAAAGAAAAAGTATTCTTTATATAATTTTCTATAACTATAAACTATTTTAAAATAATAATAATTAACTATTTAGTTAAATATTATAATCAAACAATTAATAAAATTAGCATTACATCCAACGTTAATAATATTTCAAATATTGAAGATGAAGAAATCAACAACCAAAGTAAAATGCTCTGGCATAGAAGACTGGATCATTTCTACCAAGACAATATTAATAAATATCTTAATATCCACAATGTTAAACCGGTAAATTGTTTCGATTGCAAAATCTCTAAGTTAAATAGGAAACCACATAACAAAGAAACACCTAAAGCCTTCAGAATATTAGAAGTCATTCATTCAGACTTAGTCGGACCTCTTCCAAAATCCATTACTGGTAAAGTGTATATCCTTACATTTATTGATGAATTTTCAAGAAAAAGCTCGTTGTTTCTAATTGAAAATAAATCCGAGGTCCCGAGAATAGTTAAAAACTTTTTTTATCTACTCAAACAACTAATTCAATTTTAAAATTAGAAAATTTCATACTGACCAAGGAACAGAATATAATAACAATAATATCATAAAATTCTGTGAAGACAATGGTATTATTAGGTCATATTCTCCTCCTTATAACCCAGAAAACAATGGTAAAGCCGAAAGATTCAACTACACCCTAGTAAATTGTGCAAAGACTCTATTACATTGGAGTAACTTGGATATTAAATTTTGGGATTACGCCATAAAATATGCAAATATACTATACAATATTACACCACGTAAAGGAAATGGAAATAAAATATCGAACGAATTATTTTACCATAAAAAGGATGATTTAAAGTACATTAAAGTATTCGGATGCGTCGCTTATTATAAAAACTTTTCTAAAAACAAATCAAAATCCAAAGTAATACTTCAAAAGGTATATTTCTAGGACTTAATATCGAATCAAATTGTTACATAATTATGGATTCTAAAGAACACAATATCCATCTTGTAAGAGAAGCCGTATTTGATGAGTCTACTCCCGGAACAATAATTTCTAATAATAATTTTTAAAATTTGCCTACAAACATATTCAATAACGATAATTATATTACTGAAACAGGATTTATTAACACAAATATAGATATTAATAATAAACTTATTAATAACAATGAAAATATCATTTATACTGAACAAAATAATAATAATAATAATAATAATAGTAACAACAACAACAATAATGATAATAATACAGATATAAAAGATAATGATAACTCAATTGATAATCAAAAGTTAATTAATGACAGTACAGAAAATATAATAAACAAATTAGCAGATGATCTTAATTCAATTAATGTCAACAATACAAAAACTATTTCTTATCCAACTATTAATACTAATAGTAAAGAAAGAACAATTCCAAATGACTCATTTAACAAATCCACAAAAAGGAAACTTTTAATTTCCAATAATGGAAATGCTAACAAGAAAATTAACAATAATGATCATATTCAAAATTTTATCCCTGTGAAAAGGAATTCAAATCAAAAGGAATCAAATTCGATTAAAAAACTAAAACAATCATTTAATTCACCAATTAAAAGATCTGGTAGTCCAATTATTAATATTTATTCAAAGAAACAAAAATCTGATAATTTAACTTTAGATAACTTGGAAAACATTTCAACAATCACCACTTATAGCCCTCTAACTTATAAACATGCATTATCATCTCCAAACAACTTGAAATGGAAAGAGGCTATGGCTCAAGAACTTAAAAACCTGTACGACAATGATACAATGTCATTTACTAAATATCTTCCCACCGGTATTTCTCCCGTATCTACGAAATGGGTATATACAGTCAAAAGAGATGCTTTTGAAAACATTATAAAGTACAAAGCTCGCCTTGTAGCTAGAGGTTTCACTCAGAAAAAAGGTATTGACTACGAATTAACTTATTCACCTACCCTGAACATTGATTGCCTTAAATTACTTTTATCATTAGTATCCAAGTTTAAATGGAATATTATGCAATTGGATATAAAAGCTGCCCATTTAAATGCTCCCCTTGATAAAAATATTTATGTTAATATGTTAATATTCCTCCAGGAGATGTCAATTTTGGTAAATGATATTGGCTACTACATAAAGCCCTATATGGCCTTAAGCAATCAGGCCCGACTATGGAATATTGTTTTTACTAATTTTCTTAAAAATAACAATTTTTATTAGCTAATTTCTGAACCTTGTATTTTTAAGAAAATGGTGGGAGGTAAAGTCGTATGTATAATTGGAATTTAAAAGAAAACTTAATAAATAGGAAAATAATATAAAAATGTGTAGTGCATTAATTATTTGTTATTATTGTTTAATTTTTTGGTTATACTTTTTTTATTTTTATTTTTTTTTTTTTTTTTATTTTTATTTATAGTTATTTATTATTAGTAATTTTTTTTATACATATATTATTTTATCATTATTTACTATATAAATTTTAAATAATATATATAACTTTTTTTTATATTATTAGGGGTTATAAAAAAAAAAAAAAAAAAAAAAAAAAAAAAAAATTAATTTTATTTTATTTTATTTATTTTTTTTTTTATTATTATTTAGTATTTTTAATTTATATTATTAGGGGTTATAACTGGTTGTTAATGTGGTGATTTTGGTTGTGATCGTTGGTATGATGAAACATGAGGTTGATAGGATGATGATGGCGATTGCTGGTATGGTGAAATATATGGTTGATGATATGGCGACATTTGTTGTTGTTGATTCAATCTAGTTGGTGGTTGATATGATGAAAAAAATGGTAGTTGATATGGTAAAATGGCTGGTGGTTGATTAAAAGTAGATGGTTGTTGAAATGGTGATGTTGGTGGTGGTAGATTAAAAATAGATGGTTGTTGATATGGTGATGTTGGTGGTGGTAGATTAAAAGTAGATGGTTGTTGATATGGTGATGTTGGTGGTGGTAGATTAAAAGTAGATGGTTTTTGATATGGTGATATTGGTGGTGGTAGATTAAAAGTAGATGGTTGTTGATATGGTGATGTTGGTGGTGGTTGATTAAAAGTAGATGGTTTTTGATATGGTGGTGTTGGTGGTGGTTGATTAAATGTAGATGGTTGTTGATATGGTGGTGTTGGTGATAGTTTATTGAGAGTGGATGGTTGTTGATTAGGTGATGCTGGTGGAGGTAGTTGATTAAATGTAGAAGATTGCTGATATGATGATGTTGATGATGGTAGATTGAGTGTAGTTAGTTGTTGATTAGGTGCAATTGGTTGTTGATATGGTGATGCTGGTGGTGGATGATTAGGTGTAGTTGATTGTTCATTAGGTGCAGCTAGTTGTTCATTAGGTGTAGTTGGTTGTTCACTAGGTGCAGTTGGTTGTTCACTAGGTGCAGTTGGTTTTTGATATGGTGATGTTGGTGGTGGTTGACTAATTGTAGATGGTGATTGATATGGGGATGTTGGTGGTGGTAGTTGATATGGTGATATTGGGGGTTGGGGATATGGGGATGTTGATGGTGGTTGACTAATTGAAGATGGTGGTTGCTGAAGATAAGTAGATATTAGTTGTTGTTGTGATTGTTGATTTTTAGGAACCGTAATATATGAATAAGGATAATAAATAGGATATTGGTTTTGAGGATTATATGGTATTTGATTGGGATATATAGAGTTATAATTATTTTGCGGTGGACAATATGAATTATTACTACTTAATGATGGTACACTATTACTTTCTACAATAGTTGAAGAAGATTGATGTTTTTCATCATTACTAACTTTACTAATTAATGTAACAGGAACAATACCCCGCTCCTGTGGGTTTTCCTTTTTATAACCAAAGGCGTATCCGTTAACATTCCAGTTAGTAATAATTAAATATTCATTTTTAAGAATACTTAATTCATTAGGTTGAGCCCCCTTATAATCATAAAGACCAATGGCAAGATCACCTTTATTATCGTTTGATATTGGAATTTTGTTAAACATTTTTAAAAGTCCACTTTCTTCAGTGAATTCTATATTGATTATATCATTGTTTTTATTTTTACGTAATAAAATAATAATTTCTTGTTTTATTTCAGTAATATTTAAAATTCTTTTATTATTATTATTATTATTATTATTATTATTATTATTATTATTATTATTATTATTATTATTATTATTATTATTATTATTATTATTATTATTATTATTATTATTATTATTATTATTATTATTATTATTATTATTATTATTATTATTATTATTATTATTATTATTATTATTATTATTATTATTATTATTATTATTATTATTATTATTATTATTATTATTATTATTATTATTATTATTATTATTATTATTATTATTATTATTATTATTATTATTATTATTATTATTATTATTTTATTTTATTATTATTATTATTATTATTATTATTATTACTAATTCTATCTTTTATAACTTTAAGTAAATCTTGTTCTTTAAATTCAATAATAATATTTTTCTCTATAGCATAATTTATAATTAAATTAACCATTTCAACATTATTATTATAAACACTTTCCAATAATGGATAACTATCTTTATATCTTCCATTAATATCTAAAATTATATTATTTTTATTGGCATAATCAATTAATAATTTTGCCATTGAATAATTATTATTATAACTAAAAGTACATTGCAATAATGGGTAATCATTATCATTACATTTATCATTAACATTTAAAATAATGTTATTTTTATTAGCATAATCAATTAATATTCGTGCCATTTCAAGATTGTTTTTATAGGCACAAGAAAAAATTGGAAATATTCCATATTCATCTGAGGCTTTTAGTTTCAAAATAATATTATTACTATTAGCATAATCGATTAATAAATTAACTAATTTTATGTTATTATTCATAATACTCCATAATAACGGATATTGTCTACCTTTATCTTGTTCATTAATATTTAAAAGAATATTATGATTGTTGGCATAATTAATTAATAATTTTGTCATTTCAAAATTATTATTATAAGTACACCATATAAGAGCATAAACTTTTTCAATATCTGTACTATTAATATCCAAAGTAATATTATGATCATTGGCATAATCAATGATTAATCTTACTATTTCAATATTATTATGGTAAGTACTAGAAGTAAGAGAAGTATCTCCTTTTCTATCTTTTTCATTAATATTAAATTTAATATAAGATTTATTGCTATATTCAAATAATAATTTTGTAATTTTATTATTATTATTTTCGATACTACATATATGAGGATATATTTTATTTTTGTTTTGTTTGGTAAAATCTAAAATAATATCGTTTTTCTTTACATAGTTTAATACCAATTTTAATTTATCATATTGGTTATTTCTAACACAATTTAATAAAATTTCATTTATATCAGATTTATTTTCGTTAAATCCGTTTTTTTTTAAATATTTTTGAATAGACATTTTAATTGATTTTTATTATTTTTATTTATTTATTTATTTATTTATTTATTTATTTTTTTTTTTATTTATATTTTTATTTTTATTTTTTTTTTTTTTGAATCAAAATTAAAAATACAAATGATATAAATATGTATAAAGAAAATAAAAAATTTCTAAAATATTTCTTAATTTAATATACTTTTTATATACAATTATTTTTTAATTTATAATGATAAAAGTATTGTTATTTTTTATTTATAATGATAAAAGTATTATTATTTTCGTTAGATTTCTTTTTTATATTTATATTTATTTAAAAAGTATAAAACTTTAATTTTTTAAATTATATAACAATGTAAACCTTGCACTGAACAATTCTGTACGAAGAATTTTAATAAATTATATATGAAATATTTATTTTGTGTAACATATCAGATCAGTAGTGATTAAACTTTTAATTACTTCCATAAATTATTTTCAACGAAAAAAAAAAAAAAATAATAATATTTTATAAATCAATATAAACTTTAATAAAAAAATCGTTATAATCTAAAGATTTTTCTTTTTTAAATGAAAATTCTTTAGATTACAATGATTGTGAAAAGGTGAAATGAGAATTAGAGGAATTTGAAAAAAAAAAACAAAAAAAATATATATATAGAAAGTACTATTAAAATCAATACTATATTCATACCTTTATATTTTTTTTTTATCATTGTACTTTTAATACAGATTGATATGAAATATAAATAAATAATTAATACATTATACATTATTCTATTTTTTATTACATCGTAAGATAAATATAAACTTTTGCTTATTTTAATAAAATAAAGTAAAATAAAATAAAATAAATAGTTGAAATATGAATATAAAGTACAGATTGAATAAAATAAGATAAAATAAATATGAAATATAATAAAATAAAAAAATATTTGAATTATTATAAAAATATAAGTATTAATAAAAATAAAACAAAATAAAATAATTAATTGAATTAAAATAAAAATACAAGTACTAATAAAATAAAATAAATATAATAAATATGTGAATTATAATAAATTGCATGTATCAAGCGAAATAAAATAAAATAAAATAAATAAACAGTGAAAAAATAATATATAATATGATAAAATAAAATAAATAAGATATTGATATGAAATTAATATAAAAACTGAATTTAGTAACAAATAAATGATATAATAAAATAAATGATATAGCATATATATATGTTAACATGAATTTTATTATAATTTTTACAAGTATTTTAAATTAATGTAAATTATTATATTTCCATATAATAAACAAACTTTATAGTTAAAAATTAGTATAAAAATAAGAAAGAATTATTAATTAAATAATTTTTTAAGAACATAATCTAAATATTCTTATAATTTTTTAAAGAATATATAAAATTATTGAATAATATAAATAAAGTGTAATAATTGACTGTAAAAAAAATTTAACATTTATTATAAAATTTAATAATATTATTATTATTAAAAAAAAAAAAAAAAAAAAAAAAATTATTATTAAATATTATAATTAAATAAATAAATGAATAAATTAATAAATAAATAAAAATTTTCAGAATATGGAGAATTAAATATATATTGTAAATCATCAATTTTTTTGAAATATATCACATTTTAAATATTTTTAATAATTATTTTTTCAAAGAAATTATATGTGTCATTTTATTTTAATATTTTAAATACTATATTCATGGGGAGAGCTCGTTTCGGAACCGCACGTGAATAGATATAAGCCACATATTTTTTGAGATGGCGTATTATATATAAATTTTTTTATATAAATAAATAATTAAATAATAATTAAATAAATATTTTATTATATAATAATTTCATAATTTAATATATATTTGATAATAAAAAATAAAAAAATAAAAAAATAAAAAAATAAAAAAATAAAAAATAAAAAAATAAAAAAAATAAAAAAAAAAAAAAAAAAAAAAAATAAAAAAGATTAAAAAAATTAAATACAAAAAAAATAAAATAAAATACTTTCATATTTATTTATATTTATAACTGTAATTTTTTATTACATAAATAAATAAATAAATGATAATTAAATAAATATTTTATTTTATAATAAAAAAATAAAATAAAAAAAAGAAAAGATAAATATTTTTTTTAGTAATTTTCTTGAAATAAAATAAAATATTTTTTTAGTAATTTTCTTGAAATAAAATAAAATGTTTTCATATTTATTTATAACTGTAATTTTTTAAAAAAAAAAATAAAAATAAATAATAATTAAATAAATATTTTATTTTATAATAATTTCATAATTTAATATATATTTGATAATAAAAATAAAAAAATAAAATAAAAAAATAAAATAAAAAATAAAAAATAAAATAAGAAAAAATAAAATAAAATATTTTCATATTTATTTATATTTATAACTGTAATTTTTTATTATATAAATAAATAATAATTAAATAAATATTTTATTTTATAATGAAAAAATAAAATAAAAAAAGAAAAGATAAATATTTTTTTAGTAATTTTCTTTAAATAAAATAAAATATTTTCATATTTATTTATATTTATAACTGTAATTTTTAACAAAATTGAAAATACATATTAAATAAAAAATAAAAAATAAATATTTTCATATTTATTAATATTTATATTTAAAATTTTGATGGAGGGAAATCTAAAAATTGATATAAGTGAAACAAATCGAGGAAAAGAGCAAATAATTATAGATCGAAAATTTAAATATAATTTTTCAAAATTAAAAATAGATAATACAAAAATATATAGATGTACTGAATATAAAACATTAAATAAATGTAAGTCTTTTATTATTTTAAATGATAATAAAGAGGTTTTAAATTATGAATCTTCACATAATCATCATGGTAATGAAATTAATGCATCCAAATCATTAATAAAACATAAAATTAAAGATGAAATAAAAAAAAGTTTGATTCCTTCTGATATAAAATCGAAACGTATATTTGATAAAAATGAAGCTCCTAATGAATCTGAATATTATAAAACAATAAGAGGTAAATACTTTATGATATTCAAAAATTCTAATATAATAATTTTTCAATCCCCATTCCAAGCAAAATTATTTATGGAGAATAAACATATATTTGCTGATGGTACATTTTTAATAGCTCCAACTAATAGTTATCAAGTATCCATTACCAGAACTTATGTTACAGAATTAAATTGTTTTTACACTACTTCCATGTCAATATTAAAAAACAAAGAACAAACAACTTATGAAATATTATTTAATGAAATAAAAAAAATATAATTCAAATATAATTCAAATATTAATTTCTCAGAAAAAATTTTTCATTGTGATTTTGAAAAAGGAATATCTTATGCAGTGGAAAATATTTTTCCCAATATAAATATTAAATATTGTATTTGGCATTATAAAAGATTATTAATGACGAAAAAAAATAAATTATGTTACAAGGAAGTGAAAGATCATAATATTTTAAATACTTATTATAAAGCCATTTCTAATTTATGTTTTATTAATATTGAATATATACCTGATATTTTTAATAAAATTAAAATTTCATGCAAGAGATATGAATCTACCTGTTCCCATTTTTTGAATTTTTTAGATTATTTTGAGAAAACATTTCTAAATATCTATAATATAAAATATTGGAATTATTACAACAATATAGACCACATAACAAATAATGCTTCAGAATCTTATAACAGTTATTTAAAAAAATTATTTGTAAAAAAACCTTCATTTTATAAGTTAATATATACAATACAATTTGAAGAATCCATATCTTACTATGATTACCAAATGAGAATTAAAGGAATTTGGAGAAAAAAATGCAGAATATCAGAAAGGGTTGATGAAATTAATATTTTAGTTGAATATATTATAAAAATATGGAAGCCGAATTAAAAAATATTGGATGTAGTAAAAATGATATCATCGAAAATTGGTTTAATTGTTTAATTAGATTGAATAATGAAATCATTAATTTTAATAAATCCAAATAAAAATAATTATTAAAATCCTTTCAAAATCATAATTACAATTAATTGATAATTAGATTTTTTTATTTAATAAGAAATTCAATATTGAAACTTATTTAATATTTATTGATAGGGTTAGCTTAAAAAATTTTTAAAAAAAATATTTTTTACTATTTATTAAATATTATTAAATAAAATATATTAAAAGATATCTTTATTATTATATATTAGTATTATAAAATATTTAAAATATGAATGTATTGCATTTCGCCTTATTTTTATTTTATATAGTAGTGAATAAATAAATAAATAAATAAAAAATTCTTATAAAATAAACAAATTATTAAATTATTATATTTTATAAAAATATTTATTGTATATTTCATATTTTTAATAAATATTTCAAATATACATTTTAAATAATTATAATGATATTTATGCATTATGATAAAAATATAATACTTATAAAAGGAAATAATTAATATTTTAAATTATTTCTATTAGGCACTCTTTAAAAACTTTACTATTTGTAAAAATACTAAAGTTCTTTTTGTTAGTTTATTATATTTGTATAAGTATAATTTAAATATCTAAAATAACTTTTTATTTAATAGTAATTTATGTTTAAAAATGTTATTGTTAATATTAGTATACTTTAAAAAAAATTTAAATTTAATATTTATAATTAAATTTTCAAATAATCTATTAAGTTAAACATAATGTTCCTGAGTAAAAAAGATTTTTGTAAAATATAAATTTTAATTAAAATATTTGATATAAAATATTAAAAAGGAAATAATAATTTTAAAATGAATATTTAAAAATAAAATAAAAAAAAATATAGAATATAATAATATAGAAGTACAAATATATAAAATAAAACAAATAGTAGAAACATAAATATAAGTACAGATTGAATAAAATAAAATAAAATAAATATTTGAAATATGTATATAAAGTACAGATTGAATAAAATAAAATAAAATAAATATTTGAAATATAAATATAAAGTACAGATTGAATAAAATAAAATAAAATAAATAATAGAATATGTATATAAAGTACATATTGAATAAAATAAAATAAAATAAATAGTAGAAACATAAATATAAGTACAGATTGAATAAAATAAAATAAAATAAAATAAATATTTGAAATATAAATATAAAGTACAGATTGAATAAAATAAAATAAAATAAATAGTAGAATATGTATATAAAGTACAGATTGAATAAAATAAAATAAAATAAATAATAGAATATGTATATAAAGTGCAGATTGAATAAAATAAAATAAAATAAATAGTAGAATATGAATATAAAATACAGATTGAATAAAATAAAATAAAATAAATAGTAGAAACATAAATATAAGTACAGATTGAATAAAATAAAATAAAATAAAATAAAATAAAATAAAATAAAATAAAATAAAATAAAATAAAATAAAATAAAATAAAATAAAATAAAATAAAATAAAATAAAATAAAATAAAATAAAATAAAATAAAATAAAATAAAATAAAATAAAATAAAATAAAATAAAATAAAATAAAATAAAATAAATAAAATAAAATAAAATAAAATAAAATAAAATAAAATAAAATAAAATAAAATAAAATAAAATAAAATAAAATAAAATAGATATTGAATATGAATATAAAGTACAGATTGAATAAAATAAAATAAAATAAAATAAAATAAAAAAAAATACATATGAAATATAATAAAATAAAAAAATTATTTGAATTATAATAAAAATATAAGTATTAATAAAAATAAAACAAAATAAAATAATTATTTGAATTAAAATAAAAATACAAGTACTAATAAAATAAAATAAATATGTGAATTATAATAAATTGCAAGTATCAATCGAAACAAAATAAATAATATAAAATAAATAAATATGTACTGTAATAATAATATATAATATGATAAAATAAAATAAATAAGATATTGATATGAAATTAATATAAAAACTGAATTTAGCAACAAATAAATTATATAATAAAGTAAATGATATAGCATATATATATACTAACATGAATTTTATTATAATTTTTACAGTATTTTAAATTAATGTAAATTATTATATTTCCATATAATAAACAAACTTTATAGTTAAAAAATAGTATAAAAAATATTATTAAATATTATTATTAAATAAATAAATGAATAAATTTATAAATAAATAAAAATTTTCAGAATATGGCGAATGTTAATCATCATTTTTTTTTGAAATATATCTCATTTTAAATATTTCTAATAATTATTTTTTCAAAGAAATTATATGTGCCAATTTTATTTTAATGCTTTTAAGTATTATATTCATAAATAAAAATTTATAAAAAATAATTGATATAAAACAAATATGTGTAGCAACATATTTGTGTATTTAATAATAATTATTAAATATTAAATTTATATCTCTTTTGTCAATAATAATATGAAATAATTTCTTATTCATATATTATTCATATTTATATATATATTATTAATAATAATATTAAATATATTAAATATATTAAATTAAATAGTTAATTTCTTCTAAGTATATATAATAAGAATATTATTATATATATAACTTAAATATTCATATTTATTTTAAAGTTTATATTAAAAATAAGTAATTCTTCTATATATTATATAATATAATGAAATAGTTTGTTATTTTAATTATAATTAAATATATATAGTTGATATTATTTATTATATTCATATATATTATATTCTTATATATTTAACTTTATTATTCTTATTTTCATTTTAAGAATTATATAGTTATATTTATATTTATTATTTTAATATATATTTATTATATATTATACTATACTCCGATATAATATATTTTAAATGTATATTTATTATTATTAAAATTTATTAAATTATTATAAAGATTTCTAATAACTACTCTTCTTGATTGTAGAATAGAGAAGACCCTTTGTTAATTTGGTTTTTAAATTAAAATATATTAAAAAAGGTTAATTAAATATAACGATACTATTAAAAATTAGTAGCACATAAAAGTCCCGCATATCATAATATAAGTCACATTCCGAAATAAAAATATATGTAAATATTTAAAGCCACATTCCGAAACGCACCACCCTCCTCTTTTTATTGTACTTATATTAAAAATTAATTTGGGGAGTGTGCATTTCGAAAATTTTTATTTCAAAAATTTATATTTTGTTGTATGGATTAAATATTTATAATTTTAAGCCACTTAATTTTATTAAAATTTTAAAGAGTAATAATTAATTAAATAAATAAAATTACAATTCTCAAAAATTTTCAAACACGTAATCTTACGTGGGGCATATATCTAATTGTATCATAATTTTGTGTCTTTTTTCTATAATTTTTAAAAAGCTATATATCCACAATATGGCGTGAATAATAATTGTGGTGGTATTTTATGACGTAAATTTATAAGCCACCAAGAATTTGGCGAAATTCAACTTTTGGCGAAATACAACACTTCAATAAATAATAATTAGGTTAGGTATTTCTATTTAACATTAAAAAATAAAAAAAAATTAAGAAATAAGAAAACTTTTTTTTTAAACATTGAAAAATAAAATAAAAATAAATAAATAAAATAGTAAATAAAAAAATAATAAATAATTAATAATTAAATAATTATTTAAAATAATAATAATAATAATAATAATAATAATAATAATTATAATAATAATAATAGTAATAAAACTAATAACAATAATAATGAAACAAAAAACTAATACAATTGGCTTCAACAGAAATATGATAAAATAAAAAACATCGGAATTCTTCATCATAATTCCTCTACATTTAATAATGTAGTAAATATAAAAATATTACCTTAAATTTTTATTTTATTTGATATATATATTCCAACAATATTTTCAACTAATATAAAAAAATATTAAAAATTATAATGATAAATTAAAAACTGAATCTATTTCAGGATTCAGGCTCCTTCTGTAATAAAATTACAAAAAAAAAAAAAAAACATTAAACTTGAAAAAAAAATATATATATATAAATTAAGACCAAAAATTTTAGTCAAATGAATTTCTGGTATACAACCCAGACAAATAATTATGTTTGACTAAAATTTCAATTCAAAATTAATGAAATTTAAAAAAAGTTTATTATAAAGATTTTAAAAGAAAAAAAATTTTAAATTTCAAATTGTATTTCATCAAAATTACTTTATGGAAACCAATTAATGAGGAAGTTTATTATGATTATGACAAAAAACTTTTCTGTAATTTAAAATTTTTTTTTTTTAAAAATAAATTCAAAGAAAAAAAAAAAAACTTTAATTATATTAAAATTTCAAAATAATTTCAAAAATTTTTCGTCATAACAAATTAAATTTAAATAAACATAAAAAAAAAAAAATCTCTTCATAAAAATATTTAATTTTTTTAACCAATAAAAAATTTTCTAATTAAAAATCATTCACCAAAATAATAAATATAGAATTAAGAATAAATTTAACTATAACTATTTAATTTATTCATTTTTTGTCAAAGAAAATAATATTAAATGAAATGAAGAACCAAATTTAGAAGATATTTCTTTACCATATAGGGATTTATCTATTGTTTTTTTAGTTCAAAAAAAAAAAAAAAAAAAAAAAAAAAAAAAGAAGCTGATAAACCTCCACCATATCGCTTAAATGATTGTAAAAATAGTTCTAGAGAAGGACGCTTCTCTTCGCTATGGTCCTATCTACCTATTATCTGAAGAAGAAAATAAAGTTTTAAAAAGAATCAATAGAAGAAAATTTAAATAAGGAATTTATTAGACCTTCTGAATCTCCTGTTTTATTTCAAAAAAAAAAATTAAAAAATAAAAAAAATAAAATTAAAAAATAAAAAAAAAATAAAATTAAAAAATAAAAAAAATAAAATTAAAAAATAAAAAAAAAATAAAATTAAAAAATAAAAAAAATAAAATTAAAAAATAAAAAAAAATAAAATTAAAAAATAAAAAAAATAACAGACAGACAGATCATTAATTTTACCATTCTTTAAAATGTTCCTTTCATTCTCTGTAAACCAAGATAAGTGCTGATGGTATTTACAGAAGACATCATTTCTAGGGGTACGCTCCTTAGGGGGGGACATTATTCATAGAGTCTATTATAGAAGTCAATACTTTCTTTTAACAAAAAACAAGGATTCCGTTCCGGATGATCGTCTTTGACCCTATTGGCAGCTTTGGCAACACAAGCATCGAAATTTATATACATTAATTATTATAATATAAATATTTAAATTTAATATTCTAGACCTCTTAGGATTGGAACAAACGAAAAAAAATTTTATGATGATCTTCCCGCTCAAAAAAAAAAAATAATAATAACTAGTGGAAAGACTCTGAAGGCTTACAATATAATATAAAATTAAAATTAAATTTCTGTTGTTGATTTGTTGATTATTATAATATCAAAAAATCATATTCAATAATATAATTTATTGAATTTATTTTTTTTTATTTTATTATTTTTGTTAAATTATATTTTTATTTTAACATTTTTATTTATTTTTTTAGTTACTTTTACAATCCATTTTTTTTACTAAAATTTATTATTTAATATTTTTCAATCTTTTTTTTTTCTTTATTGATAATAATCCTAATTATTCTTTTGATTAATAATTGATTAAAGAGAAATTTTTACTGAAAATAAAGAAATTTAAAATTATAATAATAATCATATTTTTAATTTATAGAAAGTTATTATTATTATTTTTTCATAATTATTGATTAAAAAAATTATTTACCAAAAGAACAATTTAAATATAACTCTTTAGAAAAAAAAAATGTATTATAATAATAATAATTTTTTTTTCAAAACTATATTAAAATCGGTTTTAATTACTTTTTTTTTTTTTAAAAAAAAAAAAAAATTAGGTTTAATTTTTAAACTGTTTTAAAACTTATTTAAATAAAATATTTAAAATATTCAAAGCACAATTGAATATTTCAAAAATTATTAACGAATTATTTTATAAATATTATACAATTTGAGAGAGATATATCATAAAATTAATATATATATATAAATATCAAATATTGAAATTAATCTTATTATTTTGAATTTCTTAAAGATAATATTAAATTATTTTTTTTTATCGATAGTAATCGTAATTATTTTTTTTTAATTAACAATTTATTAAAGAGAAATTTTTACTTAAAAAAAAATAAAAATTATAATAATCATATTTTTAATTTATAAAAAGTTATTAATATTATTATTATTATCATTATTTATTCATAATTATTGATTAAAAAGGTTATTTATTAAAAGAATAATTTAAATATAACTCTTTAGAACAAAAATTATTATTATTTTTTTTTAAAAAAAATATTTTTAAACACTCAATAATATTAAAACAAAACAAAAAAAAATTATTATTTTTAAGAAATTCAAAACAATAAAATTAATTTTAATATTTGATTTTTAGATATATATTAATTTTATGATATATAATAATAATATATAAAAAAATTATTTTTTTCTTTCTTTCTTTTTTTTTTTTTTTTTTTTAAAAAATTTTTAAATTAAATAAAATTAGTTAAAAAAAAGATAATATAATAATAATTAATTAATAATAAAAAGTAAAAAAAAATAAAATTGATTCAATTTATATTTAATTCATTTTTATAATTTAGCATGGTATCCATACTCATAGCTAAATTGAAATAGTAATAAGCTTCTTTATTATTTTTATTAAAAACAATACTCCAAACGGTACATGCTTACAAAGAAGCCAAAAGAGTATCTCTAACTTGTTCTCTTGTCAATGTTGGATATTTTTCTAATCTTTCCTTAATAAAGTTATACCTGCCTTGAGTTACAAGAAAAATTTCAATATCATCTTCTGAGAAAATATAGACAACATGACCGTAGTAGTCACCCGATGAATGGGATATTGCTATACAAGAAGAACTCAAAATTTTATATGATAATAATACAATGACTTTTGTTAAAAAACTACCAAGAGGAAAACGACCAATTTCTACTAGATGGGTTTTTGCAATTAAAAAGGATGCAAATAATAGAGTTATTAAAAGAAAAGCCAGACTTGTTGCAAGAGGTTTTGCTCAAAGATATGGCATTTATTATGAGCTTACATATAGTCCAATATTAAACGTTGACTGTATAAAATTACTTCTCGCTTTTGCTTGCTCAATTTCAATGGACTGTTTATCAATTAGACTTTAAATCTGCCTATCTAAATGCCGCTTTAGACAAAGAAATTTACACCGAAATTTCATATGGCGATGAAAACTACGGTAAAGGCTATTGGGTACTAAATAAGGCATTGTACGGCCTTAAACAATCAGGCCTCCAATGGAATAAAACCATTACAAAATTTTTAACTGAAAACAAATTTCATCAGTGATCCATGTGTTTTCTTCAAAAAGCAAAAGGATGAACTTACTTGTATTATAGGACTTTATGTTGATAATATGCTAATTAGTGGAGAAAATTTCGAAATCGTCAGAATTTTTTCAAGAATTAAAGATAAATTTAAAGTATCAAAATGTGGATTTGCTGACTTCATATTAGGAATCAAAATAGAAAGAGAAAATAATGATATTTAAATCTCACAAGAAGCACTCATTGATAATCTGTTAAATAAATATAATATAAATAATAAAAAGAAAATAAAATCACCATGTTAAGTAAATGAAAATAATGAAGATAATGAACCTGTCGACAAAATAAAATTCAAAAGTATTATCGGATTCTTAATTTATCTTGCAAGATGTACCGGTCCAGACATTGCATTTGCTGTTAATTTTGCCACTAGGAAATCAGAAAATCCAACTCAAGCCGATTGGAAAAAAGCTATTAAAATATTAAAATACTTAAATGGAACAAAACATTATAAAATAAGATATGACGGTAAAGGTAAAATAAATGCACATACAGATTCAGATTTTTCCGGAGATCCAAACGATAGGAAATCTACTTCAGGACACATTATCTTAATGGGTACAAATCCTATTTCATGATATTCTAAAAACAAACAACTGTCGCAACGTCTACCGCCGAAGCTGAATATTAAGTATGTATTAAGAAAGTATTATAAATTAAAAATTTACTTTATGAATTATTTGGAGAAACTGAAACTATAGACATTTCAACAATGAAAATATATTAAATAAAAATGTTCAACTAAAATATATTAGTACAAATGATATGCTGGCCGATCCATTAACCAAAAACCTTAATGGAAACAAAATAACTAATTTTACAAATAAAATTTTTATAAAATAAAAAAATTTAATTTGAGGGGGAATGTTAACTTTATTAATATAAAGTCATATTCTAGCTTAAGTTTAATAAAATATTAAATTAAATTATATTAAATACATTATAATTATAAATTAAATATAAATTAATATGTATCAAGAACAACCCACAATTAAATATAAAAACATGTAATTTTCTCTGTACTTTAAATTTTCGTTAACCATTTATTTATATTCTATAAATAATAAATTTATATTAATTAATATAACAATCTGTAATAAATTACTCAAATATTTATTATTTATTTATTTATTTATTTTATCTTTTTTTTTTTTTAGAGGTTAAAAATTTTTTAGAATAAAAATGAAATATATATATAATATCAAATTTAAAAAAAAAAAAGATTATGTTAAACTAGGAGCGTCAATGCTGAAAATGCAGTAAGACTGGTTAGCAGGGCCAATCCCTCTGAATGAGAAAACCATAATTTCTTTCAGATAGTCAATTCAAACCTTAATCCGGAATTAGAATTCCCTTTAAACAGAAATCTAATAGTCTTGAAGTGAGGTTTGTTGCATATGAGATTTTTTCTGAATTTATTTAAACATTTTATTTTGAATATTATTTTTTATTTCGCATTTCTATTTTAAATATTATTATATTCTAATTTGACAAATAATTTTTTTTTTATTAATTCAATGTTTTTTTTAAAAATTTTAATGTAATTAATAAATGAATATATAAATAAAAATTAAACTTTGTAATAATTGCCGTTGTAAAAAAAAAAAAAAAAAAAAAAAAAAAAAAAAAAAAAAAAAAAAAAAAATTTAACTAAAAATAAAAACTATGTTGAACAGGTAATAATCATAATAAATTAAAAATATCTATTATTGTATTAATAAACAAATATTTTTTTATTGTATTATAAAATTAAATTTAATACTAATAATATTTTTTTTTAGAAATTGAAAAAAGAAAATGTTAATAAATAAATAAATAAATAATGAAAGATTGAAAAATTGTTTATATATATTATAATTCGTTTTAATATTTATTTGTATATTTAATAAATATAATTTAATAATTTCTATTTTCTAATTATATATTATTTAAGTATATTATTGTACAAAAATTGAAATGAAATGACAAACAATATTTTTATTATAGTTTAACAATTATATTTAATATACTTAAATAATAAAAAAAAAAGTATTTTTAATAAATAAATAAATAAATAAATAAATAAAAAATTGATAAATGTAAATATGAGATTAATGTTAATTAAATTACTGTACTTTTTATATCAATATTAGCCAAATAATATTGATATAAAAAAGGTACAGTAATTTTAGAATAATTAAAGAGATGGTAACTCTTTTTTAATAAAGTTGACCAAAGTATAAATCCTTAATTCCATGACTTGTTTAACAAGTCACATAAAATGAAATAAAATAAAAATTTAAATATATATCAATAAATACATCTATCTCTATATCCATATATATTTAATTGATTAATTATAATTTTTATATTCATAATTATTTAATATTTAATAGATTATAATTTTTCTTTCATTCATTCCAATATTCATTATCTAATATTTAATAATTATTATAATTTATAATTCATTTTAACATTTTTTTTTATTTATTATATATAAATTAAAATGAATTAATTTAACAATGATTTAAAAAAAATTTTTTTTTTGATATTATTTCCAACATTTTCAATTTTATTTCCGATATTTTATCTTTTTTTTTTTTTTTTTTTTTTTATTTATTATTTATAGTTTATTAAATTAAATTGAAAGGATGACTAATAATTAGTTTTAAATTTTTAAAAAATAAAAAAAAAAAAAAATAAAAAATAAATTAAAAAATAAATTAGTTATTTTTAAATTTAATTAATTTTTAATTAATTTTTATTTTCTATTTTTTAATTTGGTTATTATAAATAATTAAAAAATTTTTGACTTAAAAAATAGAAATTAACTTATGATTATTAAAAATTTTTAATCATTAATAAATAAAATTATTCAATCTATAAATAAAACAATTTATTCTATCGAATATTCGAATATCAAAAAAATTATTATATATTATTGTATATAATATAAAAAATAGAAATTAACTTTATTAAAAATTTTTAATCATTAATAAATAAAATTATTCTATCGAACATTCGAATATCAAAAAAATTATTATATATTATTATATATAATGTTAAAGAATATTTTATTATATTAAAAATATGTGAAAGTATACATAATAATGTTTTATGTTTTATCAACATTATATAGTAAGCATAGTGTGGCTTATATATATATTATTCATATTAATCAACGTGACTCTATTAATGATATGCGGGACTTTTATGTGCAATAACTTATAAGCAGTGGGTTTTTAAAATAATGGTTGTTTAATAAAATTTATTAATAAAATTATAATATTCGTACAATTAAAATAATAATTCTAATTCATAAAATTTTACAAGAGAGTCCTCTATTTCTAATATAAATAATTTAATCTATTTATAAGAAATACATAATATATTAATTATATATTCTAATATATAGAACTACATAAATTTTATATCAATTAAAGTATTACAATTATTATAATACATATTGAAATAAAATAAAATAAAATAATTATTATCAAAAATTTATAAATTTAATATTTAATAATTATTATTAAATATACAAATATGTTTCTACACATATTTGTTTTATATCATTAATTCATATTATTTAATGTAAATTATATTATAATGAGGGTGGGTGCATTTTATATTTCTAACATTCCCCTCTAAATCTAAAATATACTTTTTTAGATTTAAACAAAAATTAAAGCACATTTTTTATTTATTTTTTAATTATATATATAAATATATAATAATAAAATAATTATTAATTTATAATATTTTTTATATATATTTTTTTTAAAAAAGATAAGTATTAACTATCAATTTTTTATTTTTATTAAATAAATCAATCAAGCTTGAATAATAAATTTTCTCTAAAAAGAATCCATTGAGTTTTTGTTTAAAAGTTTTGTTAAAACATCGGCCAAATTTAATTTTGATTTTACGTAAGTAAGTTCAATTACTTTTTTTAATATTAATTCCTTTATATAATGGAATCTAATATCTATATGTTTGTTTTTTTGGATTAATTACTGTGTTATTGTATATATTAATTGCTGCTTTGTTATCTGTATAATTTTAATATTTTTTACATTTATATTTAACTTAAATAATAAATTTTTAATTCACACGCAATGTTTTGAACATTAGCTAATGCTTTAATATTCAGCTTTGCAGGTTGAGGTGGCTACGCAATGTTGAAGTTTGGAACACCAACTTATTGGCGTCTTTCCAATAAATAGTAAAAATCCAGTCGTAGATCGACGCGTTGCTTTGTCTCCTCCAAAATCATCATATGAGTAAGCATAAATATTTAATAATTTTCCGATTAAAATTCCATAATTTTTTGTTGTCTTTAAGTATTCCAAAATTTTAATTAGATTAAACCAGTCTTCTTTATTGGGGTTTTTGATCCTCTGGATGACTTGGTAACTGCAAATATAATGTCTGGTCTTGTAGATACTACTAGATATAAAAGATTACCAACAAGACTACGGTATTTTGTTGCATCTATGGAAATAGATTTGAGTTCATCACTTTCATTAGGTTTTATAAAGGTAGGAGTATATTTTGAAAGATGTGTTTCATATTTTTTTAATAAATCTTCAATATAACCTTTTTGATACATAACAAAACTTTCTTTATGTTTAATATAACAATATAGCTATATATTTAATATACAATAACGATATATCATACACATATATATATTATGATTATCATTATCATTAATAATATTATTATTATTATTATTATTAAATATATTAATATTATAATTATCATTATTATTATTATTATTATCATTAAATATATTAATATTATAATATGCATATATGCTGTATAAACTATGCTGGTAATATATATTCATAATAGGTTAATGATGCTATTTTCACACATATTATTGATATAAAAGGGTTGATTGAACATACAGCATATATATTTATTTCATCATCTGTTTCGGAAATTATAATGTGATCAATATACACTGCAAGAAGGCAAGATAATTTTTTATTTTTATTTTCTTTTTTATAAATACATGGATCACAATATAATCTTTTGAAATTTAATTTTGTACGAGTCTGATCTATATTTTTATTCCATGCATTTGCTGATTGTTTTAGTCTATATAGGGCTTTGTTCAGTTTCCAAAAATACTTGTTATAACTTGGATGTCCTTGAGGAACTTTTACGTAAATATCTTTTTCTAATGGAGTGTTAAGATTAGCTGAATTTATATCAATTTGATTAATTGAAAAATCCATATTTATTGAAATTGATATGAAAATTCTTAAAGAGTCTTGTTTTTAATGTAGTTGCAAAAGTTTCATGGAAATCTTTTCCAAATTCTTGAGTGTAGCCCCGTACTACTAATCTAGCTTTTCTTTTAATTATTTTACCATTGGAATCTTATATTTGAAGATCCAATGCGTTGTAATAAAACTGATATTTTCAGGTATGTTTTTGATTATTTCATATACTTTCAAATTTGTCATACTATTTAGCTCTTCATTAATTGCTTCCATCTATTCATCTTTATCAATTAGGTTTTTAATATCTTCAAAGCTGGTTGGTTCTTTTAGTTTTGTTTCATAGTACCTTGACTTTTTTAAATTGTTAAAAAATTATAGTAGTTAGTATCTGACTTTCTTTTATGACTATTTCTATTTATGTAATTTTTATAATTATAAGATTTATTAATAAAAGAACGATAAGAGGAATAGATGTTATTTTCTAAATTTTTAGTTTCATGAGAAATTTTATCATTTGTATTAAAATCAGTATGAATTTTTAAATTTGAATTAAGTGGAGTAATTAATTGATGTGTTGTATTAGGATTATATTGATCATCAAAATTGATGTTAGATGGTTTTAGGTATGTATGATAATGATAATTATAATTTTGTTTATTAAAGTTATTACTGTTATCATTATTATAATTGCGAATAAAATCTTTGTTATTTAAAATATGAGAAGGTTGTTTATTTTCTATATTGGAGATGGAAATTTGTTAAAATAAAAATTAGCTGGAAGGTTTTCATAGAAGTCAACAGTTCTAGATATAACTACTTTATCATTTGTAATATTGAATATTTTATAAGCATTTGTATTATTACAATATCCCAGGAAAATACCAGGTAACCCTTTATTTTCCATTTTGTGTTGAAAATTTAGAGGAATAAGAAAAAATACTTTGCAACCAAATATGCGTAGCCTTTGATAATTTGGTGATCTTTTAAAAACCATTTCGTATGGTATTTTATTTTCAATTGATTTATGATGTGGTCTATTGTGTAGATAACTTGCTGTTGAAACAGCATCTTCCCAAAACTTTCGTATCTTCTAGCATTGAACTGGCACAAATGGTTAGAATACCATTCAGCCTCTCAATTCTGCCATTTTGTTGTGGTGTATATGGAACTGTAAGTAAATGAATTATTCCTTTGATTCGACAGAAATTTTTAAAATTATTTGAAAGAAACTCATTTACATTATCACTTTTTATGTATTTTATACTTTTGTTAAGATTATTTGTTGTTTGCATATACCAATCTTCAAATTTATTGAATGCGTTTCCTTTATTTTTTAAAAAAAGAACCCAATTAAACTTAGAGAAATCATCCAAAATAGTGGATATATATTTGCTTCCATAAATTGATTCTTATATCATGCCAACAAGGTCAAAATGTATAAGTTCAAGCACTTCTTTTTGCTCGATTTGGTGAATCTCGAAAAAGTTTATTCCTTAATTTTACTTTAGAACAAATGATGCATTTTTGTTTTGCTGATTACTTTCAGAAGTTTATGTATTAAATTTGTAACATCTGAATGACCCATTCGACAATGCTATATAGTAAAATTAACATTTCTAGAGTTACTGAAAGCTGAAGAATAATTATTTTCTAAAAGGAAAACCTCATTGGTTTCAGTTGTATTTACTATTTTATTTCTTGAAATCCAAATTCTAAAAGTATTACTATAGGAATTTGCTTCTGTATTTGTAATTCTTTTTCCTTTTGGGTCGTAAATAGTAACTGAAGGATTATTATTACTTGAATTAAAAATGACCTTATACTTTTGTTTAATTAGTTGACATAGGGAAATTAAATTTTTATTGAAATTGGAAATTAAAAGGACGTCATTTAAAAGTATTTTGTTATTATTTATATATCTAGTAAAATCTCCTATATGAGTTGAAGTTAGGCTTTTTTTTTTAAAAAAAAAGGTTTTTTCTTTATGGATTCGTTTATTTGATAATAAATTTTCGTTGAAGGTCATACATAGTGATGCGCCTGAATCAACTATCCAGAGTAATAAATTATTGAATTAATTGTTATTTTCTTGTTTATTGTTATAATTTGAATTATCTATATAATTTGACTTAATATTTAATTTTGAATTAAAATCTTGAGTAAAATTGTTCAGATAATTGTTTTTTTCATAATCATTAAAATTATTTTTATGGTATATTGATAAAGATACATGAAATTTTATTTTTCTTGTAATTCATTTTATTTAAATTTTTATTTCTATTGAAAATCCTTTATCTTTATTTTTGTTAAAAATTTCATTTGATTTTTGTTTTCTTATTATTTTTATTTTTATTAAAGTAGCAATCCTTTGTTGAGTATCCGAATTTTTTACAAAATTTTCATTTAAATTTATTTCTTTTAGATCTTTTGTGGAATTTAGGTTTACAATTTTCTACATTAAGAGAAATGTTGTTTTCGGTTTTGTTAAAGTTTTTTTTATATTAGAATAAATTATTCCTAGAATAACTTTAGTTGCAAAATTTTGACATTGATACCAGTTATCTTTAAATTGAAAAAGATTTATCCATCTTAAATTCTCAGGTAAAGCTCAATAAAAGAAATCAACTTTAGTTTCATCGGATGAAGGTTTATTTATTTATTCTAATTCATCGAATAAGTTTTCCAGAGAAGCTATAAAAATATTAATATTTGTGATTGAATCATATTTTAGGTTATTTAATTTTTCATTAATTTCAGCATAAAGTTGTTCCTTCCCTTTAGTACATGAGCTTTCTAATATTTTCAAACTTTCAAAAGCAGTTTTACCACTGGTTTCAATTAATTTTTTGGTACTATGTCCAAGCGAATTTAAAATATCCCATTTTGTGATGTTTTCTAATTTAATATCGTTTGACTTAAGATATTTATGATAGGCTAAAGATGGATTGATTTTATCAATTATATAATTATTAGGATCATCCATTTTGTTTATTTTAATGTTGACAACTTTTTCAGAAATAACTTAATTAATTAAATTGTTCAAGCCCAAGAAGTGTAGCATGGAAGTTTTCCAGCTAGGGTAATTATCAGTATTTAATTCCATAATTTTATTAAAATTGTCTGTGTAAGAAAAAGTAATTCCAGTAACTTTATTAGGATTACTGAGTAAAATTTGATTTTGATTTGAAGTTTGGTTTCGGGTTAGGTTTTGGTGTCTTCTAGTCATTTTAATTTTAGTTATTATTTTTTATTTATTTTGAAATTAATAAAACTAATATAATTTATTACAACTAATAAAATAAAAAGTAGAATATAATTAAAGAATATAAGTTAGTATTTTTAAAATTTGAAAATTTAACTAATTCATATTAATAATTTAAATTTTAAAAGAAACATTAATGAGAATTATTTGATTTTCTTAAATAAATTTATAGTTTTATAAATGTAATTTAATTGCTTAGAATAGAATTATAATGATTATGTGATATCTCATTTCACTTAAAATAAAATTATAATTTTGTACATGTAATTTAGTTGCTAAAAATATCTTTTTAATTGATAAATGCAATTTTATTAACTAAAAATAGTATTATAAAGTTTTTCAATATATTAAATAAGTTTTGAACATTATAAATTATTTTAATTTTAATATTAAAGTTCATTAAAATACTGAAATTATATATTTATTTAATTTTTATATACACATTAATATAAATGTTGATTATGATGGTGAGATTATTGAATGATTAAAATAATAGAAATAATGGTATTGATGTATTTGTTATTTGTTTTTTAAATAAATATATTTGAATATTGAAGAATAATGAATTTTTTTAAAAAAAATGAATTATTAAGATTTTTTTATATATAATGTTTGATTTTATAAATAAGTATACAATGTTTTATGTTATAAATAAATATATATTGAGCCTTTATTTTTGTTTAGTATATAAATAAACTAGCACATTTAATTATACGAGCCAGCTATTATTCTTTTTATTATGTTATCCAATTTATTATATTATATATTTTTATTATATGATCCGATTTATAATTTTTTTTAATTTTATTATATGAGCCGATTTATAATTTTTTAATTTTATTTTATGAGCCGATTTATAATTTTAATTTATTATAAGAGCTGATTATTATTTTTAGTTAAAGGTTTATGAAATTTTGTATATTATATAATAAGGGTATACTATTATTTTTATTTAATTCAGCTCTTTTCTTTAATATTTTAAAATATATATTTAACAAATTATTACATTTGTTAATTAATATTAATTGTACTAGATTTACATTCAATAATTTAATATTGTTTTTAAAATGAGGATGGCTCGTTTAAATATGGCCTTATAAAATTTTAAAATTTTATAATACCTCTATCTTCATTAGAATTTTATTTTATATTTATGTTTCATTTTAATTAATTAGAAATAGCTCATTTATATTATATTTTATATTTATATTTCATTTTATTTAATTAGGAATGGTTCATTTATATTTATGTTTTAATTTTTATTTTATTTCCTTTTATTTTTTATTTTTTATTTTTATTTTTTTATTTTTATTTTTTTATTTTTTTATTTTATTTATTTTTTTTATTTTTGTTTTTATTTTTTTATTTTTTTATTTTTTTACTTTTTTTTTATTTATATATTTATTAATTTTTATGGATGTATATTGTTATTGATATTGTAGTTAATATTAATTGATCATTTAAAACAGTAATACTTAGCTTATTAAAAGAGTAAAATGAGACTCTTGATCTGTTAAAGAATATTTTATTATATTAAAAATATGTAAAAGTAATAATATTTATGTTTAGTCAACACTATATAGTAAATATAGTGTGGCTTATATATGTTTTATTCATTTTAATCAACGTGACTATATTAATTTATATTTCTAACATATAATAATATTACATATAAAATTTTTTTTATAAATTAATTATCAGAAAAATATATATATAATTATATATTTAAGTGTATTTATTAATAAATAATATATTATCATTAAAATATAAAATTATTCTATCAAATATCATAAAAAAAAATATTATATATAATAATATATAATAATTTTTTTTTGATATTCGAATATTCGATAGAATAATTTGTTTTATAGATCGAATAATTTTATTTATTAATGATTTAAAATTTTTAATAATCATAAATTAATTTCTATTTTTTATTTACAAATTTATTATGAATTAATAATAATTTAGATTTTAATGTTACTAAAAGATCGTAATATTTTGTGTTATATTGTACATAAAATGTTTTAAATTCATTATGTTTCATTTATATAACTTTGAAATTTAAAGCTTTTTAAAAGAAAAATAAAAAAAAAATATATATATATATAAATTATAAATATGATTTATTATTAATCTTTATTTATAATTTAATGAAATTTTAATGAATATATTATTAAAATTTAAAAAAAAAATAAAATATAATTAAAAAAATGAAAAAAAAAATGAAATTTCATTTATTTTATATATTTCATATATTTGTAATTAATTATTTAATAAAACCCTCAATGGGCTTTACTGAATTATCTGAAGATTGTAAAAAGTTAAATAACTTTTTAAATAATACTCAGGAAATTAACTATTGTGATTATAACTTTTGCGATATATATGGAAACATTAATAATCTAATTATGTAATACATATTTATTTGTATAAAGGGTGTAATTCCCTCTTATTTGAATATTAGCAATGATTAGTATTAATTTTTTTTATAAATATATTTTATAAAATTTAATAGTCAAAAAAATTGTAATGAAAACACAACATGTATCGAAATTTTGGAAAAAATAGATTTTTCACTTTTTCCAATTTTTCCTGAATTAAAAAACTTGTAATATAACTATATCAACAAATTGAAACATTTATACATTTATAATAATAATTATTAATAGCAAACACTCTTTTATATAAATTCCGTATCTTACGTATATATATTTATTTTTATTATTAGATATATTGAATCAATTGAAATTGAATTTTTACCAAATGTTTTCTTCAAATTACCAAAATTAACTCAATTGTAACTGTCTACGATATATATATATATATATATATATATTAAATTATTGATTTCATTTTGATCGCTCAATTATAATTAACTATGTTTATTTTTTATAATATATTTACGTAATAATAATAATAATTCATATATATATTACACATTACTTTTTATATATAAAGTATTATTACAAATACAGGAATGACTGAAATTTCAGATGAAATTGAACTTAATTCTTCTCTTCAAATTATGTAAATAAATTTATTAAAAAATTCTTAAAATAATTTTGATTTTTATAATTAATATATAACTTATCAACTAATTTATTTAATATTAGAAATTTTAATCATAACAAAATTAAAAAATTTCCATATCAATTTAAAAATATAATAAATTTAAATCAACTGTAAGTATGACGTTGAAATTATAAATTAAATATAAATTTATAGTAATTCATATAAATATGCATATATATAATACCATGGTTTTATTATTAATATTATTTTAATATTTATTATTAATATTATTGTTATTATTATTATTATATTGAATATAAGTAATTTATCATTTAATAATATTACAGGAGTTATAACAGATGAAATTTTACAATTTCCATCTATAAAAGAATTGTAATTTGTCATAAAAATTATTAATAATAAAAAAAAAATTATATACCTACATAGAATATATATATCAAATGTTATTAATGTTTTTAAATTTTTTAATTAATAAAATTTATTATTTAATAAAGGATTCTAACGAATAATAATATAACTGGAGAACTTCCAATAAATGATACTCTTGAAAAAATGTAATATATATATATATATCTACTTAATTTAAATCATAATAATAATAATAATATTATTATTATTTTAATTTATTAAATACTAATATTAAAATTAAAATGATAAATATAATCTAAAGTTCTGTAGATAAAAACAAATTAAGTTCATTATCTTATAATGGAATGCATAGTTCTTTATATTCACTGTACCTTTTTTAATATATAAATTATAATTTATATTATAAAATATATAGATTTTAAATAATTATTTAAATATATGCAGAAATTTTAATTTAATTTTCCAAAAATATCACTAATTTTTAACTCCGTTAATATATATACAAATGATTTTTATTAATACTTATATCTAAATATCTAAATAATTATATATAAATTGAATAATATATATACATATATATTTATATATTATTAAGAAATTTATCAAATAATAATTTTGTAAATGATGTTTTTGAGACCTTGACAAAATTTAAAAATTTGAAACATTTGTAAGTTAATATATAAATGTATATATATTTAAATTTTTAATTTTTATATAATTTTTTTTTTTTTTTTTTTTTTTTTTTTTTTTTTTTTTGATTAAAAAAAAAAAATAATAAATAAATAAATAAATAAATAATGATAATAATATTAATTCTTTATATTAATATATATATAAATTTAGATGCTTAAGTCATAACCTATATATTGATGAAATTCCCCAATCCATTGGAAATTTAGTCAATTTAAAACAATTGTAAAATTATATTTATAATTAATTATGTTTTATTATATATATATATTCTATTTTATAATATATATATTACTTTTTTCTAATATTATTATTATTATTATTATTATTATTATTATTATTATTATTATTATAATTATTATTATTATTATTATTATTATTTATATTATGAAAAATTATTTATATTTATATTAAATATTACTTTTAATTTATATAAATTATTAATTAGAATTTTAGAAGATCTTAATATAAAAAAGTTACCCAGTAATATTTTTAAATTGAATAATTTAGAAGAATTGTAGGCATTACTATTAAATTTTTTTTAAAAATTTTAATCTATTTTTATAAAATTAAATTAAAAATTATTCATATAAATTATATATATATATATATATATATACAATATTTATATTTAAAGCTCCATTTATAATAATCAACAATTAACTACAAATATTATAAATTTCGGAAATTCCATAATTAACTCATGCAATTTAGGAAATACAAATATATCATGTTATCAACCGAGAACATGTAATAATATATCAAGTTCATATAAATTATGTACTGAAAAAGAAATTAATGAAACATTACAATTTCAACCGGAAATCAAAAATAATGAAATTGAAGATGGATATACCTTAACCCTTGATTGTAAAAATTTATATAATTTCTTGAAAATATCATCAAATATTAATTGTTGTAAAATGGAAGGAATAACCTGTAATAATAATGGACTTATTCTTAAATTAAGCATGTAAATTTTCTTTTTTCTTTTTTCTTTTTTTTAATTATTTTTTAATTTTTTTTAATTTTTTTTAATTTTATTTTATTTTATATAAAAATTTTTTTTAGTTTTATTTTATTTTATATAAAAATTATTTTTAATTTTATTTTATTCTATATAAAAATTTTTTTTTATTTTATTTTTTTTTATATAAAAATTTTTTTAATTTTATTTTTTTTTATATAAAATTTTTTTTTAAAAAAATTAAAAAAAAAAAATTTATTTTATTTTTTTTTTAACAAAAAAAATTTTTTATAAATATTTAATTATTACTTTATTATTATTTATTTAATATATATTTATATATTTACTTATTTATTTATATATTTATATCTATTTATATACATATATATAAAGTAATGGTAAATCTTCATATAATTCAAATGAAATTACTTTTAACGAATTTCCTTATTTCCCATTGCTAAATACATTGTAATATTTTAAATAAACAATACAATATTGAACTTTATATAATAGTATTTATATATATTATATTAATAATAAAAAATACTTTTTTTTTTTAATATATTTAAATATAAATAATGAAATATAAATATAAATTTTAGGGAGATTGATTCTTTTGAAATTGATATTCTTTCTGAATCAATTTTTAAAATACGGTCTTTAGAGAAATTGTAAATATTAATTATTTTTTTATTAAAAAAAAAGAACGAAAAAATTTTTTTACATTAAATATTTAAGAATTTAATTGTTATTATTATTATTATTATTATTATTATTATTGCATTATTTATTGTATTATTATAGGATAATTACGAATTCAAACATAAATAAAATTTCAAATGATATGGAAACAAATATTTATTTAAAAACATTGTAAGAAAAAAAGATTTTTTTATAAATATTATTATAAATTTTAAAAATAATTTATTAATAATTTTATTAATTTATTATTAATACTGTTATATTTATTTATTTATTTTTTTCATTGATATAGAAAAATAAGTGGAACAAATATAAAAAAATTACCAATGAATATATTTAAATCTAATTTTTTAAATGTTTTGTAAGCTTAAATTTATAATTAAACTATACTTAAAAAAATAAAAAAAGAAATAATAATAATAATAATAATTTTTTTTTTATAATTTTATTGTCAATTAATACTTTTATATATATATATTAAAAATAAAACAAAAACAAAAACAAAAACAAAAACAATAAAAAAAAATTTAAATAGAGAGTTAGAAAATAATCCTCAACTAAATTTAGAACTTATGAATTTCGAAAATTCTCCAATAGAAAATTGTTTCTTAAGAGGAACACCAATTACATGTTATCAACCGAATACATGTATGAGAGTAGATGCTGATAAAGATATCAAATATTATAATAAATGCCTTGTTCAAGATAAATTCGGAAGCAATACTGAAAAAGAAGTAAATATGACAGAAAATGAAAGTAATTCAGATACAAAGTGTAATTTATCTTCAGATTGCTGTAATATTAATAAATTTTTCAATATAAATAATAATACTAATTGTTGTGATGTCACTGGAATTGAATGTGATATTGATGATAATATTATTGAACTAAATTTGTAAGAAAAAAAATTTATTTTCTATAATATATGATATATGAAAATTTTAAAAATTTAATAATATTAACTATATTTACATTTACATATTATAATAATTATTAAATATTAATTATTAAATAAATTATTATTATTATTATTATTATTATTATTATTATTATTATTATTATTATTATTTTAATTTTATAATAATATAGGAATAAGAATTCAAAAACTTTCATTAAGTCTAATAATTATAATTTTAATGAATTTCCTATACTACAAAATTTGAAATTCTTGTAATATATATATATATATAATTTTTTTCTTTTTTTTTTTTTTTTTAGAATTTCATTTGAATTTTTAATTTTTTTTTAAAAAAAAAAAAAATATAATAGTAAAAATATAGTAATAATTAATTTTGATAATAATATTAAATTATATATATTTATTTATTTATATTTTTTGTTATTATTATTATGTTTTTAATAATTAAAAAATTTAGAAAGCTTCGTTACTTTTATATGAATAGTTTATCGTCAATATTCTTTGAATTACCAAGATTGGAAACATTGTATGCATTTTCATTTATATATTACTGTTTTCATTAAAGAAAAAAAAAATTAAACTAAAAATTTTCATTATAAATTTTATATAAAAGGCATATATGGAACTCTAATATGACGACAATTCCTAAATATATTAATAAAGGAAGTCCCATTCAAAACTTGTAAAATTTATAATAATAAAATATTAAAAATGTTTTTAAATATGCTTAATTAAAATATATATATCCTAATATACTATAATTAAATTCTATTTACTAATAATTATATTTATTTATGATAGAGATTTGTCTAATAACAATATAAAGAAGTTTCCGTGTCAACTTTCAAATTTAGGAAATTTAAAATATTTGTAAATATATACAATCTAAATATTTATATTTAAATATAATATATATATATATATATGTCATAAAATGATTATAATAAATTAATTATATTTGTATTAATTTATATATATAGATCTTTGGGAGATAATGATATAAATGAAGAATTGAATGATAAATTTTCAAATTTTAAATCTTTAGAATATTTGTATATATTTAATTTAACGAATATATTTAATAAAAAGAAAAAAATTATAATTTATTTTAACTTTAAAAATAATATATAATACATAAAATTAAAGAAATATTCATGATAACAATTTTACTGGAAAATTATTTGTTCCATCATCTATTAAAGTAATGTAAGAATTATAAAAAAAAAAAAAATACAATTATATCATAGTTTTTTTATTGAAATATAACAATGCCAATAATATTAATGATAATGCTAATAATACTATTAATAATAATAATTATTATTAAAATAAAGTATGGCACATAATAATAAATTTAGTTCATTGAAATTGAAAGAAAAAACTAATTTATTAGAAAGATTGTAAATATATTTATATTATAAAATAAATTTTATTTTATTTTATTTCATTTATTTATTATTTATTTATTTATTTATTTTTTCTTAAAATATTTTTATTAAAAATATTTAATTAGATACTTGGATAATAATTTATTTGATGAAAAAATATTCAATGAATTAATAAAACTTCAAAATTTACAATGGCTGTAAGATATATATATAATAATAAAAATAAAAATTATAATATTATTGCAAATACTAATTCTATTATTAATACTACTTCAAATAATAATATTAATGATTATGATAATAATAATAATATTAAATATTTATAAAAATTTTTCAAATTTTAATAAATGTAATTTATTTAGATATTTAATGAATAATAAGAAAATAAAATTTATTCCTCCTCTAATTAGTAAAATGTTTAATATTGAAATATTGTAAGGATCATGAAATAATTATATATATATTATAAAATATCCATTTTATTAATATATATAATATTTATTATAAAATATCCGTTTTATTATATAATATTTATTTATTACATAAATAACATATTATAAATTGCATATATATTGTAGAGATTTAAAAGAAACTGGTATTGAAGAATTGCCTAGTAATTTCTTTATGTTATCGAAACTAAAAAGATTGTAAAAAATTTAAGTTTAAATTTAATTAAAATATATATTGAAAATTTTAAAAAAAAAATTTTTTTTTTTTTTTGATAAATTCAATTAATACTGTTTTTTTAAAAAATATAATATAATATAATATAATATAATATAATATAATATAATATAATATAATATAATTCAATTACTTTTTAAAAGATATATACGAAGCAATTCAAATAATTTTAAAATAATAAAATTTGTTAATTCTCCAATTGATTATTGCAATTTTGATGATACACCCATTTCTTGTGTGGAACCAAACGTATGTGATAATGTAGGACCAAGTGATTATGAACCTTGTAGTGAGTCCGTTATAAATGAAATAATTAGGTCACAGACTATAGTAAATATTGGAGTTCAGAATATTGATGATAATGAAACTGAAGATTGTAAATTATTAAAGGAATTTTTACATTTTCCTTTAAACACGAATTGTTGTAGTCTCGAAAATATAACATGTGATCAAGATAATAATATAATAAAATTAAAATTGTAAATTAAAAAAAAAATTATTATTATTATTATTATTATTATTATTATTATTATTATTATTATTATTATTATTATTATACATACATAC
>JACVTC010000119.1:367500-377500 GCA_016946835.1 Neocallimastix lanati (nom. inval.) | reverse complement strand
ATATTTAGCCAAATTGGTAGTAATCGAAATGTAGCTGCAAAAATTATTCATTTCCAAAACTCACCATATGTTACATGTGATTTTGGTAGTTTTGATTTGAAATGTTATCAACCGTCTTCCTGTCGTAATATTTTCTTTGTTAATAATAGCATTAGACCATGTTCATATACTGAAATTAATGAGATTAGTGAATTTTTAAATATTAGCTCAATGAAAAACAATAGTAGTTTAATTAATAATAATATTCCAGGACTCTTTAATAATAAAGATATTATTATAAGTGGAATTAATAACGGAATTGTTAAAGGATTTGAAATAATACCAACAGATGGAAATGAGAGTGTAATGATTAATGAAATTGATAGTTCATTATTTGATAATAATGACCATATTTATATAAACGAAATAAATACAAATAAGAAAGAAGAAAAAAATAAAAGTAATCCCAAAACTGAAGATAAAAATAAAAATAAAAATAAAAATAAAAATAAAAATAAAAATAAAAATAAAAATCATGATAAATATGGAAACGATAATACTTTTATGTATATAATAATAAGTATTATTGGTATAAATGGAATGATTATTATAATTCTTACCATTATTTGTTTATTAGGTACTGAATCAAAAAATCAACTTAAATACAACGAAATTAATGATAAGGATGCTGATATAGTAATAGTAGAAAAAATTACATTATTAAATAAGAATAATATAAAGAATGAAGAAAATCAAAATTATATAAATAATTTATTAAACAAAAAAGAACATCAAAGTAAATTCAAATAAGGATATTAAAAAATATATATTCTAAGTCAGCTAGTAATAAAATCAAAAAAAAAAAAAAAAAAAAAAAAAAATCAAAAATTAAAACAATTTAATAATATTTAAAATATATATATATATATATATTAAATTCATTAAACTTTTTGATACTGAAATTTAACCTAATAATAGTAATAATTTAATAAATTACTATATATATATTAATTTATTTATATTATAAATTAAATTATATAAATTATATAATACTATCAATGGAATAAAAAACAAAATTATTATTACTGAATAAATTTTTAAATGAAATATAAAAAGGAAAAAAAAACAATGTTTTCTTTTTTTTTTTTTCAATATTTAATAAATTTTTATTTAAATTGCAATTAATATAAAAATACAATTAAATTAGAAAAAATAATTAATATGAAATTATTTAATATTAAAATTAAATATATATAAAGATATAATATAGAATGATATTATAAAATAATATTAAGAAGTTTATATGAAATATATTACTATAATCCAGTATTTTTAGTTAAGTAAAAAATAAATTTAAAGTAGAAAAAAAAAAAAAAAAAAAAAAAAAAAAAAAAAAAAAAAAAATTAAATATGTTAATTTCCTTATAAATCATTCTGAATTACAAATATATTTCTTAAAAAAAAAAAAATAAAATAAAATAAAATAAATGAATAAACGAATAAATAAAAAAAAATATATGACCATTAAGAGTAAAATTGAAATATTAAAATTTCTTTTAATAATTAAAAAAAAATTAAATTATTATCTGTGTATGTAATATTAAAAAGATTAAATTATTATCTGTATATGTAGTATTAAAAAGATTAAATTATTATCTGTGTATGTAATATTAAAAAGATTAAATTATTATCTGTTTATGTAATATTAAAAAGATTAAATTATTATCTATGTATGTAATATTAAAAAAAATAAGACCATATTTAAGAACGTTACTGGAAATCAGTTTCCAAATTTTAAGGTATTAAAGGTCAAAACTTCAATATTAACAAGTTCTTAAATAATAAAGCTATAATTATGCTTAGCTTAAAATATCCCCAATTCAAGTATATATATTAATTATTATATATACTTGCTTCTTCTTGGTTGAGTTTTAGCTTTAAATGAGCGACATTTCGATAGTGGAGAACAGAGACAATTAAATAAACGACTTTTCAAAGGTTCATCTGAGTCACCTATTCCAAAAACTGTGGGCTTGACGGAATTCTTAACAAGCGCAATACCTATCATAAGTAGTTCGTTTTTGAGCTATTATTTGATAGGTATTCCAAATTATCAAACTTAACCAAGAGCATCGACGTCGTACCGATAAGACATAATGATAATACAGGATCATCATCTATTTCCACGAAGGGTGAATCTCGACTTAGTAGTTCAATAAATGATGAATCCTGGGAGAGTTTAGTAGACACCACACTATCTATTTTAAAGATGTTTTATTACTTTTTTATTTGTCAGAAAGGGAAAATTCCCGAATAGTGCAACTTGCCGAAATACATAGTATTTTTGAGCTTTTTTATTTTTTATTTTTTAACATTAATTTTTATTTTTAATTTAAAGTGTACTTTTCACCTATATGTATTTTTTATAATAAAATTAATAAATTTATGGAAGTGTACTCTCTTCCCTGTCTAAAATATATATATATATATATATATATATATATAATATTAAAAAAATAAATTATTATCAGTATATGAAATATTTTATTACAAAACCTAAATATATTTATATTATTAAAAAAAAAAAATTTTTTTATTATTTAAGAGCTTCCAGAATTCGTTTGTAACCTGAATGCTTCGGGTTCACCTGCCTATATGAAGTTCCAGGAAGCCACCAGATGGGTCGGATCTGATGTTGCTTACCTTTGTAACATGACACAGCAGCAAAGCTATAAAATTATATAAAAAAAATTAAAAATTTAAAAAAAAAAAATTAAAAAAAAAAAATTTAATAAAAAAAATTAAAAATTTAAAAATTAAAAAAAAGAAAAAAAAAAAAATAAATAAATAAATAAATAAATAATTTTAATTTAACAAATTTTAGATATATTTTTATAATCATTATTATTATACTAGAATAACCAATTTTATATTATATTATATATTTTTAAATGAGTAATAATAATAAAAATTATGTTTTTTCCTTTTTTTTTTTTTTATTTTATTTTTAATTTTGTAGTTCTGTTTTAAATCATAAATAAATAAAATTTTTTAAATAATATGATAAATATAATTATAACTTATTAGAATATTCTATATACTAATAATTATTTTACTGATCATATTAATAATAATATTTATAAATATATTTATATATTTATATTTTATTCCTTGACCCCACGACTACCTCCTGAAAAAAACTTTTAAAACTCATTCATATTGACATAGAAAGAAAACTAAAAATGTCGTATACCAGGTTTAATTATTATGTCTCGTCACATTCCATGATGATTTTTTTTTTTCATGGAAAATGTTTGAGTCTACTTAAATTAAAAATATAAAAGTAATGTAAAAAATACAATATTTTTGTTAATTTTCATAAATACATTACCATGTACGATACCTTATAATAAAAGCAATAATTTAAAATCCGACAATGGTACAGAATAAATAAATCACAATCTTATTAATTATATAAAAAGGAAATAGCAAAAATTTTATTCATTTTATTTCTTTGGCTGTCCACATCAAAATGGTTGTGCAGAACGTTTAAACCAAGCCAAGCTTTAAATTATTGTGTACTACTACACCTCTCTTTTTCAATTTCAGATAAGCCTAAACTCTCTCTATCAATTTTTTTTTTTTTTTTTGGGAAGGATTCTAATATTTATTGTTTGCCTCTTATGTATATAATATTAAAATCTCACTAAAGTATTAATAAATAGAATTAAATATAAAAAAAAATCCCTGATGATGTCTTCTTTAAGAAACCATTTGATATTTCCCATATAAAAATTCTTAGGTACAAAGCATTTTTCTACAATATTTAAAAAAAAAATTTTTTTTTATGGATTAGAAATTAATTTTTAAATTTTTAAAATAACTCATTTCTTAAAAAAAAAAAAAAAAAAAAAGTTAAATTGTAAAATAGGTAATTTTTATTATTTAAATGATCATTTATTTTTTTTTTAATTTTACATCCTTTAAATTATAAATATTTTTATTATTAAATTTTATTGCAAAATAATTTTATTTTTAAATTTTAGAAAAATTCTAAATAGAGAGAGAGAGTGTGTGTGTTCATTTATTTTCAACGTCAGTCGAAAATTATTTTTAATTGTCAACTTGTAAATTTCTATTTAATTTAAATATTTTAACATAATTAAATCTATATTAAAATTTCATTCCCTAGAAAAATAATTACTACAACTAGAACTACTACTATTACTACTACTACTGCTGGTACAACTACTAGTACAACTTCTAAATCAAATCCTACGAGTAATAATAATTATCGTTGAGGTAAAGATTTTTATAATAAATCATGTTCGAAAGGTGAACATTGTAGTAAATATGGTTATTGTGGTACTGGTAGTAATTACTATAGTACAGGATGTAAAACAAATTATGGACTTTGTTAGTAATTCTACTCTATTAATATGGAATATTTTTTTTTTTTGTTATTTGTTATAAAATAAATATAATAATAAAGATAATAGATTTGAATTTATTTATATTTATAACAAATAACAAATAACAAATATTTTATTTTTTTTTTTTAAAAAAAAAGAAACTTATAATTTTTAAAAAACTTGTAATGAAAACATTAAGATATATTAGAATACAAAGAATTTTAAATTATTATTATTATTTAAAGTATTTTTTTTTTTATATTTTAATAAATTAATGTTTTTATAACTAAATTATTTTATTGTATTATCAATGCATAATTAAAATATCAAAAAATGAAATTTTCTATGTTTTTTTTTTTTTTTTTTTTTTTTTGTGAAACAATGTAATTACAGAAAAATAAATAAATAAATACCTAATTTAATAAAAAAAAATTGATTTTTTAATAAATTTTTTTTTTTTTTTTTTTACAGCAGCAATATTGAGATTGTTAATCTTTATTTATTATTTATTTATTTATTAATTACAAAAAAAAAAACAGAAATGAATAAAAAAAAAATAAATATTATTTGTCTAATTAGAACCTAATCATATTTAAAAAAATAGTAATGTGAAATAGAAAGTAATATTCAAAAATAAATAGTGTATGTATAAATAAATAAATTCAGAAAAAAAAAAAAAAAAAAAAAAAAAAAAAAGTTCCATGGCAACGAAACCTCATTCCTCATTTCCTTATTGGATTAGGGTTTGAAATGATGATCTGAAAGAAATTTACAGGTCTTCTCCTTCAACGGCATAATTTCTGATAAAGAAAGCCGCAAATCAATTCAAGAATGGATCGTTTTTAGAATAACAACCAGAAATGTTTTTTTTTTTTTTTTTTTTTTTTTTTGGTTCTTAAACAAAACATCCCATTCTTTTTTTTTTTTTTTGGTTCATAAACAAAACATCCCATTCTTTTTTTTTTTTTGGTTCTTAAACAAAACATCCCATTCTTTTTTTTTTTTTTTGGTTCTTAAACAAAACATCCCATTCTTTTTTTTTTGGTTCTTAAACAAAACATTCCATTCCTTTTTCTTTTTTTTTTTTTTATAATAATTTAATTCAATAATGTCTGAGCCCCTTCCACCAAAAAAAAAAAAAAAAAAAAAAAAAAAAGTTAAATAATGGGTATTACTATGTCCCATATATATATTTTACACATTCATTCTTCAGAAAATTAATTTAAATTTATGAAGATTTTCATTACCAAATGATCTATTCACTACATTATTAGTAACTTTTTTTTTTTTAGACTAGGAAGAGAATACACTTCCAATGCTTTATTAAATAGATTAAAAATATTTTTATATATTACATCTAATAAAAAAAAATACATTATGTAATTAAAAGAAAAAAAAAATAAAAAAAAATATAATATATGTAAAAGATTAAGTAAAACATAAAAAAAAAATAAAATTAAACTTAAAGCAAATTTTAATTAATCAAAGAAAATTTAATGAAATAAAGAATAAAAATAAGTTCAAAAGTTAAAAAAAAAAAAAAAAAAAAAAAAAATTCGGTATGATGTATACTATTAATAATAATTTTTTATTTATTTAAATAAATATATATTTATAAGAATATTTTGTTATATATATTTATTATTTAAATATAAAAAAAAAAAAAAATATTCAATTTAAATGGCCTGCAACTGAAGAATTTCCTAATTATATTAGTTTTATATAATAATAATAATTTATATTAATAAAAAAAAATATTTTTATTTATTATTAGTCCTAATTTATATTTAAATATTAATTATTTATTGTTTTTCTTTATATATTCCTTTCGTTTCTTCCTTCTTTCTCTCTCTCTTATTTTACCTTTTTTTTTTCTTTTTACTTATTTATTTATTATTAATAATTTCAAATTATTTAACAAAAACTTTAAAAAGAAAAAATATTAAGAAAATGAAAATATTAAATAAATTAATGTGAATAAAAATTTAATATAATAATTTTTGACATTTTTTTTTTTTTTTTTAACATAAAGAAATTATTTATTCATTTATTATTTAATAAAGTTCTAAAAAAAAAAAAAAAAATGAAATTAAAAAATTTTAATTCATAAAAATTAATTAATGGTGACATTTTCACAAAATAAATTAATAATCAATATTAAATAAATAATAAATAAATAATTGAATAATAAATCATTTAATAAATAAATCATTTAATAAATAAATGATATGATATTATTATTAATTATTAAAAAAATTATAATTAAATAATAATAATAATAGAAATAAATGAAATATTAATAATTATGACTTATTAATTATTAATTAATTATTACTTTGAATAATTCCTTCCAAATAATATTTTATTATTCATTTTATAATAATTTTTTTTGTTAGAATATGTGAAATGTATGAAAAATAAGCTTCAAATGTATTGAAACATATTGTAATATAAATAATGTATAAGCCACAATGTATTAATATAAAAGCATTTAATTTAAAATAATTAAGTGCTAGTAACTCTTTATCATAAAATATATTAATAAAATTGACATAATTATAAACCATAAATTCATAACTCTTAACAGATTAAGAGTCTCATCTGACTATTAAAAAAGATTCATAGCAAAAGAATCTTTTGCTGGAAACAATATTATGTCAAAAAAAAAAAAAAATAATTGAATTTTAAATTATGATAAAGGTTGCTCATTATGTCAATTTTTAAGATGACTAATAAAACTGATAACTGATCAAAATGATCAAGACAGAAAATTGAAGAAACGCGTAAAATATAAAACTGTTGATAATAGAAGTTATTTCAGGATAAATAAAACTCAAAAAAAAAATATGAAAATATTTATTTAAAAAGAAAAAACACGTATAAACGTATATAAAAGAAAATTATATATCTTCATATTAGAGACTCTTAATTGAAATTATAATTTGATATTTTAACAAATAAGCTTTTGGCTATTAGTAATATAATATTTATACATGAAGGAATCTACTATGTGATGGACAATTTCTGCCCCATGAATATACAAGACATATTATTTAAAATATAGTTATTTTAACGCGTATTTATAAATATCAAAAGCGTATAAATAAATATAAACTACAATAATGGAGGAATCTATATGTCAGAGACCTCATATAAAATAATTAATATATAATATCCCAAATATTCAAGGGAAATATAATAGAATGGTAATTCCTAGGGTACATTCTAACAATAATAATATTATTAAACCTAGCGTGAAATAGGTTTAAATAAAAAAAAAAATTATTTAATATAATCATAATACAAACCTTCGTGATGAAAGATATAATAAAATAATAAATATAGCCATGAGTTATATAAAAATGGATGATGTTTATCCATCTATAAACTATACTTATTTATAACAGAGTATTTAAAATTATTTAAATTTTATAATTAATATTTTAATGATGAGAAAATTCAAATATATAAAATCCTTTTTAGAAATTTGGATTTTAGGGGGAAAGTAGGCAAAATAAAATACAAATTATAAAAATATAAAAGAAAATAAAAATATTAAAGAAAAGTCACTTAACTGATTCTTTGAGCAAATTATTTGAAAATAATATTTATCTTGAAATGAATAAAATAGCCTAATAGCGAAAATTAACAAAAATTAACCTTTAAGAAAGAATTAACTGAAATAGTGAATATTAATCAATAATGAAACAATTTATATTATTACTAATAAGTTTAAATGACTAGAATAATATAATTAATTATAAATACAATCAATTTTAATACCCCAAGATTATGATTTATCAAATACACCAATATATAATTAACAATTTATTTTAATAGTTATCGCTAAAACTACAAAGCGAAAATATATAAAAGTTAACGCTAATCTATAAAGCGGATTATAATTGAAAGTGATGTAAAACCCAAAATATAAGAGGTATTCACACAAATTGAGATGGTATAATATCACCCTTCAAAAGAAATATTATCAATGTATTATATAATTAAATATGTATTGTAAAATTACAGAAATATTCATGATAACAATTTTACTGGAAAATTAATTGTTCCATCATCTATTCGAGTAATGTAAGAATTATAAGAAAAAATACAATTATATCATAATTTACTATGAAATATAACAATGACAATAATATTAATAATAATGCTAAATAATAATATTAATAATAATTATTATGATTATTAAAATAAAGTACGGCAAATAATAATAAATTTAGTTCATTGGAGTTGAAAGAAAAAACTAATTTATTAGAAAGATTGTAAATATATTTTATATAATAAAATAAAATTTATTTTATTTATTTATTTATATTTTTATTTATTTATATTTTTATTTATTTATATTTATATTTATTTTTTCTTAAAATATTTATTTTTATTAAAAATATTTAATTAGATACTTGGATAATAATTTATTTGATGAAAAAATATTCTATGAATTAATAAAACTCCAAAATTTACAATGGCTGTAAGTTATATATATAATATAATATAATAATAATAATAATAATAATAATAATAATAATAATAATAATAATAATAATAATAATAAAAATTATAATATTAATACTACTTCAAATAATAATATTAATGATAATGTTAATGTTAATAAAATGATAATAATAATAATAATAATTTTAAATATTTATAAAAATTTTTCAAATTTTAATAAATATAATTTATTTAGATATTTAATGAATAATAAGAACATTAAACTTATTCCTCCTCTAATTAGTAATATGTTTAATATTGAAATAATGTAAGAGTCATGAAATAATTATATATATATATTATAAAATATCCATATTATTAATATATTTAAAATTTATTTTTTACATAAATAACATATTATAAATTGCTTATATATATTGTAGAGATTTAAAAGAAACTGGTATTAAAGAATTGCCTAGTAATTTCTTTAAATTATCGAAACTAAAAAGATTGTAAAAATTTTAAGTTTAAATTTTAATTAAAATATAATAAATTTTAAAAAAAAAATTTTTTTATTTTTTGACAAATTTAATACTTTTTTTTAAAAAATATAATATAATATAATATAATATAATATAATTCAATTACTTTTTAAAAGATATATACGAAGCAATTCAAATAATTTTAAAATAATAAAATTTATTAGTTCTCCAATTGATTATTGCAATTTTGATAATACACCCATTTCTTGTGTAGAACCAAACGCATGTGATAATGTAGGACCAAATGATTATGAATCTTGTAGTGAATCTGTTATAAATGAAATAATTAGGTCACAAACTACAATAGATATTGGAGATCCGAATAAATATTATTTTAAAACTGATGAAAACGAAGATTGTAAATTATTAATGGAATTTTTACATCTTCCTTTAATTACGGATTGTTGTAGTCTTGAAAATATAACATGTGATAAAGATAATAATATAATAAAATTAAAATTGTAAATTAAAAAAAATTATTATTATTATTATTATTATTATTATTATTATTATTATTATACATATATATATATATATTTTTCATAATTTGTATAATTATAATTATTCATTATTAAAAGTTTTAAAACTAAAAAAAAAAAATTCTTTTAATAAAAA
>JACVTC010000119.1:347500-352500 GCA_016946835.1 Neocallimastix lanati (nom. inval.) | reverse complement strand
ATTTCTATAATATTCAATAGAAACTGTACTTGCTCCTGGTTTAAAGATATCATTCTTTAAATATGTATATATATATATATATTTAGAAATAGAATATATATGTATATAATTTATAATAAAATTAAAATTAAAATTAAAATTTAAAAAATATATATATATATATTTTATTATTTTTATTTATTTTTTTTTTTTTAAAAAAAAAAAAAATAAGTATTTATATATGTCATGTATCTAATATAATAAATGATTTTATTTAAATTACACAATATGGATATCTAATAGTATTATAACCATGGTCTACAATTAAATATAAAATTTCAGTTAAATTTTTACTCCATAAACCATGTGGGGATAATTGAGCAGTTTCTGTTCCGAACCTATAAAACATTAATATTTATTTATTATTAATTTTAAAATTAGTTATTAAATTGATAAATAATAATTAAATATATATTTCTTCTTTTACAGTAACAAATAATCATTTAATCTTTTTTTTTCGAATTTAAATTATTTATTATATTTTATTTTATTTTATTTTATTTTATTTTATTTTATTTTATTTTATTTTATTTTATTTTATTTTATTTTATTTTATTTTATTTTATTTTATTTTATTTTATTTTATTTTATTTTATTTTATTTTATTTTATTTTATTTTATTTTATTTTATTTTATTTTATTTTATTTTATTTTATTTTATTTTATTTTATTTTATTTTATTTTATTTTATTTTATTTTATTTTATTTTATTTTATTTTATTTTATTTTATTTTATTTTATTTTATTTTATTTTATTTTATTTTATTTTATTTTATTTTATTTTATTTTATTTTATTTTATTTTATTTTATTTTATTTTATTTTATTTTATTTTATTTTATTTTATTTTATTTTATTTTATTTTATTTTATTTTATTTTATTTTATTTTATTTTATTTTATTTTATTTTATTTTATTTTATTTTATTTTATTTTATTTTATTTTATTTTATTTTATTTTATTTTATTAAATCTGTACTTCATATTTAATATTCTACTATTTATTTTATTTTATTTTATTTTATTTTATTTTATTTTATTTTATTATATTTTATTTTTATTTTATTTTACCAGTTAACACCAGCAATTCTAACGGGTTCATCATTTTCATCAACAATTTCAGATCCTTTAACATGGAAATAACCTGGAACAGGTGTAATACGAGAATTACTTTTAACAATAGGAATTTCTTCATTATCTGGATCAGTACTGGTTGGGTTTGGTTCAGTTTTTGTTGTTTTTGTTGTTTTTGTTTCAGTACTTTTTTTTTTTTATATAAATATTATAATATATATATAATTAATTATTAATAAGAAATAATAATAATAATATATATTAAAAATAAATATAAGATTTATTAAAAATAATTTTATAGGATTTACCATTTATTTTCAACAATACCACACCTTTGTGAATGTATATATATGGATAATTTTAAAGTATATATATATATAAAAAAAAAAAAAAATTAAAATATAAAAATAAAAATAAATATAAAAAATTATAATAATAATTAATATAAAATAATTTTATTTATATAAAATTTGATTATATTTTGTTGAAAATATATTATTTTAATTTACCAGTCATCATTTTCATAACCTGATTTTAAATTAATTTTTTTAAAAAAAAAAAAAAAAATAATAATAATAATAATAATAATAATAATAATAATAATAATAATAATAATAATAATAATTAATAAATGTTTAAATTATTTAATTAATTTTTTTTCCTTATTTTTTTTTTTTTTTTAATAAATATAAAACTTTATATTTTGTTTATTTTACCCCATTTTCCATCAGTATCTTCATAAGAAATTTCACATGAGGTACAACAAGAATAGCCCAAGGATTTACTCCAGCAATCCTAATTTTTTTTTAAAAAAATATATATATATATATTACAATAATAATAATAATAATAATAATATAATAATAATAATAATAATTAATAAATATTTAAATTTAATCAATTTTTTTTTTTTTTTTTTTTTTTTTTTTAATAAAAATAATAAAAAAAAATGAACTTATATATTTATATGAATATTACATCTTCGTTTTTATCATTTGAACCGGATTTTTTTTCAATGATGCCACACCTTTGTTTATATATATTATTATTTATTTAATATATTTATTATATTATTATAAAGTTCAAAATTCACTTTATCATATTCTTCCTAATTATAAAAATATATTCCTATAAATTTACCAGTCGTCGTTTTCTAAACCCCTTAATATTATATAATATATAAAAAAAAATTTTTTTTTTAATATTAAAATTTTATAATTTTTTATTTTTTTTTTTTTATTTTTTGTTAATAATACCATTTTCCATTTTCATCTTCTAAAATAATATCAGCACCTTCAGAACAACAAGAATATCCTAAAGAGGTAGCCCAACACTAAACATAATACATTCATTAATAGAAAAATTGTAAGAATATATTTAATTATTATTATTATTATTATTATTATATAAGCATTATATATATTCATTATAATTACTTCATCAGTGTCATTTTCTAAAGCATTTTTATTACTATTTAATCATAATTTTCATTATTATTATTATTATTATTATTATTTAAATGATATGGAAAAAAAAAAAAAAAAAAAAAAAAAGATGTTATATCATAATATCTCATGGCAATGACAATAATAATAATAAATAAATAAATAAATAAAATAAACCCATAATAATTATTTAAAATTATTTATTTATATACCAGCTGTCTTCAACAATACACCATTCATCATTTTCAACACCCTTTCAATTATTATATTTATAAATAGATATTTTAAATATATATATATATTTAAAAAAAAAGAAAAAAAAAAAAAAAGAAAGAAATGAAATGAAATAATAATTATTATTAATAAATATATATATATATATATTACAAGGCTGTTAGCATTGGTAATTTTTAACATATTTTTTTAATAATAGTTTACCCAATTGCCAGTATCATCGGTGTATGAAATAGTACAAGTTGAACAGCAGCTTTATTAATATTTAATATTTAATATTCAATATTTAAATTATTAATATTTAAATATATATATACATATAAAATTTTAATATATTATATTATTCTATTTTTTTCTATATTAATAAAATAAAAAAAAATAAAAAATAAAAAAAAATCAAGTTTCATTTATTATTTTTTAATAGTTTTTATTAGGTTTTTTTTTTTTTTTTCTTTTTTTTTTTTAAATAATAGTAATTTTTAAATACCGATATCCATATTTGTCAAGGCAACTATCAGCAGCAGCTACAACTAAACTGCTGATTAATAATAAAATATTTCTCTTTTGCATTTTTTTCAAAAAATTAAATTAAATAAATGAAAAAAAAAAAAAAATAAATCAATATTTTTTTTTAATTGGTTTAAACAAACAGTTATAGAATTTGGTATTTCTTTATTTTTTTTTTTCTTTAAGTTTTTTGTTTATTTTATTTTATTAATTATATTATTACTATTAATAATAATTTTTTATTTATTTAAATAAATATATATTTATAAGAATATTTTGTTATATATATTTATTATTTAAATATAAAAAAAAAAAAAAAAATATTCAATTTAAATGGCCTGCAACTGAAGAATTTCCTAATTATATTAGTTTTATAAAATAATAATAAGTCATATTAATAAAAAAAAATATTTTTATTTATTATTAGTCCTAATTTATATTTAAATATTAATTATTTATTGTTTTTTTTTATATATTCCTTTCGTTTCTTTCTTCTTTCTCTCTCTTATTTTACCTTTTTTTTTTTTTCTTTTTACTTATTTATTTATTATTAATAATTTCAAATTATTTAACAAAAACTTTAAAAGAAAAAATATTAAGAAAATGAAAATATTAAATAAATAAATGTGAATAAAAATTTAATATAATAATTTTTGTCATTTTTTTTTTTTTTTTAACATTAAGAAATTATTCATTTATTATTTAATAAAGTTTAGTTCTAAAAAAAAAAAAAAAAAAAATAAAATTAAAAATTTTTATTCATAAATATTAATTAATGGTGACATTTTCACAAAATAAATAAATAATCAATATTAAATAAATAATGAATAAATAAATGAATAATAAATCATTTAATAAATAAATCATTTAATATATAAATGATATGATATTATTATTAATTATTAAAATAATTATAATTAAATAATAATAATAGAAATAAATGAAATATTAATAATTATGACTTATTAATTATTAATTAATTATTACTTTGATGAGTAATAAAATATTTTATGAATAATTCCTTCCAAATAATATTTTATTATTCATTTTATAATAATTTTTTTTTTAATAATAATTATTATTAATAAATCTTCTTTTTATTTTTGCATTATTTATTATTTAATTAATTAATACTCATTTATATTTTTTTATTATTATTAATGAATACTCTTTTTTTTTTTTATTCATATCTTAAATAAATAATAATTATTTAATTATTATTTATTTATTTATTTATTTATATAATATTATTTATTTTCTTATTTTTTTATTTATTTATTTATATAATATTATTTTACTTGTTCATTTATTTATATAATAATATTTATTTGTTTATTTATTTATTTATTTATTTATTTATTTATTTATTTATTTATTTATTTATGTATTTATTTATGTATTTACTTATTTATTAATTTTTATTACATAGAATTAACATTTTTTGAATCATTTATTAAAACCACACTATTTTTTGAAATCAATTGCAATCTATTAAGATTCATATTTTGAATTAAATTTAATATATGTTTCAATTCATTCATTATGAGGATGAATTGATCCTCCATGAAATGTAACTTTATTTGTTATTCTTTTGGCATTGGTCATTTTAAATGTATTTTATTGGTGAATAATAGAGTTTTAAAATTTTTGTGTAACTGTTATGAGCAAAAAAAAAATGAAAATTTTCTGAAATGAGTGTGATT
>JACVTC010000119.1:260000-345000 GCA_016946835.1 Neocallimastix lanati (nom. inval.) | reverse complement strand
TTTTATTTTTTATTTTTTACTTTTTATTTTTTTTCATTTTACTTTTATTTTTTATTTTTTATTTTTTTTATTTTTTAGAATAAAAAGGAAAAAAAAAATAAAAATAAAAATAAAAAGTCCATGTTTTATAATACTTTTATACATCTACATAAATATAAAATATAAAATATTTCACAATTAAAAATTATAAATAAAAAAAAAAATAATAATAATAAAAAATATATATTAGTCTTATAAGATTCTTATCTTTATCAATTTTTATATACTAATTTTTTATTAATTGAATTTTTTATTTATTTATAATTTATTTATCAAATATTAATACATTTAAAAAAAAAATATATATATATAATTTTTTTTTTTTTCAATTATTATTTATATATAATTATATAAATATAAAAATAAAAAAACATGGAATAATATTATTTTATTTCATTTTTTTTTTTTTTTTTTTTATTCTACATTGAATTTTTAACTAGATTGACTTTATTAAGTCAATAAAGTTTTTTTTTTTTTTTTTTCGTTAATAGTATTGGATTTGTTAATCTATAAGACTTTTTTTTTTTTTTTATATCTTTTAAATATACATTTATTTAACGTAAATATCTGGTTTTGGAATGTTCTTAACGTCAGCACCATAACCCAAGTAGTAATCTACTTCAGTGGATTGAAGGTAACCCTTAACATTAACACAGTTACGATAGGCTGGATTATGCATTAAAGTGTAAATACTGTATTCTGTTCCAACGGTGGTGGTGTAAACACGAAGTTCTTGATGATTAGCGGTTTCTAAAACAATTTCTTCACGCCAGTCCCCAATAAGATCACCATAGAGTGGTACACGACCAGAATAAGGACTTATGACACTGTAGTTACCACCATCATTATAGATAGTAAAGATACGATCATTACTGTCCTTAGCAACATTCCACTTGTTAATTGCTGGGTTGTATCCTTCCTTACCAATACCATCTAAAAATTCACGTTTTAAATCACCATCCCACCAGATACTAAGAGATGGGAAAGAACGATTATTAGTCAATTGTTTTCCGTTTACATCATAAAATCCTGGGAAACTACTACTCCAACATTGCATACCATAGACATCTAAAATGGAGGCAGCATCTCCACGACCGACATCTTCCTTTTGAGGTAAATATTGTTTCCAAATAGTTTTACCAGTAGCGGCATCTAAAAGAGCGGTACCGAGTTTTCCTTCATGGTTTTGTTGAATGGCAAAGTATTCTAATCCCTTACGGTTTGGATTAATATCTGCGATAATAAAACGATCACCATGACCTAATTCGGTGGAGTAAAGTAATTTACCATCATGATCAATGGCGAAACCACCAAGATGAATTTCATCAAAACCATCACCATCTAAATCAACACCACGAATAGAGTGGAATTCTACCATACCGTGACCAGCTGGAATTTTATTCTTGTAATCAAGAATACGGAAAGTCCATTGAACAGTGAATTTTCTGTTTTGGAATTTTAAAGCATAAGCAGTGATAGCCCTCTTATTTCTTAAATCTCCAGCACCACGAGTAAGGACCATGGATGGTTCCTTACCATCTAAATAAGCGACAGTGACAAAAATAAAGTTCATACGGTTACCATAGTTATCACCCCAATCATTGGTATTACCACGTTCAAGGAAATCGACACGATCAATTTCCTTACCTGTCATACCATCAACCATAGAAATAAATTCAGGTCCAGTAAGAACTTGATATTGAGTTCTGTTTCTTTCACAATAATCTGTTCTACCATCATGATTGACATCACCAATCTTAGTACCATCACCGAAAACGGTACCTTCACTGGTTTTAACCATAACTTCAGCCTTACCATCACCATCAAAATCGTAAACTAAGACAGGACTAGTAAGGGAAGAAGTGTAAGTTTCGATATTTGGACCAAGATTCATACGCCATAAGAATGTACCATCTAATTTGTATGCTTCAAGAAGAATAGGGTCACGATTATCTGACATACGCTTCACAACGAAATCATATGTACCATCACCATCTAAATCACCAGCATAAACATGTTCAACACGATAAGAAGCCCCTTTACTATCCTTGGCTTCCTTTAATGGAATTGGAATATATTGACGTTTTGGGGTATTAGCTTTAATTGTCCAGCTATTACCTTTTTCATTTTGTTCAACTCCATTAATCACTACCTTTACGGTATATGTCGTATCTTTTGAAATTGATTTTATAGTCTTATCAGTCCAGTTAGTGAGAGCATATGGGCTATTATTTAACTTTGTACCATCACGATAGATATTGAAAGTAGTCTTTGCTGGATCTTCAACACCTAATAAACGCCAAGAAATGAAAACACCATCATTAGTTAACATAGCTACTACACCACGATTTAATTTTTCCATTCTACGTTTTCCATTTCCAGTTGGGTTATAAGTTTCAGAAGAAGCATTATTTTTGTTTTCATTTTCATTATTGTTACCGCCGTTGGTGTTGCCTATTCCACACCAATCATTGTTTTCAATACCCCATGATCCATCATTATCAACATAAATAACCTCTGTTGTATGTTGACAGCAATTGTAACCAAGTGCAACAGAGAAACAAGTAGCAGCAGAAGAATTATTAGTAATACCACACCAATCATTGTTTTCCACACCCCATGGTCCATCATTATCAGTGTATACGACTGCTACACCACTACTACAACAAGGATAACCTAATGCTTCAGAAAAACAACCGGCAAATACGGTTTTACTAGTAGCTACAAGTGCAGCTAATATAGTAAAATATTTATTCATTTTTAATGAATAGTAAACTTTATATTTATAATAATATATACAATATAAAATATTATTTTAAAATAGAGAATTAGTTTTTTTTTTTTTTAACTAAAAATTAAAAATAAATTAATTATACTATTATAGATTGAAAATTATTTATTATACTAATATAAATTTTTAAATATTTCATATATATATAATATTATAGATAGTAAATTAATATTTATATATAAAAAAAAAAAAACATGAATTATATATTATATATTATTAAATAAACTTAATATTATTTTTTAATAAAATATCACAATATATAATCATAAATCTTATTCTTTATTTTTTAAATGAATATTATTAATTTATATTATTTATTTTTCTTTTTGATTTACGTGTATTTATCTAATCTAAATTTTAACTTTAATAATTTCTATAATTATTTTAATCAAAATTTTTTACTAACCTCTATAAAATATAATATTATTTTTTTTTTTCTTTTTAATTTATATATTTAAAAAAAAAATATAAAAAAACTTCTTCAATACTATTATATAAAATTAATATAATTTATACTTAAAAGTTTTTATTATTTATTTTTAAAAAAAAAAAAAATCCAGTTTTTTTTTTTTTATGAATTTATTGCTTAAAATAAAAATAAAAATAAAAATGATTTTTATATAATTTATGAGATATTTTTACTCCATTTATATAAAAAACAAAAAATCTAAATATCAAAGTTTAATTAATATTTTTTTTATGTCGTTTTAACTTTTTTTTTATATATATATATATATAAATGTATATATTATGGAATAATTAATAAATAATAAATAAGGGAATAATTAATTATTAATATTAATATTAATAAACAATTAAACAATAATAATAAATAAATAAAAGAAAGTTATTATTAATATTTATTAATATTAAAATAATATAAATATTGATTATATTACTCAACAATAACAATTATAATAATATTAATATACAATAATATTAATTAAAATTTCAATTATAAAATCAATATTAATCATTGATAATAGTAATATTAATTATAATAATTATAATATATTACTCATCAATAATATTAATTATAATAATATTAATAATAATAATATGAATTATTATCCATAGTAATCATCATCAATACATAGAATAAGTCGAAGGTTGGATTTTCCAATGACAAAAAAAAAAAAAATTAAAGTTAAAAAACTTTATTAAATAAACTTTTTGAGTTTAACACATTTCAATATAATATAAAGTTTAAATTAAATTTTAAAAAAAATTCAAGAATTGAAACTTTATTTCCTAATTAAATTAATAAAAAAAAATAAAAAATATAAAATCATAACAATAAGATTCATTTTTTATTTTTTTAATTTAGTTGTTTATTGCATTTTTACCATAATTAAATTATTCATTGTATATCAAAATAACAATTAATTAATATTATTATTACATTATTAAAATTATAGTTACATAATAAGTGTTAATTTATGATATTAATATTATATATAATAATAAATTATTATAATTCCAAAATATATTACAATTAATATTATAATTATAAATTAATATAATATATATTATATATTATAAATGTAAATTATGATAAATATTAAAAATTTTTATTATAAATAATATTAATAATATAATTATAAATTAATATTATATTTTATAGCACATTTTATTATTCATATTTAACTCATTTCATTAAGTTAACTTTAAATTAAAATTGAATTAACTTGAGTGAGTGAAAGAGCATATCTTTTTTTATTAATTCTTTATTTATTTCAGCACCAGTAGTAAATAAGTTTTTTATTCTAATTACACTTGCTATACAAACTATTCTATAGATATTATTAATTAAGTTCTCTTTTTTTTTATTTTTTTTAACATTTACTTTAATTATAAAAACTTTGAATTAAAAAAATAAATAGGAATAAAATTAAATATAAAATAAATTAAATAAATTAAATAAATATATAATAAATATAACCTTAAATGAATTAAATATAATAAATACATACTTTAATAACTATAAAATTAAATGATTTAAATTAAATAAATTAAAATTAAAATTAAATGAATAATTAAATAACCTCTCTAAAAGGGATAAAAAACGGAACTGTGTCACCTTAGAATGATAATAAAACAATGAATAATGCTTAGTGTCTCATCTTATTGGACAATGATTAATAGTGAAAACAGGAAAGTCGCTATTGATGAACATTTAATACAATGGTAAAAAAAAAAAAAAAATAAATTATAAATAGATAAAATAGATATGTTAATAATTAAAAAACTATATAACCAAATTAATTATTTTATTTTATTTTATTCAATCAGTACTTCATATTTATATTTCAACTATTTATTTTATTTTATTTTATTTTATTTTATTTTATTTTATTTTATTTTATTTTATTTTATTTTATTTTATTTTATTTTATTTTATTTTATTTTATTTTATTTTATTTTATTTTATTTTATTTTATTTTATTTTATTTTATTTTATTTTATTTTATTTTATTTTATTTTATTTTATTTTATTTTATTTTATTTTATTCAATCTGTACTTATATTTATATTTCAACTATTTATTTTATTTTATTTTATTTTATTTTATTTTATTTTATTTTATTTTATTTTATTTTATTTTATTTTATTTTATTTTATTTTATTTCATTTTAAATGAATTCTATATAATGAATGGAGAATAATATAAACCATTTTAATGAATTTTATCATTATTAAACTTGTAATGAGGGATAATATTAAAGAATATTGATATTATTAAATAATATTGGTGTTACTGTTAAGGATAAGATAGGTATTACTGAAAAATATAAGATATTATATGAATGAATTGGTTGAGAAATGATTCTTGTATGGACAATTTAATTAATTTAAAAAACAAATATTGAATAGCAAAAACTACTATTAATAATCTGTATTTATTCGTTCTTCTTCTTCCTTAAGTTATTAAGTTAGATAAAATTTAAATTTATATCATAAATGTAAAAAAAAAAAAAAAATTATAGATAAAATTTAAATTTATATCATAAATGTAAAAAAAAAAAAAAAAAATTATAAGTTGTTAATTAACCTTTAAAAAATTAAAAATATATATATATATATTTAATCATTTTATGACGAATATTACATAATATATAAAATATTATCATTTTATTATCATATATTTAATTAAACTATATGAAATATATTACCATTTTAATATCAAATATTTATATTAAATAAAATAAAACATATTAAATAAAATAAATTATATTTATTTAAGTATATTAATTTAATTTTCTTACAATTTGTAACAATCAATAAACTATATTAATTTAAGTTTATATTTAATTTTCTTTTTAAAGTTAAATAGATTAATTTAAATTAAGTTTAATTTCTCTTTTTAATATTTATTAAAATGCAAATAAAAAAAAACTTTAATCATTAAAATAAATGGAATTTAGGAACTTAAAATTAAATTAAGATTAATGAAAATAAAATAAAAAAATAAAAAAAAAAACTGAAACTAAACAATGGCGCTTGATTAGAACGTGATTTTAATTTTGATATTAAAATTTATTATAAATTTAAATTCTTTTAAACCATAAATTAATGAAAAGACCATTATTTTTTTTTTTTGTAAACTTTTTATATATATTTAATTATTAGAATAATAAAAATTCTAATGAATATAATTTAATAGAATGATCTTCCTTTTTATTATCTATTATGTTATTAAATCAATCCTTTTTATACCACTAAATCGTTAATAACTATATTGTTAGTAAAATGTCATAATGAATTATGTTATAAATAATTAGTAACTACTCATTCGGTTATAAAAATAGTTCTAGTTAGTAATGGCTTTTAGCCTTCTTTTAAAAAAAAGAATAATTTTAATCAATGTATAATTTTAAAATAGTTTTTAATAATTAAAAACTTTTTTGATTTCCTGATTATTTGAATATTCCTTTAATTTCGACATGAATATCATTAAAGAAATAAATATCAACAATTATAATAATAATAATAATATAAATTAAATATAGGAAGAGAGACAACTTTTCATATCCAAATTATTATAAAAAAAGATTCAATGCATGGGAAAAAGCCAATTTTATTATGTAAAACTTTTTTATCCTAATGTATTTTGAGAATATTTACATTCTATAATAATAAATAATTTAGTTTAATTATTATATAATAGATAATTAAAATATATAATAATTAATTAGTATTATTTATTATTAATTTATTTTTTATTAAATAATTATATTTATTATAAGATAAAACTTTCTAAGATAATTTTTATTATTAAATAATTATATTTATTATAAGATAATTTTTATTATTAAATAATTATATTTATTATAAGATAATTTTTATTATTAAATAATTTTATTTATTATAAGATAATTTTTATTATTAAATAATTATATTATAAGATAAAACTTTCTAAGATAATTTTTATAATTATTTAGACTAAGTTTTTATTTATTAATTATTTTATAATTTTTTAAATAAGTAATTTTTTTTTTTCCTTCTTTTTAATTTTATTTTAAATTAATTTTTTTAATTTTTTCAATACAAAAATATTTTGTACTACATTGTTTTTTTATATATAACTCTAAACATTATTATATTGATTGTATTTCAGAAAATGGCGCTTTAAAGTAAATAAAAATTTTATCGTAATTATAATAATAATAAAATAATTAATCATATTTAATAATATAAATATCATAATAATAAAATAATTATTCCTATTTAATTATAATAAATATCATGATAATAAAATAATTAATTAAACATATTTAATTATAATAAATATCATAATAATAAAACAATTAATTAATCCTATTTAATTATAATAAATATCATAACTGTAGAATTGTTAAAAAAAAAAAAAAAACATTATAAGAATTTTAATAATTTTTTTTTCTCATTTGGTAAATTATTTTTATTAAATTAAATTTATTAAATTAAATTTAGCAGTATTTACATTATTTAAATGAAAACAATTTAAACCGTTTACTCTAACATTAACTATTTATTATATTTATTTAAATAAAATAATGAAAAATTATTAAAAAAAAAAAAAAAAAATCATTTAAAGAATATTTACTTTCTTAATTAAATATAATTATGATAACTAATTAATGAAATAATTTCTAATATTTATTTAATTATCTAATTATTTAATTATTTATTAATTTATTATTTTTTTTAAATAGATATAAGAAATATTAAGCATTATTATAAGCAATTTAATATTACATTAAAAAAATTGAAATAGTTGTTATTTTTTATTGTGACATAAATTATTTATAGTTATGTTTTATTCTTTACTGATTTAATATTTAAAATAATAAATTCATTTTATATTCCAAATTATTATTTATATATTTATTTATTTATTTATTTATAATTCTAATTAAAAACATGGCTTTAAATTACATCTTAAGAACGCCACATTTCGAAATTCATCATGCTTATTTTTATTATAAAAAATTTTATTTACATTATTATTTACATTTTTATTTATAGTATTTAAATATAATTTGAATAACTATTTTTAAATAAAAATATTTAAGCTATTTAAATATTATATAAGATAAAAATATACATTTACTTATTATGCTTTTATAAGTATTATATATTTAAATAATATAAAATACATATCTATATTAACGTACCTACCGTTGTACAATTAAAATACAAATTTAAATAATAATTTTATTTTATCCTTTTAATGAAATAAAAAGTAAATAAAATTTTATTATTAAATATGCATTGAAAAAATAACACTTTCTTTAAAATTATTAATTATTAAAATAAATTTAATATTCTATTCTACCGTTTTTTTTTTATTTTTTATTTCATTTGATTAATTAATATGTACTTTAATTATATTCATATTCTACTATTTATTTTATTTTATTCAATCTGTACTTTAATTATATTCATATTCTACTATTTATTTTATTTTATTCAATCTGTACTTTAATTATATTCATATTCTACTATTTACTTTATTTTATTTTATTTTATTTTATTTTATTTTATTTTATTTTATTTTATTTTTATTAACATAACTTAAGCTCTAATCCTTTTTATTTAAGTGCGCCACATTTCATATTAAACCAAGTTCCAAAATGTAAATAATCCCATTTTTAAAGAATATTTTATTTTTAAATAATATTTTTTTTTTTTTTTTTTCAGTATTATATATATAAAAAGTTTTATATAAACTTTTAATTTTTGTATTAATAAAAAAAAATTATTTAAAAAAAAAAAATATTTAAAAAAAAATTATTGAAACTACTTAAATTATTAATAAAACTAATAATATAAATATAAAAGTTATTAACTGAAATACTATAGTAACATAGTTAATAAAATAACTATTTATTAATATTTAATTATACATAATTAAAATAAAATTAAAAAATAAAAATATATGAAATTTTTTATATTATCTTCAAAAAAAAAAAAAAAAAAAAAAAAAAAAAAATTTATGATATTATAAGTTTCAAGAACGAAAAGGCCTCTAATACCTTTCCATTCATCGATGATAATTCCATTCTGGATAAAAATTATTAGTGGAATTTGTATAAGAATTTCTTCTTTGCCTTATCATTTCGACTTTTTTTTTTTTTTTTTTTTTTTTTTTTTTTTACAGCCATAATAATAACAAACTTTAATCTTTACTTATTTATCTATTTATCTATCCATTTATTTATTTATTTATTTATTTATTTATTTATTTATTTATTTATTTATTTATTTATTACATGTATATTTTTAATTTTAATAATAATTAAAAAAAACATATACAGAATTAATAAAATAAATAAATATTATTTGTCCAATTAGAACATAATAATATTTAAAATAACAACTTGAAATAAAAAGTAATATTCAAAAATAAAGTGTACCAATAAATTATGAAAAAAGAGTTCATATGCAATGAATCTCATTTCTTTATAGATTAGGGTTTGAATTGACTATCTGAAAGAAATTTTATAGTCTTCTCCTTCAGAGGCATTAACACTCCTTGGTTAGTACTTTATACTGTAGGAATAGTAACCCTTGTCGAGTACTAGCCCGAAGCATAGTTTCTATAAAAAGAGCTACAGATCGCACCAAGAATGGCGTTTTTAAATGATCAGCCAAAAATGATTTGGTTCTTAAACAAAACATCCCATTCCTTTTTATACTTTAAATCAATAATTTCTGCATTTCTTCCACAAAGAAGGAAGTTATATAATATGTACCTCGTCACGTATATATTTACACACTCATTATTCTGAAAATAACTTAAATTAACACGATTTTTACCAATTGAACTATTCACTACACAATAAGTAACGATACTATTATTTTCACTATCACTAAATATTAATATTCCTATTGCCATTATCACTCATTCTACTATTATTAACAATATTATATTTATTGTCGTCATTATTATTAATATTATAAACTTCGTTACTACTCTCAGAATCTGTACTTGATTTTACATTATTCATATCTGTGACAACAGTGTTTTCATTACCATTTGATACTTGACAATATTTAGAAATTATAATATATTTTTCATAAAGAATTTCAATATCCTTAAAATATTTCATTCGAAATTCACGGAAAAGATAACATTTAGAAAACCAATGTTCCAATCGAGGATTACTATTTTTTTTCTATAACAATAAGGACACCTTTCAGGACAGTCTTTTTTCAATTATTTTTGCGGCTTTGGCAACACGAGCATCGAAATTTATATCCATATCTAGCAGGAAATACCCATCAAAAGCCAACGCTAAATTCAGGATACTTGAAGTTGAGCTTTAGGTAGTCTCTCTTTTTTTTTTTTTTTTTTTTTTTTTTTTTTCTCAAATTTATTTTTCTTTTAAACCTTAGCCTTGATTGATTTTCTTGCCATATCTCTATCCCAGTAAAAGTTTAAAATAGCTTTTTTTTTTTTTTTTGATGGAAATTTACTTAATTTGTCAGCTAAAATTTTACTTTCTTTATCTCATGCATGACGTCTACAACGAGATATATCTCTAAGTAAATCAGAGATAATACATTTCGAGTTTTTCCATTTATTAAAACACCTTACCTGAGCAATCGCACATTTCGCCGAAAGAGGAGGAACGTTAAGTTCTTTAGAAACACAATAAAAGGGAAGTAAAGCTATTCCCTTTAGAAAATTCCTTCAATCCAGTATAATCCTGAATTAACTAGTGTCTGTGTACTTCTCGTTCTATCTTTGTTAGATCCAAGTAGAGGTGCATAATATGAAACATGTCCAATTACTATAGCTGAAAATAACATTCTTTTATAAGAGATAGGAATATGAGGGTTCTTAAGAAATCCTTTTATGGAATAAAGTGCATTTCTAACTTTATTATTCATTCGCTGTATGATCGGTTTCAATTCTAAATCATTTGAAAATGGTACACCTAAGTAGGTATAGCAATTCGTTTTTAGGTAACTCTTGACTTGAAAGATAAAAAGATAGGATTACTATTATAAAGATAACAAGAAACTTCCCCTCGTACTACTAGACTGGCACATTTATTGATTACCAAATTGCATTTCATTATTTCTAGCCCATTTACTGGCAAACTTTAACAAAACAATTTCTTAAGTTGGGATCTTGTTGGAGCACATAACACAATGTCATCTGCAAAAAGACCTCCACAACAACGTTTATCACCAATAGAGATGCCATATTTATTACAATTATTAAAAATTATCATTAATAAACAAGTTAAACAAAATTGGTTGAGTGGGGACAACCTTGACGTACTCCTTTCTTAATATTAAATGATTTCTGATAATTGTCCATCAACTCTTACAACAAGCCTTGGAAGATAAGTATAAATTTTCAATAAAATTAAAGCACTTACCTCTAATACCTAAGTGATGAATCTTCATTAATACATTATATATGGGCACTGAGTCATACGCTTTTTTAAGGTCCAAAAAAAGCAAGGTAAGTATCCTTATTTTCAAATTTCCTTCTCTGGCATATAATTCTTAATGTAGTATAAAGACTTATACATTCCTCTCGATTACGAAATCCATATTGTTCAAGGTCTTATAAAACCTTCATCAATTCCATATATAGAGATTCTATTAGCTATGATTTTTGCTATAATTTTTAATCCATTATTGATAAGAGACATGCCATGAATAGTTATTACAATCTGATGGATCTCCCTTTTTATGAATAGAAACTATTGATGCGTTATTCCATGATTTTAGGAAATCACCATTCCAAATACAATTGATTAAGGCTTTGAGACATTTAAAGCCAGATGAAATATTACTATTACTATTATTATCACTTGATCCTTCTGAATCATCTTTACAAGGAATCAAAGCTTTGAAGAATTCCATTGGAATACCATCAGGACCACATAAGCTTTAAAGTTAGGAGTGGAGGAGATTGCTTTGCAAATTTCTTCATCGCTAATACCTTGGTTAATATCCCATTCTTGATGCCTTTGGTCTTCCCAAATTCCTTAGTGCATCAGAATCTTTCCAGTAATCTTTAGAAAGACTATGACCTGAAGAATCCGACCCTAAGAATTTATAATAAGAACGCCAAACTTTTAATTTTTCATCTGTAGAAGAAACAAGTTCATTATTATAATTTTTTAATAGGATGAGAGACCGTGAAAGATTGATTATTTATTTTTGCATTCTTTTTTAACCCATTTCCATGCTTTCCTACTATCCTTTTTTAAGAGCTAAACGAACATCCAATTTTAATCCAATATAAATATTCTTTTTTCCTAAATTCGTTACATTTTTTATGAATTGATTTCACAAAGTCTGTTATATGAGTCAACTATTTTAGCAAATTCATTAGAATCATTTGCAGAAACATAACGCTTAATTTGTTTGTATTAAATATGCTTTACCTTTTGAAGACAATAAATTTTTCGTGACATTCGAAACATTGCTTTCCTGATTTCTGTTGAAGATGTAATCGATAAATCCCTAGCTATGGAATTGGTAGTGTTAATGAACTTTTCAATAACACAATCTATTGAAAGTTCTTCATTACCTATTTCTTCACTAAGAATTTCAAAATTTATTGTGATAACATATTTCTTTCTTTAGTTCAAGACATTTATACCTATCCCATCTTACAAATTTTTTTTTTGGTAACAAAAATGATTCATCTGTGATAAATTTCTTACAATAAACCATGAGAGGTTTATGATCAGATACAGAAGGATAATCAACAAAATAAACACTTGATATTTTAACCAGCATATTTGAATTGACTAACGCATGATCAATATCAGATAAATATCTACCTCTTGTCCATGAAATAGGTGAACCATTAATCGGAAGAATAAACCAGTTATCAAGGTTACTATTGGATAATTTATCTTGTAACAGAGGTACTCATGTTAAAGTCTCCAAGAAGAATAGATGGATGATTAATGTGATTCTGAAGCCATGTGAAAACTTCTGAAAAAGCATATCGGACTTGTAATGAGTGTTTCTTAATGGGAATATAGACATTACCAACAGAACACTTAGAAGGATTCCAGAGACTATATGTTGTTAAAGAAACAAGATAAGTATAGGAATTATCTTCAAGTACTGCTTGACATGAGATATGATAACCAAGATATAAACCTCTGTAAACCTGGAGTAGTAGGATCCATTCTTTTCATGAAATATTTATAGATGGGAAGTGTTACTTTACATGAATTTCTAGCATCATTGGTACCATTACCTGTTTCCTGAAAACATATAAATAATGGTTTAAATATTGTGTTGAAATACTCAATACTATCTCTTTTCACAAAAATTCCATCCGTTGGTATTCCCAACTAAGACAAAAAGAAAACTTTCCTGTGAAGATGGATTTTGAGAATTAAGATTAGGAATATTGGAAGCAATGAGTTCATGATTGCCATTATTAACATTAACAAAATTTGTTGAACTGAGGTTTACTGTGTTAATATCATTGGATGTGTTAATAGATATTAAATTTTGTTTTAAATGCCAAAAAAGAAACCTTATGATTCCATTTGGAACATCTACTATATGAAATTTTAACTCCTGATAGTGCTTTTTTAAATACTTTTTTAAATTTTTTGAGGTTGAAATTTGGAGTGTATTACTTTTATACTGAAGAGGCTATCATTGAATTTAGTAATTCTCTTTAATGACGAAATATTATCATTGAATTTTTTTTGCATTTAGAATGAATAAATTCCTTCATTTTAGCATTAGTCCATGAGTGAATACCACGGATAAAAATCAACCCTGTGTTGTCAATAAGAACCCCGGTGAAATATCTTTTCCATAAAGAACTAAAAAAAAAATACAATTTAAAAAAAAATGAAACAATGAAAACTAAAATACTAAAAACTAAGAAGAAATATAGATAAATATATATATATATAATTAAATAGAAAAATATAAATAAAAAAAAAAAAAGATAATAAAAATGAAGATCCTATCTTTGTGGAATAATTGATTAAGTTTAAATAAAATGAACAACATAAGAATTTTGTAGTAATGAATAATATCTTTTTTCCTGTTATTTAAGTAATGAATAAACTCTTTTTTTTTTTTTTTTTTTTTTCTGTTTTGTATTTTTTGTTAACTTTTGAGTTTCTGAAATTCTATTCGATTTGTGATGCTTTGATTGATATAATAATTTTTTCTCTAATGTAATCATAAATAAACTGAAATGAAAATGTAAATAATGTTAGTAGAGAAAGACTATAAAAAAAAAGATTCCCATCCTTTAAATAATGTCTTAAACACAAGCTTTGGAGTGAATCAATCTCCTACATTTCCATTTTACAATAGCTTACATGAAAGTATAAATAATACGATAAAAAAATAACATATACAAAATAATGCTAAAGTTAAAAAAAAAAAAAATACAATAGATTCATTACAATAATCATATGTAGAAAACTACATGATATTATTAATTATATACAACTCCAATGTTACTACATATCCAGTTTAAAACAATATAAAACATCAAGTTCACTTTCTACAGTCTTTCAGTATTTCAGTTTTCTCTCTTCGTACTAGAAGCCACTTTAGAAAGGATAACCATCGATTATCATCAGAATCACAGAAAGCTGTAATTAGTACACCTGATATAGGTTATTCCTTTTCCATCAACCCTCCATGGACCTTGGAAAAACAGTTCACATCATTGGGGCAATATAAGTAATGAAGATTATAATTGTTTCTCATTCCAAAATTACAAATATTGTAAAGATTGTAAAGTTGTATATGAAGATAGGTACTGAATCATAGGCTTTTTTTAAGATCAAGAAAAGTTAGATAAGTAAAATTTTCCTTTAAAATTTTCTTCCCTGACAAATTTCCCTAATTGAAATGTATAAACTGATACATTCTTCCTTATTTCTAAATCACCAAATTTTTTAAAATGAAATGGGTATTAAAACTTTTTTTCATTCGTAAAAATTTGCTACCACATAAAATTTTCAACTTTCATATTTTTTATTATAATGGACACAAATAATTTTTTTAAAATTAATTTTTTTTTTTTTTATTAAATTTATTTATTAAATTTATTAATATATTTTATTTTATTTAATTTTATTTAATTTTAAAATTTAAATTTATTTTATTTTATTTTTTTTTTTTTTTTTTTTTTTTTTTTAAATTAATAATACATTCAATGTTTTATTTTTAAAACTTTTATATCTATTTAAATTTTTTTTATCCTACATTTTTATTTTTTTTTTTTTTAACTTATTTTAATTATATATATATATTTTAATTTTATATTTTTTTGTTTTAACTTATTTATTTTTTTTTTTTTTTTTTATATTTTTTATTTTATTATTTCATATATTGCATTTATTTATTTATTTATTTATTTATTTATTTATTTATTTATAATTTTAGTTTATATTTTTAGTTTATACTGAATTTTTTATTAATATTTTATATACTTATGTTTTTATTATATTAATAAAATTTCTATTATACTCGTAAAATCTATTCACGAGCACACATTGGAATGGTATCAATAGATCCATCGTCCTTGTATTCAAATTCGGTAACACAAACACTTCTGTGGAAGTCACCACCTCCTGGAAGTTCATCAGTATGGTAGAAGAAGTAAGATTTACCATTGAAATCAGCAATACCTGGATGATTAGTGAAAGCAGTACCTTCAGTCATAAGAACACCACCGTACTTCCATGGACCAGTTGGCTTTTCAGAAGTTGCGTAAGCAAGAGATTCAGTTTGAGAACCTTCTCTGAAAGCAGCATAGACTAAGTAGTAAAGACCGTTTCTCTTGTAGAAGTATGGACCTTCAGCATAGGATGTACCGGTATCGTGACTACCCTTACCGAAGGATTCTTCAGTCATTGGAACCTTAACAACTCCAATTTCTTCATCATAAGAAATCATATCATCGTTTAAGACAACATATCTAAGTTCTGGATTACCGAAGTATAAGTAAGCCTTACCATCATCATCAATGAAAACAGTTGGGTCAAAGTCATTCCAGTCATCTTCATAAACAATTGGATGTCCAATTTCTTTGAATGGACCAATTGGAGAATCAGCAACAGCAACACCAATAGCCATACCACCATCAATCTTGTGAGCTGGGAAGTAGAAATAGAACTTACCGTTCTTTTCAACAGTTTGTGGAGCCCAAGCTCTTTCATCAGCCCATTCAATATCATCTAAAGATAAGATTTGACCATGGTTAGTCCAGTTAACCATATCCTTAGTAGAGAAGACATACCAGTTTTCCATAGTGTAGAAGTTGTTCTTAAGTTCAGTTTCATCATGACTAGTGTAAAGGTAAAGGGTATCACCATAAACCATTGGAGCTGGATCAGCAGTGTACATATCCTTAATAATTGGATTAATGCATAACTTTTCGCCATCACTTTCTTCACTACTTTCTCCATCATCAGTTTCAGCTTCAGCATCAACAGTTTCTTCTTCATCATCTTCAATATATTCAACTTGAGATTGAGTTGGTTCAGCTTCAGCAGCTTCAGTTTCAGTTGACTTTGGTTCAGCAGCTTCAGTTTCGGTTGGCTTAGCTTCAGAAGCTTCAGTTTCAGTTGGCTTTGGTTCAGAAGCTTCAGTTTCAGTTGGCTTAGCTTCAGCAGCTTCAGTTTCAGTTGGTTTAGTTTCAACTGGCTTTGCTTCTTGTGGACACATTGGAATAGTTTCAATAGATCCATCTTCCTTGTATTCAAATTCGGTAACACAAACACTTCTGTGGAAGTCACCACCTCCTGGAAGTTCATCAGTATGGTAGAAGAAGTAAGATTTACCATTGAAATCAGCAATACCTGGATGATTAGTGAAAGCAGTACCTTCAGTCATAAGAACACCACCGTACTTCCATGGACCAGTTGGCTTTTCAGAAGTAGCATAACCAAGAGATTCAGTAAAAGCACCTTCTCTGAAAGCAGCAAAGACCATGTAGTAAAGACCGTTTCTCTTGTAGAAGTATGGACCTTCTCCATAAGTAGTACGATCACCATTCTTACCGAAGGATTCGGCTGTCATTGGAACCTTAACAACACCAATTTCTTCATCATAAGAAATCATATCATCGTTTAAGACAACGTATCTAAGTTCTGGATTACCGAAGTATAAGTAAGCCTTACCATCATCATCAATGAAAACAGTTGGGTCAAAGTCATTCCAGTCATCTTCATAAACAATTGGATGTCCAATTTCTTTGAATGGACCAATTGGAGAATCAGCAACAGCAACACCAATAGCCATACCACCATCAATCTTGTGAGCTGGGAAGTAGAAATAGAACTTACCATCCTTTTCAACAGTTTGTGGAGCCCAAGCTCTTTCATCAGCCCATTCAATATCATCTAAAGATAAGATTTGACCGTGGTTAGTCCAGTTAACCATATCCTTAGTAGAGAAGACATACCAGTTTTCCATAGTGTAGAAGTTGTTCTTAAGTACATCTTCATCATGAGTAGTGTAAAGGTAAAGGGTATCACCATAAACCATTGGAGCTGGATCAGCAGTGTACATATCCTTAATAATTGGATTAACACAGAATTTGTCCTTGTTTTCAACAACTGGACTTTCAACAGCTTGAGTTTCAGTTGGTTTAGCTTCAGCAGCTTCAGTTTCGGTTGGTTTAGTTTCAACTGGCTTTGTTTCTTGTGGACACATTGGAATAGTTTCAATAGATCCATCTTCCTTGTATTCAAATTCGGTAACACAAACACTTCTGTGGAAGTCACCACCTCCTGGAAGTTCATCAGTATGGTAGAAGAAGTAAGATTTACCATTGAAATCAGTAATACCTGGATGATTAGTGAAAGCAGTACCTTCAGTCATAAGAACACCACCATACTTCCATGGACCAGTTGGCTTTTCAGAAGTAGAATAAGCAAGAGATTCAGTGTGAGAACCTTCTCTGAAGGCAGCATAGACCATGTAGTAAAGACCGTTTCTCTTGTAGAAGTATGGACCTTCAGCATAGGATGTACCGGTATCGTGACTACCCTTACCGAAGGATTCTTCAGTCATTGGAACCTTAACAACTCCAATTTCTTCATCATAAGAAATCATATCATCGTTTAAGACAACATATCTAAGTTCTGGATTACCGAAGTATAAGTAAGCCTTACCATCATCATCAATGAAAACAGTTGGGTCAAAGTCATTCCAGTCATTTTCATAAACAATTGGATGTCCAATTTCCTTGAATGGACCAATTGGAGAATCAGCAACAGCAACACCAATAGCCATACCACCATCAATCTTGTGAGCTGGGAAGTAGAAGTAGAACTTTCCGTCCTTTTCAACAGTTTGTGGAGCCCAAGCTCTTTCATCAGCCCATTCAATATCATCTAAAGATAAGATTTGACCATGGTTAGTCCAGTTAACCATATCCTTAGTAGAAAAGACATACCAGTTTTCCATAGTGTAGAAGTTGTTCTTAAGTACATCTTCATCATGAGTAGTGTAAAGGTAAAGGGTATCACCATAAACCATTGGAGCTGGATCAGCAGTGTACATATCCTTAATAATTGGATTAACACAGAATTTTTCCTTATCTTCAACAACTGGACTTTCAACAGCTTGAGTTTCGGTTGGTTTAGCTTCAGCAGCTTCAGTTTCAGTTGGTTTAGTTTCAACTGGCTTTGCTTCTTGTGGACACATTGGAATAGTTTCAATAGATCCATCTTCCTTGTATTCAAATTCGGTAACACAAACACTTCTGTGGAAGTCACCACCTCCTGGAAGTTCATCAGTATGGTAGAAGAAGTAAGATTTACCATTGAAATCAGCAATACCTGGATGATTAGTGAAAGCAGTACCTTCAGTCATAAGAACACCACCGTACTTCCATGGACCAGTTGGCTTTTCAGAAGTAGCATAACCAAGAGATTCAGTAAAAGCACCTTCTCTGAAAGCAGCAAAGACCATGTAGTAAAGACCGTTTCTCTTGTAGAAGTATGGACCTTCTCCATAAGTAGTACGATCACCATTCTTACCGAAGGATTCGGCTGTCATTGGAACCTTAACAACACCAATTTCTTCATCATAAGAAATCATATCATCGTTTAAGACAACGTATCTAAGTTCTGGATTACCGAAGTATAAGTAAGCCTTACCATCATCATCAATGAAAACAGTTGGGTCAAAGTCATTCCAGTCATCTTCGTAAACAATTGGATGTCCAATTTCTTTGAATGGACCAATTGGAGAATCAGCAACAGCAACACCAATAGCCATACCACCATCAATCTTGTGAGCTGGGAAGTAGAAGTAGAACTTTCCGTCCTTTTCAACAGTTTGTGGAGCCCAAGCTCTTTCATCAGCCCATTCAATATCATCTAAAGATAAAATTTGACCATGGTTAGTCCAGTTAACCATATCCTTAGTAGAGAAGACATACCAATTTTCCATTGTGTAGAAGTTGTTCTTAAGTACATCTTCATCATGAGTAGTGTAAAGGTAAAGGGTATCACCATAAACCATTGGAGCTGGATCAGCAGTGTACATATCCTTAATAATTGGATTAACACAGAATTTTTCCTTATCTTCAACAACTGGACTTTCAACAGCTTGAGTTTCAGTTGGTTTAGCTTCAGCAGCTTCAGTTTCAGTTGGTTTAGTTTCAACTGGCTTTGCTTCTTGTGGACACATTGGAATAGTTTCAATAGATCCATCTTCCTTGTATTCAAATTCGGTAACACAAACACTTCTGTGGAAGTCACCACCTCCTGGAAGTTCATCAGTATGGTAGAAGAAGTAAGATTTACCATTGAAATCAGTAATACCTGGATGATTAGTGAAAGCAGTACCTTCAGTCATAATAACACCACCATACTTCCATGGACCAGTTGGTTTTTCAGAAGTAGAATAAGCAAGAGATTCAGTGTGAGAACCTTCTCTGAAGGCAGCATAGACCATGTAGTAAAGACCGTTTCTCTTGTAGAAGTATGGACCTTCAGCATAGGATGTACCGGTATCGTGACCACCCTTACCGAAGGATTCTTCAGTCATTGGAACCTTAACAACACCAATTTCTTCATCATAAGAAATCATATCGTCGTTTAAGACAACATATCTAAGTTCTGGATTACCGAAATATAAGTAAGCCTTACCATCATCATCAATGAAAACAGTTGGGTCAAAATCATTCCAGTCATCTTCATAAACAATTGGATGTCCAATTTCTTTGAATGGACCAATTGGAGAATCAGCAACAGCAACACCAATAGCCATACCACCATCAATCTTGTGAGCTGGGAAGTAGAAGTAGAACTTTCCGTCCTTTTCAACAGTTTGTGGAGCCCAAGCTCTTTCATCAGCCCATTCAATATCATCTAAAGATAAGATTTGACCATGGTTAGTCCAGTTAACCATATCCTTAGTAGAGAAGACATACCAGTTTTCCATAGTGTAGAAGTTGTTCTTAAGTACATCTTCATCATGAGTAGTGTAAAGGTAAAGGGTATCACCATAAACCATTGGAGCTGGATCAGCAGTGTACATATCCTTAATAATTGGATTAACACAGAATTTTTCTTTTTCTTTTATAAATTAAAAATTAATTTTTTGTTAAAATAAATTTACCAAACAATTCATATTATTATTTCATAAAATGATTTATTTATTGAATAGAAATGAAAGTGAAAAATAAACAAGAATTCAAAAATTGGACAATATCACAATTATTTTGCATATATATTTATTACATTCAATTATATTTAACAATAAAAATATATATATATATCACAAACATAATTTATAAATAAATAATTATATATTATTTTTATAAATACAAAAATAAGTAAATAAATAAATGTAAAAATATATATATATATATAATTTTTTATTCATTCTTACCTTCTACTGGTTTTGGTTCGAAGCAACTACTTTTCATACCACACCATTCATCATTTTCATATCCCCATTTGCCATCTTCGTCTTCATATACAACTTGACAATCTTTACAACATTTGTAATTTGGGAATGAGAAACAATTATAATCTTCATTACTCTTATCACAATTTTCTGGGTTAACTATTATTTATTTAAAAAAAAAAAAAAAATAAATTTTATTTATTAATCTATTGCCTATTACATAAATAAAAAAATAAAAAAAATAAAAAAAATTTAAAAAAAAATTTTTTTAACTTTTATTATTCTTATTTGAAACCTACTTATACACCATTCATTTTTTTCTGCACCCCAACTTATACCATCTTCAACAGTTATGACTAAACAGTTACCAACTGCACAATCATTGTATGCGTTAACGAATTTATAGGACGTTAACAATAATAATGACAATATATTATTATATTTCATTATTTATTTTTTTCTTTTTTAAAATTAAATTAAAATTTTGATGATTAAATTTAGGAAAATATTCTTTATTTATATGATTTTTTGTTGTATAATATATATAATGATTTATTTATATGTAAGTTTTTATAAATAATTAATTAATTAAAAGTAAGAAAGGAACTATAGTTAGTTAACCTTAATTAATTAAAATTTTAAATTAATAATTATTGTTTGTATAACATTGAATTTTTAATATATATTTTTGACGAATAAAGATAATTTAATTTATATTTGTATATAAATTAATTTAATATACTTTGTGCCACTTAACGATATACTAAACTGACAGATTATTATAATTCAGGTCATATGATATGAATTCATTACAATATTTTTAGGAAAACAGCAATTTACCCTGAAAGATGATGATTCATTATTTTCCTAATATTCTATTATAAATGTTTTTTTCTTGTGATAGATTAAATATCCTTTATTTAATTAAATTCACTTTTAGTATCTTTCTTTCTTTCTTTATATATAATTTTGTAAAATTTAATTGATAAGTAAAATCTTTCTAAAAATAAATTATAAGCAATAAACATCTTAATACTTTTCTCTATAAATTATTCTTTTTCATTTTGTTTCGAAAGGATAAAGTTTTTTCTGAAAAATATGAAAAGTAAATTTTTTCTATTTCAATTTTTTTTGTAAAGATATATTATCACAAGAATTTTCTTTTTTTTAAAAAAAAAAAAAGAAAAAATAATGTAATATCTAAAGTTTATTAATTAAATAATTAATAAAATTTTATTCATCAATATATAGCTATTGTTATTAAATAATAATATTTTATTATTTTTTTTTTTATTTTTTTATTTTAATAACAATTAATTTTAATTTGATGATCCTTTCGGTAATGGTTTCAAGAGTATTTTTTATACAAATTTTTTTTAATGTTAATATTTAAATTATTAAAACTTTAATTAATATATAATCATATTCATTAATAAAAGTAAATTAAATAAATTAAAAATTTTTTAATAGTCAATCATCTCCCAAAATAACAAAAAAGCCCCTTTTAATATTCTATCCATAGTAATCTTAAAAAATAAAAGTAAATACCTATATTAATTCTCTTTTTTTCTTCTATATCAAATATATAATTCAATATTTAAATATAAATAAGAGTAGAAAAAAAATTAGGATTTATTTATTTATTGTTAAATTATAAATTCATTGCTAATATTTTTTAATATATTTCTCTAATGAAATATTTAATAATATAAATATTAAGTCATTACAATACTTATTTTTAATATATTTATTTAATTGTTATTTAATAATGCTTTTTTTTTTATTTCATCTTTTTTTTTTTTTTTTTTTGACTTCATAAAAAATTATTTTATTTAATAAATATATATATTAATTTAATATTACTTAATACTTCATATTATTTTTTTTATTTTATACTACTTTTTTATTTAATTTAGTACTTTTTTTTTTCAGACTACTTTTCTATTTAATATAATCTTTTTATTTAGTGTTTATTTATTAAGTTCTATTTTTTTTTAATTATTATTATTATTTTTATTACTATTATTATTTCTAATATTTAAAAATACTAAGTATTTTAATTTACCAAAATCTGAATTAAAATTCTTATAGTAATTATATCACAAATACTTTTAATATCTCTTTCTACTGTGGTACAAAGATAGTTTTTATTAATTAATATAACTAAAAAATTTGTAAAAAAAAATAATAATAATAATAATAATAATAATAATAGTAATAAATACTGCATCTTTTTTCTTCAGTCATAAAAATATTATCATATTTCTTTGAGATCAGAAGTACGTAAAACTATTTTGTTCATTTTACAAATTAACTATTGAACTAAATAAGGCAAATAAGACACAAATAAGACATCTCTAATACAGAGATAAATTCCCGATATAAATATGCCATGACTTTTTAATAGACGTATTGTAAATATTTTATTATCATATTATAAATATTTTAATTCATTTTAATATAAACAAGATAAAATAATTTAGGATATTATTAATTAAATATTGGCAAGATTATCTATAAGCATTATTTTATGTAATATTTATTATCATTTATGGCTTTTTATTATTAATTGATTTAACTATAATTAATATTAATATTTTTATATTTATTTTTATTATTATTAATATAAATATTTTTTTTTCTATTTCATAATTATTATCAACAGATTTTTAAAACAAAGCTTTAATATCATATTACTTTGCCCTAATTATTTATTGTTAATTATTTTCTAATGGCATTTCATTAGTAATTAGAGAATGAATAATAATAATTTTTTTTATTCAACTTTCTTATCCCACAAAAAAAAAAAAAAAAAAAAAAAAAAAAAAAAAAAAATCTACGAAATATAGCTATTTACACAAAAGAATATTATATTGAAGTAGGACAAATGATGTATGTTATTATTTTCTAAACATATATACTGTTAATTCTCCTTTATACCTCATTACATTTATTAATTTTCCTTCCCTACTAAATACAATCTCCAACTATTATAACTGCTCTAACTTGTACAATAGTTGTTTTTTTAATTGTAGTGGGAAAAAATTTTTTTATATAAATTTTAACTTTTAATTGATTTTATTATTTTTAATATTAAAAATATAAAATGAAAAACAATAAAAAAAAATAAACTAGTATATTAACTTTATATTAATTTTTTAATTTTTTTTTTTTTTTTATAAGATATTGTAATTGTATCCTATTACTATTTATTTTTTTATTAAAAAAAAATTACAAAGATAATTAATATATTTTGTGTAATAGATTTTCAAGTTTTAATATATTTGTATCACAATTAATATTAAATTATAAATTTTTATCCTTATTCGTCATAAAATTCTTAAAATGGATACATATAAAATATACATAAGGATAGTTTTTTTTATTCATTTATTAAAAATTTTAGCTTTATTCTTATTTAGGAAAAAGATATCACATTCAATAGAAATATTCGCTTTATATTATTTTTTATTTATATTACACATTCAATAGAATAATTTTAATATTCGCTTTATTATTATTTTTTATTTATATTACACATTCAATAGAATAATTTTAATATTCGCTTTATATTATTATTTTTTATTTATATTATCTAACTTGAATAACAAAATAACGGATATAGTCAAGATACTAATTTAATATTTCCTATATAAATAACCTCTTTCTTTTTCTTTTAATAAATAAATATATAAACAAAAAATAATACTTTAAATATTCATTATAGTATTAATTCATAATATATTTTTATTTTGTATTACCCAATTCTTTATTTTTATTTAATAATAATTAAAGTTTATTAATTAAGTTAAATTATCTAAATTATTTAAATTATGACTTTAAACATTTCTTATTTGTTTACAGATACTGTTGATCTTATTGGTAATAAATTTAAATGTAAAGGATAATCTTTAATATTTCAATAAATTTAATTTATATTAATGAACATATAATTTTATTTTATTTTAATCTTAAAATATACTAATCTTTCCAAATACCTGTAATAATTAATATAATATTTTTTTTTTAATTAAATTTAATTATGATATATCACCCATACTCATAATTATTAAATAATAATCTTGAATACTTCTAACATAATTTTGCCTTATTTTTATATTAATATATTCCTCTTCTATAAATTATTATAATGAATAAAAATTAATGATACTATTTATGTTTCTTTAGATGTTAATTATATATAATAAAGAGTAAAAAAAAAAAAAAAAAAAAAAAAAAATAATTCAATTAATTATTTATTTCTTTATTTTTTTTTTTATTTTTAATAATCAATTATTAAAAAATAATAATAAATTATGATTTATTTCAATATAAATAAAAAATATAAAAAAAAAAAAAACTTTAAAAAATATTAATTCTATATAGATTATAGACCAAATAATTTTCTAAAATATATGTATAAGATAATAGTTACATTCTATTTTATTTATGTAAATAATTTACTTTATAAAACTGTCTTTTTAATTTTATAGAATAAAAGGTGGAAATTTTATCACAACAAAATAAAAACTAAAAACTAAAAAAAAAATTAGATATATTACAAAAAAAAAAAATATATATAATAATTTAAATAAAGATAATAATATGAACAACAGAGAGCTTGTTTGTTTTTTAAATAAAGACGTAATTAGCTTTATTGAGGTTTAATACATGAAATACATGAATGAATAGAAATATAAAATTCAAACCAAAAAATTTATATTTATATATATATATATAATAAAATAAAATATAAATATAAAATTTATAATACCTCCATGATATGATATAGAAAAGATGAACCTATATTTTCTATAAAATTATTAATAAAATTAAAAAAAATAATAAATAAAAGTTTTCTTTCCTCTATATAGAATATACAAAGTATAAAAAAAAAAAAAAAAAACTTTATTTTTAATTTTTTTTGTTTTGTTTTGTTTTGTTTTAATATTACTTTAATTTATATAATTTTAAAATTTATTTCAATTATATTAATGATTGTAATTATAATCAAAAATAAATTTAAGCATATAAATCTGTAGCCAGAAAAGAAATAGAATATAATGAATGTAATAATAAATATAAAAAAAAAAAAAAGAAAATATAATAGTTGTATTACATTTTACAAATAATTCAAATTATAATAAATAATAATGTTTATTGTTACAAATGAAAAGAAATTCTACTCTGTTGTAATATTTACAATATATATAAATATATATAAAAAACATAGCTAGTAATATATAGGTAATATATATACAATATTTAATTAGTATTCTATAGACAAAGTATAATATTTATATATTAATTATTAATTATTCTTTCTGTATCATTTAACTTTTAATCATTTATATCATAATATATCTTTTATATTAATAAGATTATATATAAAGCAAAAAAAAAAAAGGTTAAATTATAAATATCTTTTGATATTTATTTTTTTTAAAAAAAAAAAAAAAAAAAAAAAAAAAAAAAGCGACATCATAAACAATACATTAATAAAATGAATTCTTTCTTTAATAAAAGAAATGAAATCCTTAAATTGAAGAGAGAAATCACTATATTAAAGCCATCATTACTTTTTAGCATTTCTTCTTTTTTCCTTTACACTATCACTATTCTTTTCATTATTTTTTTTTAATAATCAAATTAATTATTAATTTTTTATTATTTCTATCATTAATAATCAATAAGATATTAATAAAATTATTAATATAAATTCTTCTATTTAATTTATATTTTTTAAAAAAAAAAAAAAAAAAAAAAGTTCAATTTTTTATTAATAATAATAAAAAATAAACTTTATTTTTAAATTAAATTTTTTTAAAATTTTATACAAAAAATATATTCAAATACAAAATGTATACATTAAATTAAAACTTTATTAGTTATATATCATATCATACACATTATTTATATATATAATATTATTATTATTATTAATGCTATATTAATAATGTGTATGATATGATATATTACAATATAGCATTAATAATAATAATATATATACAAATAATCATTATACTTTTTATTATTTTATAGTATATAATATATTAATTGAATATTAATAAAATATATTATAAAAAATATATTAATATATTATATATAAGTTAATCCATAATATCTTTTTTAAAAAATAATGAAAATTTTATAAAATATTTCAAAAAAAAAGTTAATGTTAAATAAAAAAAAAATGAATTTTTAGTATAGATAAAATAAAAGTTAATAAAGACTAATTAATTAATAGAATTAATTACTTTTAAATATAATATACATAATAAGTTTATATGTAGTAATATATTATTGGTAATAAATAAAAAAAATAAAATAAAAAAAATTTGTGAAATATATATTTAATAGTTTTTTATAAATTTTTTAATTTTTTTATTTGTATATTATTTATTACTAAATAAATTCGTATTAAAATTATATTTTAAAAAAAAAAAGTTGTAACTATTGTAATAAAAGCTCTTTTCTAAATTTAGAAATTAACATAATTAAATATATTCAAATTTATTATTTTGTTTTGTATTAATTATTATTACAATTATTAACATTTATTTCATTTATTACTATTATTAATATTAAGCTTAAAACAGAAAGTGAATCAAATAATTATTTTAAATTAATATATAAATGAAATAAAAATTATTTATGAATACATTTTGAATAAAAGTATATTTATGAAAGTAATGTTTTACATCATCTAATTGTCTCAGATTTTCAATAATTTTTATTCAATTATATATATCCTATTATTTTGTTTTGTATTAATTATTATTACAATTATTAACATTTATTTCATTTATTACTATTATTAATATTAAGCTTAAAACAGAAAGTGAATCAAATAATTATTTTAAATTAATATATAAATGAAATAAAAATTATTTATGAATACATTTTGAATAAAAGTATATTTATGAAAGTAATGTTTTACATCATCTAATTGTCTCAGATTTTCAATAATTTTTATTCAATTATATATATCCTATTAAAAAATAAAGTGAAAAATGAAGTGGTATCCACTTCCATTTTCCTTTCATTCATTATAAAATATTCTATATTTAATGTTTTTTTTTTTTTTTTTTTTTTTTTTTATCTATAAACAATTAATTTATATTTTTTTAGTTTATCATGTATTTTATTAATACTATATAACCTAATCTTTAGTAGTTAAAATTTTTTTTATAAAATCTACTAATACATTAACCCATGGATATACCATTTAAAAAAAATATTACGAAAAAATGATTGGATAAACTCCATAAAAAAAACAAAAAAAGAAGGAATAAATATTATATAAAATTTTCCTGGGAAAAAAAAATAACAAAACTAAATATATAAAAAAAAAACTTCTAAAAAAAAAATATAAATTTATAAAATATAAATATAGAATATATATATGTGAAAAATATATATATATAATATATATATGTAAAATATTTATATATTAAATATATATATGTATATAAAATATAAAAAATATATATATATATAATATAAATATATAATATATATATGTAAAATATTTATATGTATATAAAATATATTTGTTTATTAAATATATATATTAAATATAATCTATATCAATATCAATATCAATATCAATGCTATTTATATCTCTTATATTTTTTCAATATATGGCTTGTTTATTCATATATATTAAATATTTCAATACATGTGATACATTTTACAATGATACATTTAAAAATGTGGCGTTATTTAGATGATATTTAAAGTTATATTTTTAATACAATTATAAATAAATAAATAAATAAATTTAATCTGGAATATTAAATGGGTTGGAGATCGTACATTTCATAATGTGGCTTATAAAATAAATCATACATTTTAAGATATTCTATACAATCATAAATAAATAAAAAAATAATTATTATTTTAAATGAAATAATAATATATTTATTCAATTAAATATTATTAAATAACTATTTCAAAAGAAATAATAATATATTCTATTAAAAAAGAATTATAAAATATTATTTTTACAATTGAATATTAATAAATTATAAAAAAAAAGAATATTTATTATTTATTTAATTATTATTTATTTAATTATTAAAAACAAGCCACATACGAAAATATGCCACATTATGAAATGAACTAGATTCAAATGGGTTAATTATTTTAAATATTAAATCATTAAATAATAAAACATAATTATAAATAATTTATATTATTAAAAAAATTGAAATAGTTAATATTTTTTATATTATTTTATTCAAAATAAATAATTAATAAAATTATTATTATTAATTAAATCAATAATAAATAATTATCATAAATTATTATAACACTAAGAAGAAAATTTACTTTTATATTTATTAATTATTAATTTTTTTTTTTTTTTTTTTTAAAAATTTGGAATAAACTAAACTTTATTAAAAAATATAAAGAACTAAACTTTTTTTATTCATTTATTAAATATATGTATATTTTTTAAAAAACACAAAATTAATAAAAAAAAAAAAAAAAAAAATATTTGTCAAACTTGAACAAAATAATTTTTTAAATAGTAGTGTGAAATAAAAAAATAATATTCAAAATAAAGTGTATAAATATATTAAAAAAAAAAAAAAAAAAAAAAAAAAAACCCATATGTAATGAACCTCACCTCCAGATTATAAAGATTTCTCTTTAAAAGGAATTCTTATTCCGGATTAAGGTTTGAATTGACAATATGAAAAAAAAAAAAAAATTATGGTCTACTCCTTCAGAGGCATTGACCCTACTGGCCTGTCCTACTGTATTTTTAGCCTTGACGTTTCCTGATTAGTTTGCGCCCATACCATCGGAATAGCGATCCCTGTCGAGTACTAACCTTAGGTATACTTTTCTGTAAAGAGAGTTGCAGATAGCACCCAAGAATGACGATTTAGAATAATCACTAGAAATGATTTTATATTTTCAGATGCTCCTAATTCCTTATTTCTATTTATACTTTCAGCTACTTTTAATTCATTATTTTCATTTATATTTTCAGGTACTTTTAATTCATTATTTCCATTTATATTTTCAGCTTAGTTATTTCCATTTATATTTTTATCTTTTTCTAATTCATTATTTCCATTTTTACTTTCAGCAGCATCTAATTCATAATTTTCCATTTATATTTTCGGCTACAACTTTTTCAAATTTTACTTTTTCTAATGCATTATTTTCTTCAGAATTAGTATAAAAATTTATGCGACTGATAAATTTATCATTATAATCATTCGATTCACTATTGTATAGAAGATTATAGTAATAATATAGGTCATTTTTAATGCCTTTATTATATTCCAAATATTTCTTTTGTAAAAATATTTCCTTTTTTCATTTTATTTTTGAGTTATATATGAAAATAAGTTAGAAATTATGATACTGTCTCCTTTCACCATTATGAAATGGTTAAAAATACTTCAAAAAAAAAAAAAAAATATTATTTGCATTTAAGGTAACATTTATTACTTTTTCTTTCCTTAATAAGCATATTCTTTCAAAAATAAAATTATTGCTAAATTCATCTCTTCTCTTTTTTATTTTTATTTTTTATTTTTTTTTTTTAATTTTTTTTTTTTTTTTTTTTTTTTTTTTTTTTAAATTTTTCTTTTCTCCTTTCTCCTTTTCTTAATTTTTTTTTTTTTTTTTTTTTTTCTTTTTTTTTTTTTTTTTTTTTCTTTTTTTTTTTTTTTTTTTTTTTTCAATTCTATCTAATATACCTTGAATAGTTTTATTATTGTTGGTTCTTGCTGGTTCCTGATGATATCTCTCTTGAACCAAGAGAAATATCAAGTGATTCAATTTTCAATTTTCGTAGATGTCGTTATGTGAAGAACAATTATTACTATTTATGTATGATTTTACTGGAAGGCTTAGTAACAGAGGTTCTTTTTTACCATATCGATTTGACGTTATCTCTTAGATATGAAGGTTTTTTTTTTTTTTTTTTTTTTTTTTTTTTTTTATTTTTTTTTATTTTTTATTGTACCAATCAAAGAGTAACTCATGAGAACTACTAATGACTATTATAGTGTTGGTAAAGGTAAATCCTTGAGGTTAATTATATATAGGAGTATTAGACCCAAAAATTTTTTTTTTTATCATTGAAATTATTTTAAATATTTTTCTTCCCTTAAAGTTGCATGGTAAAGGGGCTTTACTGATAATAATATATTGTAAAACATGCTTTTTTTATTTTTATTTTTATTTTTAGTTTTATTTTTAAGAGGTTTAACTACTATAGCTGTACATTTATTTATTTAATTATTTATTCCAAATGATATTTCATTCTTGTCTAGCTCAATTAAAGAAATGATAAAAAAAGTCAAGTCATTTTCGCTTTACTGGGAACAATTAAAATAAAATAATATTATTTGCAAATAAATCTCCATGACAATTTTTTTATTTCCAAAATTGACACCCTATTTTTTTTTTTTTTTTTTTTTTTTTTTTTTTATCACAGTTATCAAAAACATTATTTATAAATAAATTTAATAAAATAATAGGAGAAAATGGGTCACTCTTGACGCCCACCATTATGAATATCAAATTTATCTGAAAGCATATCAAAAAAAAAAAAAAAAAAAAAAAAAAAAAAAAAGAGTAAGAGCTTTAGAAAATAAAATATAGATTAAAAGAGAAAATTATAAAACTTTTTTTATTTTTTATTTTTTATTTTTTATTTTTTTTTTTATCACAAATACCAAGATGAAATAATTTAGTTAAAATGTTGAAAATAGGTACTGAATCATAGGCCTTTTGGCTTTTTAGATCGAGGAAGGCTACATAAGTAAAATCATGATTAACTTTTCTTTTTAGACAGATTTCTCTGATATAATTTTTTTTTTTTTTTTTTTTTTTTTAGATCCAAGAAGACTGCATTAAGCAAATTCATGATTAACTTTTCTTCTTAGAACAGATTTCTCTGATAGAACTGTAGAAGAGTAATACATTAACATATTCTTCATGAATACGAAAATCAAAATTGTTCAGGCATAATAAATTTAATAAAATTTATTTTCAAATACATATTTATTTAGAGATTCTGTTAGTTATTACCTTTTAAAATAATTTTTAAACCTACATTAAATTAATGAAATTTAATGATAATTAATATAATTAGAAAGATTATTATTTTTTTTTTCGTTTTTTCATTTGATTACTTTGTTTGTAGTTTTTTTTTCTTTAGCAAGAAGGAAAACTAAAATATAATTATATAGGAAAGAGGAGAAGGAGAAGGAGGAGGAGTATTCATTACCGAAAAACTTATTGCTAAGAGTTTCCCGAAGACATAACACCTATAGGTTTAAAGAATTGAATTAAGGTAAAAACAGCTCCAACTTTTTTTTTTTTTTTTCTTTATTTTAACCATTGATATTCCAGGTAGCACAGAGGTTAAAGAAAACTGAACTTAAAGAAAGGGGACTAAAAAAAAAAAACATGTGGCATAGGATTGAGAAGAGTATCTAAAGGTTTAAAATAATTTTAAAAAATTTTTTTTTTTTTTTATTTTTATTGGAATTTACTGAATTTTTTTTTTTTTTTTATGGGGATATAAAAAATTTAAGCAACAAGGTTTCCAACTAATTTTAGATGTAAATATAAATAGGGAAATAGGGAGTCTTTCAATATTTTTTTTTTTTTAAGAATGAAATTAATTAGTGTGTGTTGATTAGGAGCATCAACTTCAATAGTAAAATAGGAGATATGAATTGGAGAGTGCTTTTTTTTTTAACTAATTGAGAAAAAAGAAGATTAAATTGAGATTTAATGAATAAATTTCTTATATTAAAAAAAAGTAGTTTTATGGATTAATTTTTGATAATATGAATAAATATCATGTAATAATCTTTTTCTTGTATCCTGAATTGTAAATAGTAGTTAAAAGATAAGAATATAAATATTAAAGAGTTAAAGGAAAAAAAAAAAAACAGAAAATAGTGAATGAATTAAAAAGAAATAATTATATTATATAAACATATATATATATATATATTTTTTTTTTTATTAATTTATTTTTGTTTTATTTATTTTATAAAATAGTCAATTTTATAACTAAGAAAATAAAGTTTTAATAACCTATAACAAAAAAAAAAAAAAAAAAAAAAAAAAAAAAAAGATAAAATAAAATAAAAAAAGAATATAAATTAAAATAACCAGAATAAAAAAAGATAACATAGAAGATGATGATATTAATAATCAAAGATATAGAAAAATAAATAAATAAATATATATATATGAAAAAAAAAAAGAAAACGAAATGAAAAAAAAAAAAGAATTATTAATACCAAATTAATATATAAAAAATACCAAAAAAATAGATATTAGATAATAAATAAATAAATAGATAAATAAATATATTTATATAAAAAAATATAAATACAATTAAATAAAAAAAATATATATAAAATATATATATAAAGATATATAAAAAGATATACAAAAAAATAAAGTTAGTATTGAGTAAATCAATTAACCATCTTCAATATTAATTTAAAGTAAAACGAATAAAAGAAACAAAAGAATGCTAATCTATTTTAATATGGTAATAAAATAAAATTAATTTTAATAGATAACAAAAAAAAATTAGTAAAGTACAAAAAGCACACAAATAATAAAATAAAAAAAAAAAAAAAATAAAAAGGAAAAAAAAAAAATTTTTTTTTTTTAAAAAATATATGACTTAATATAGAATAGCACAAAAAAGTACTAAAATAAATGAGGAAGTCAAAATAATATTTATATATACTTATTATAGATTATTAAGAACGATAAATGGAAAATTTTAATATCCTGTTAACTATTAAAGTAGTTAGCTTAATAATAAATAAATAAAAAAAAAAAAAAAAACTTTAAAAATAAACAACTAAATCTTTTAAAACCATTTAAACTTACTACTCATAAAGTGATCATTTATGATAAATAATCAAGTACTTAGGTAGGCCCTCTCCAAGAACGAATTACAGACAATGAGGAGGAAGGGAATTGATAAATTATGCCAAAACACCCTCAGTATGATCGATGCTTGGAATTTTATCATCAACTCTGGTATCACAAAAGTTAAGATGGTTTTTCCTCGAAGAACGTCACACAGAAAGAAGATACGTCCCTGAGAGTGTAAGAGAATTCCATAGTTCATGTTTTTTTTTTTTTTTTTTTTTTGTTTTGAAGAAAAAATTCATATGGTAAATAAATTATATCATTTTTTAAAAATTATATTTGAAGTTAATTTCAAAATTATTATTATTATTATTATTATATTATTATTATTATTATTATTTTTTTTTAAAAGAAATAAGAAGAATAAAAATAAAAAAAGAAAAAAAAAAAAAGAAAAAAAGAATTTATTATTATTATTATTATTATTATTATTATTTTTATTTTTAATCTTTTGTACTTTAAGTATTTTATATATTTTATATATAAAATGGAATACTGTTTAATTATTTTATATAGAAATAATGAAAGTAATAATATTAATAACTATTTATATATATATATATATATATAAAATGAAAATTCACAATATATAAAATTTTGTAATGAATAAAAGAAAAAAAAATTAAATACTATTAATAGTAATTTTTTATTTTATTTTATTTTATTTTATTATATTTTAATTATCATAAAATAATAATAATAATAATAATAATAATAATAATAATAATAATAATAATAATAATAAATAATAATTAAAATTTGAATAATCATTTGTTATTTTCATAGAAAAAAAATTTTTTTAATAAAAATATAAATATGAATTTTAAAAATTTAAAATATTTATTGTATGTAATGTGAAATAAAAATAAATAAATAAATAAATAAATAAATAAATAAATAAATAAATAAATAAATAAATAAATATATAAAAAATTCTGTTATTTATTATTTATTATATATGTATATTTATTTAAAAATAATTTTCAATTTTTTTTTATTATATTATTAATAATTTATTATTATTATTATTATTTTAATTTGTAATATTTTGTTTATTTTATTTAGGTAATTTTGTATTTAAATATATATTTATTTCTTTCTTTATATAAATAATGATTAATGTTTATTTTTTTATATTTTAATGAATAATTTAATTACTATATTTAAATAATGGAAAGTATACAATTCGTTTTATTCAATTTTTTTTTTTTTTTTTTTTTTTTTTTTTTTTTTCAAGATTAGAATTAAATGGTTTTATATAATTAATAATAGAAATGAATATATTAAAATGCTTATTGAAGAAATAATTTAATTAATATTATTTTTAAAGTAAATGTGTATATGAACGATAGCTTAATATATGAAAAACAAAAATATATAATTTATTATATAAAATAAAAAATTTTTTTTCTTTTTTTATATAAAATTATTCTTACTTTTTTTTTTTTAATAAAATATAACTTAATTAGAATAATTAGAAAAATTTATTAAATAAATAAAAAAAATTTTTTTTTAAATAAATAAATAAATAATTATTATATGTTAAACTGTAATCATTATTTTATATTGATTATTATTATTATAATGAATATATAATATTATATATATTTATTATAATATTATCAATATATTTTCATTAATTGGTATAAAAATTATTATATCAATATAATTTTTTTTTCCCCAAGACCATTATAATACAAAAGAAAAAATAAAAATAATAAACTTATTTTTATTTTTAATACTACTAATATTATTAATAGCAATAATAATAATTATATTATTATTATTTTTTTTTTATTTTTTATTTTGTTTTAAACAATGTTGAGATTAAATTACCTGGAAAGATTTCCATTTTCCACTTTTATATCTTCCTAAAATTAAAACAAATCGCACTACCCAATCGATAATCATGGATATCGTTACCCCTATAAAACCCATTTTGAATAATACTCCGAGAATATAAGAAAAAAAGATTCTTACTACAACGGTGGCAAACACACCAGTATACATAGTAAAATTAACATCACCAGCAGCTCTTAAACCGGAAGCTAATGTGAATCCAATTGGCGATAGAAATATATTAAAGAAATTATGTAGAGAGCATACAATGATAACTAAATGAATCGTTTCTTCCGATAGATCATATAGTTTTAATAGAAGAAGGGAACTCAAATAAAAGACAATATTCCAAAGTGTTGCTCCAAAATACGTAACTCTCAAAAGTTTTCTAAAGTAATAATCTGCCGCATCATAATCCTTTGCTCCAACACATTGACCTATGACGGTAATGAATACGGGTCCCATTACATTAATGAAAATGGCAGCTACGGACCAAAAACTTTGAGCTACCCCATTGGCTGCAATTTGTGAAGTTCCAAATAAAGCAACGATACTACTTAGAGCAACTTTTGCTGCATCAAGCATGCCTCCTTCTATCGCATTAGGAATGGCAATATGAAGAATTCTTCTAATAATATCCTTATTATATCTAAAAATATGTCTTAATTTTATGTAGATAATATTTCGTCGATTAAAACAGGCGATGAACATAATGAAGGCAGCAACACTTCTTGATATTAATGAGGGAATAGCGACCCCTGCTACTCCAGCTTTTAAAAAAAAAACACCTATTATATTACCGGTTAAATTAATAACATTCATTAAAAGGGAAACATACATAGTAATTTTTGTTTTAGCCATACTTCTAAAAATGGAAGAGCATGCCTGATACACGGCTAGTGCAGGGAAAGATAAAGCCGTAATTGTTAAGTAGGTGATACTTGCTTGCATGACGTCCGCCTCCACTTTACCAAAAAGGAACCGAAGTAAAACTTTTTTAGAAAATAAAACGATAGCGACTATCATCAATGAAAATATGGATGAAATTGTAATTAATTGTCCTGATGCTAATCTTCCCTTATCCAAATCATCTCTTCCAATATACTGACTAATAATGACTGCGCCACCTGAAGCCAAGGCAGTAAATATGATAATGAAAACACTATTAATTTGGTTAACTAATGATACACCAGATACGGCACTTTCTCCAGCATAACTAATAATTAGTGTATCTGCAATACCGACAAGTAACATTAGTGCTTGTTCAACTAATATTGGGTATATTAATTCCCATAATCTTTTATTTGAAAATATTTGTTGTTCCTTAAGAACCTGTTTTTTTGGTTCAATTATTTTTTTTATTAACATTATTAATAATTTAATATAATAATTTTACAAATAAAAAATAAAAAAAAAAAGAAATTACATATATATTTAAAAATATTATTTTATTTTTTTATTTATTTTTATTTTATTTTATTTTATTTTTGTATTTATTTTTATTTTATTTTATTTTATAATTTCCTGTTATTTTTATTTTTATTTTTATTTTTTTATTTTTATTTTTTATTTTTAATTTTTTTTTTTTTCAATTCATTATTTTTTCTATAAAATTTTTATTATTATTATTTTTATTAATAATTTAAAATTTTAAAATTTCATTATTTTAATATTTTTATTATTTTAATAAATTTTTTTTATTCTATAAATATATAAAATATATATTTTTTAAAATTCGATCGATCTTAAAAAATGATTGGTTATAAAAAATAAATATTTTGATTGGGAAATTAGGAATGCAAAGCTTTTATATTTTATAAATTCATTTAAATATTATTTAACGATTTAATTACTTATTATTTATTATTTATTATTTATTAATAAATACTCTTTTAATTATTTATTATTCAATTATTTATTATTCAATTATTATTAATTTATTATTTATTATTCAATTATTTATTATTTATTTATTATTTATTATTTATTATTTTCTTTTTAAAAAATATTTATTATAATTTTTTTTATGGAAAAAAAATTAAAATATTATTAAAATATTATTCAAATAGAAATATATGAATTTGTAAAAAATGTTCTATTCAATTCTATATATTTTTATTCATTATTTTTTAATTAAATTTTATTTATTTAATTTTTTTTAAATTTTTTTATATCAAAATCTCTTTTTGTTAATAATGATAAATTTTATTTATTTAATTTTTTTTTACATCAAATTATTTTTTTGTTAATAATGATAAAGTACTGAAATTTATTTATTTTTTAATGCTTTGATTAATACCTCTTATATTTCGTTAACTACTTTATTAATATTAAAGGATTATTAACTATTTTCTTTTTATTTAATTTTTTATTTTTATTTATTTATGTATTTATTATTATTAATATATTTTTTTTTTAATTTAAACTATTTCTACGATATATAATAATGGATTATTAATAGATTCATAATTTTTTTTTAAAATTATATATATAGTAATCATTTTACTATTTTTATTATAATTTTAATTTTTTTAAATAGTATAAAATTTAACTAAAGTGAAATTGTAATTATGTAAAATCAAAATAAAATAATTAAATCACATGATATAAATTTATTTCACGTGAAAATATAAGACATAATAATTATTAATCATGAAAATAATATGAAATTTTATATATAAATATTTTTTAAAAACAATAAAGAATATATATATATAAAAGTTAATATGAAGAAATATATAATTTAATCTATATTTCTATTAAATATAATTATATATAATTAATTTTATATATAATTATATATAAAATAAAAATTTTATTATATATCAATATAAAATTTTTTTTGTATGTACTTTATACACATATATATAAAAAGTACTTATAAAAAAAAAGTGTATATATATATATATAATTTTAAAAAGAAGAAATTATAATAATTATTATACGATAAATAAAATTTATTTCTACCAAAAATATATTATTATTTTTTTCTTTATTTCCATTAAAGGTATATATAAATAAAATAATTATAAATAAATAAATAAATAAATAAATAAATAAATAAATAAATAAATAAATAAATAAATAAATAAATAAATAAATAAATAAATAAATAAATAAATAAATAAATAAATAAATAAATAAATAAATAATAAATAAATAAATAAATAAATAATTAATTAATCAATTATAAATAAATAAATAAATGAATAAATAAATAAATAAAATATAATAATAATAATAATAATAATAATAATAATAATAATAATAATAATAATAATAATAATAATAATAATCATTGATTCAATTGAGATGATATGATTATGCTCTTAAAAACAAAACAAAACAAATCAAAAAAGAAATACAAAGAATAAAAAAATAAACCGATATTTAAAACTTTTTGTGATATAATATATATATATATATACTTTTTTTTTTTTTTTTTCTAAACTTTTAAAGCTTTTAATTTATTTATTTACTTATTTAATAATTTATTGTTAAGTAGTATTATTTATAAATATTTTATTTATTTATTTATTTTATTTTTTTTTTATTTTATTTTTTTGTATTAATTCATGGGTATGAATAAATAGGATTGTAAAATCCATTTGATAGTGAATTTTACTCTATATATTTTTATATAAAAATTTTATATCTATACTTTTACAAAAGAATCAAGTTTTTTTTTTTTATTTTTTATTTTTTTTTATTTGATTATAAATTCTATAAAATAATGTAATTTATACATAATATATATATATAAAATTATAATTATATAATTATAAATAAATTTTCAATAAATAATTTATATGATAAAATTTAAAAAAAAAATTTTTTTTTCTATTTAATATTTTAATTTATAATTTTAAATTATCTATATTATATTTCAAAATTATTCATATTTAGTGTTATAATCATAATCATAAATATTTTATTTATTATTATTGTTATTTTATTATATCATTTAAAATAAAATAATAATATATAATAATATAAATATTGTTAAAAAATAAAATTTCCCCTATATTTATTTCATTAAATTCATTGAATTATATTTTGTTGTTTTATTTTTTATTTTTTATTTTTATTTTTATTTTTTTTTTTTTTTTTTTTGAATTTTATTTGATTTTTGATTTTTTTTTTTATTTAATTTTGTTTAATTTTATTTGGTTTGAAATGGTTATTTTTTTTTTTAATGACATTGTCCATAACCTATTTGACATCCTTTACCACAATATTCATCAGTTAAACCACAGTAACCATATTTACTACAACAATAACTGTTAGGACAGGCACCATAATTTGAACCACATTTACCACTGACGGTAGAGATTGGAATATTCTTGGAGGTAGTGGTGGTTCTAGTAGTGGTGGTCTTAGTCGTAGTTTTCTTTGTAGTTGAAGCAATACCACAGACACCAAATTCACTTTGACAACCACTACCACAATAATCTTTCGTAGTACCACAATAACCCTTTCTACTACAACATTCACCATCAACATAACATGCTCCCCAATTTGGACCACATTTATAAGGATGGGTAGACTTAGGAACACCTTTAGAGGTAGTAGTGGAAGTAGAAGAAGAAGTGGTCGTCTTTTTAATTAAAGTAGTGAAGGTAGTAGTCTTCTTTTTTGAAGTGGTTCTAGTTGTGGTAGTTGTAGTGGTGGTCTTAGTCGTAGTTTTCTTTTTAGTTGAAGCAACACCACAGACACCAAATTCACTTTGACAACCGCTGCCACAATAGTCTTTTGTAGTACCACAGTAACCCTTTCTACTACAACATTCACCATCAACATAACATGCTCCCCAATCTGGACCACATTTATAAGGATGGGTAGACTTAGGAACACCTTTGGAGGTAGTGGCTGTAGCTTTAGCTGTTGTAGTAGTCGTTGTCGTCTTTCTATTATTAATTTCTGGTTCAGCATTTACAATTTCATTATCATTATCATCATCATTATCTAACACTACTGATTTAACATAAATTTGACATTCTTCACCTCTATCTTTAATCCATTGTTTAAGACCAAAGTTAGCATCATTATAATTAAGGATTTTATTATATTTAACCTTTTTATAATTAGTATTATCATTAAAGTTCTGAAGTGTGAAATGATTGACGTAACCTGGAATATTTTCATCAAGCTCATCAATTAAACCGAAATTCCATTCCACTTCATCTACTATTAACTGATATAGAGCATCAATTAGGATAGATAATTCCTTGACATTGAAAACCTTTTCTAAGGTGTCCTTCATGATCTTATTGTATCGGTTTTTTATGGAATCATGAGCGAAAAGTGCATTAATGAAGTAGTAATCTTCATCAATTCTAGCTTTTTTAGCCCATTCAATACAATCCATGGATTCCTTAAGGTAGTTCTCTATGAAACGTGGTGAGTCGTTACTACCGTAGAAGGAACCATCGTAGTCATAAGGAATAATTTGGTATCTTTTCTCTTCTGGGTTGTAGTAGAGGGCAAAGTTACCACTGTTAGCCCAGAAGTTGTCAAAGGAGTAGGTAAGAGATTCGATAGTCATTTGTCTAAGAAGAGATTCGATATTAAAGAATTGATTTAAGGCATTAAAGGCGACCTTATTCGGTTGATTACTGTATTGCTTATTCCAATTGGAGAATAACTTAGTGAATTGAATAAGACGGTACCAATCGTTTCCTGAAGCTTCAGTATCCTCTTTATCGATTTCATCGACTTCATATTCACCTGTACTATAGGAGGAACTAATTTCATTGATATATTTAAGAGTAGCACCAGAGTAAGTTTTATAATTGTAACCTACACGAGCCTTATCATTACCATGGATAGCAGAGGCAATCCAATTGTCACTGATAGTATCAACTAAACTGTATAAACCGTAGACATCATCATTGATAGTTAAACGAGCATAGGCACTACTATAGGTTGGAACACCAAGGGCCTTATATAATTCAGTGTTGATTTTATCACGCATCATGGTAGCATCATTAGCATTTGATCTAAACTTGAGAACTTTTCTACCAAAAATCTTTTTATCAAGTTTAATTTTCCATGATAACTTTTTGTATTTTCTACTGTCATAACCGATTAATTGAAGAGCACCGTTTCTTTCAAAGACTTCGGTTTGAGAGACGAAGCTGACGGTACAATTAGCAAAACCTTCATTCTTTTTAAAAGTATTTCTATTGAGGAAAGGTTTATACTTTAAGTTTTCGTAATCATTTTCATTACATTTAGCGTAGACTGTATAGATTTGACTATCATCATAAGGTTGATATTTTTCAGTACTTTGAACAAAGTTGGTATCATATACCTTGGAAAGTGAAGGAATTTTAACATTTGTTTTATATCTAATTATATAAATGAAAATTAAGATTTGGGAGATATTCACGTATATATGCACAATAATATTTTTTTTTATTCATAATATTAAAAATTGAATTTATGATAATATTTTTAATTTAAAATTAAATAAATGTATATATAATAATGAATTAATTTGCTCAATATAATTTTATTTTATTTAAATAACTTAATATAAATAAATAAATAAATAAATAAATAAAAAATTGACATTATTTAAATTATAATTTTATTTATTTTACCTATTATAAACTTCATAAGTGGATGAAACTGATGGTTTATAATTTCTATCTTTTTTTTCTTCATCAATAACTTTACCATTTTTATCTAATAAAACATATTTGTAAAAGTATTTGAAAGAATAATCTACTGGTTCTATAGTGACAGTAAAAACTATATATGAAAATAATATTTTAATAAATTTATATGATTTTATATATATATATATAAAATATATATGAAATACAAAATGTTATAAAAAAAGAAATTATTAATAAAATCTTTTTTTTTTATTAATATAGCTTTATATTATTTTTAAGAATGAATAAATAAAAAAAGTATATATAAAAAATAAAAAAGAAATAAATATTTACCTGGAAAGACAGTTGATTGCATCTTTATAATTTTATCATTATATTTTAAACCAATACTATATTCTGGTTCAAAAATAGAAACTACATTGAATTTCCATTTTTCAGCTATTAAATATAATTCATAATTATACATATATATTTAACAAATTATGTAATTTTAATATATATATATATATATATATATATATATATACAATTAAAAAAATATTTAAATATATCCAAAATTTATTTATAATATTATTAACAATTTTAATTTTTTAGTTTTAAAATTTTAAAAATTAATTATCAATAATTGTTACTTACCATTAATTAATAGTAGTGAATTTAAGAATAAAACCAATAAAAAGTTTATTTTTATATTATTATACATCTTTATATTTTATTTAATAATAATAATTATATTATTAATATTTTTTTAATTTTGTGTGTATAATATTTATATACTATTATTTTTTATTATTATTATTTTTTTTTAAATAGAATAGGTGATTTCACCTTTATTTTTCTTTAAACTTTTTTTTTTTTTTCATTAAAAAAAAAAGGTTAATTCAATCTATTTTTAAAAATGAAAAAGTTTTTCTAAACAAAAGTGAAATGTTATGTCTTTTATAGGAAAATTGTTATTATTTACATTAATAATAAAATTTAAATTAAATGAATAATAAGGGATAATAAACTTTTTATTAGATATTAACTTTCAATCAATAATAATTCATTAAGTTAATAATAGTAATTTATGCTTAAAATAACAATAAAAAATAATATTAATTAATAATAATAAATAATATTTTTTTTTTATTTTTTTTTTTAATATTTAATAAAAACTTTTTTTCTAATTTATCAATTTTTTAATTCATATTTTAATTCATATTTTAATTTAGATTTTAATATTCCATTTGTGTAACCAAAACAAAAAAGGGAAAAAAATTATCTGAAATTAGAAAATGTAAAAATACAAAAAATGAGATTATAAAAAAATAATTAATAATTTGATGATAATTTTTTTTTTCCATTTTCATTTTCATTTTCATTTTTATCATTAATATTATGATTTGATATTAATTATTATGATTTGATATTAATAATAATAACAATAATATTAATTATTATTATGATAGATTATATACAATTTATATATATATTCATTACATTTTATAATATAAAATATTATATTTATTTATGTATCAATTTAAATATTTATTAAATATAAATTTGATTTTTTTTTTTTTTTTTTTAATAAAAAATGAAAAATTTTATTTTACAAAACTAAAAACTAAAAGCAAAAAGCATAAAAATTGCATTGAAGTAAGAAAGAAATAAAAGTATTATTTATTTATTTTATATTTTATTGCTAAGATTAAAGCTTTTTTTATTTTTTTTTCATATTAATGCTATTATGTATAATATTAATGAGTGAATAAATTTAAATATAAATAAATTTAAACTTTATATTAATAATTGAATAAATAGATAATTTATGTATATTAAAAAAAAAAAAAAGATTTAAAAAAAAATTTTTTTTTTTCTTTTCTGATGCTTTGTTACACAACCATAAAATTTCTCATTTTTTAATACAGAACAAAGAAAATGAAAATTTATATCTCATATATTCATTTATATTGCAATATGTATCATTTATTCATTTATATATTCATTTATTAAAACTATTATTATATTTATATTTATATTTATATATTTATACTTATATTAATTTATATTTATTTATTTATACTTATATTAATTGTTATATTTATTTATACTTAACAATTTTTATTTTTTTCTTTAATATAAAACAATATTTATAATAATCCATTATACATTAAATATGGAATATTATAATAACATAAAATAATAATAATATAATATTGTTTAATAATATTTTTCATAATCAAAAAAAAAAAAAAAAATTTAATTTCTATTTGAAAAAAAGAAATAAAAAATATAAATAAAAAATAAATATTTATTTATTTATATATTTATAATTATATTTTTAAATTTAATAATTAAATAATAAAATAGAAATAATAATAATATATAAATAATAATAAATAATAATAAATAATAAATAATAAATAATAAATAATAAATAATTGAATAATAAATAATAAATAATTGAATAATAAATAATAAATAATTGAATAATAAATAATAAATAATAAATAATAAATAATAAATAATAAATAATAAATAATAAATAATAAATAATAAATAATAAATAATAAATAATAAATAATAAATAATAAATAATAAATAATAAATAATAAATAATTGAATAATAAATAATAAATAATAAATAATAAATAATAAATAAATAGTAAATAATAAATAATAGAAATAAATAATAAATAATAAATAATAAATAAAAAATAATAAATAATAAATAAAAAATAATAAATAATAAATAATAAAATAATGAAAATAATAATAATAATAGTAAAAAAAAATATGAAAAAAAGAAGTTTTTTTTTTTTTGAACTTTTCTTTCATAATTTTAAAATAGAAATGTGGCACTTTTTTTTTTTTTTTTCTATTTTAATAAATAATTTATAAACATGGTAATTGACTGAGCCACCATTTTGTAATGATTTAAAAAGATGGGGGAAAAATAATAAAAAAAAATTTTAAAAGTTAATTTAAAAAATATAATAAAATTTTTAAATAAAATAAATATTATAATAATTAATTATTAATTATTATTTACTTCATGCTTTTTATATACCAAAAATTTAAATAATTGATGAAATAAATAAATAATTAATAATAAATTATAAATAATAATAATAATAAATAAATAATTAATAATGTTAATAATAATGATATTTATAATAATTAATATAATAATAATAAATAAATAAATAATTATAATAATAATGATATTTATAATTAATAATAATAATAATAATAATAATAATAATAATAATAATAATAATAAATTTAAAGTATCATCAACATAAAAAGATAAATCATAACAAAAATAAACAAGTGCATATTGTGAGTGATACTCCATTCAATAAACGTATTGTTTACTATCAATTGGTGAAAGAAAAAGAAAATTCCTTTCATTAAATTCGATATGGATAAATGAGTATTTGTGAAGGGACAACAAGATAAATGGACCTTTAATTGTTTAAATACTTTTAATCGTATAATTCTTGCTTCTCTTCAAAAAAATGAATAATATTTTCACCAGGAGAAAATATTATTCATATCATAATAGAGTAAAACAAAATATGCTTAATCAATATAAAGGAGACTTACTTGATATAGGTTCTGGAATTGGCGGAAATATTTATAAATGGAAATAAATTGCGTGCATTGAACCCAACAATGTGAAATTAAAAAAAAAATTTAAAGAAAAAAAATAATATATCAAAATATCAGATATTAGATATTAAGAATCGTGTCACCATTTATCCAAATACTATTCCAAACATTAAATTAAAGAATTCATTTAATATTGCTACGTATTTTTTTCCCGAAACGATTTCGACTATAGTGATATTAAGAAAATGTTGAAAAACATTAATTAAATATATCAACCAGAATATTTATCATTCCTTTTTTTTTATTGATATAGTTTCTTAATGATAATGTCTATTCTTTTCTGGTATAAAAATAAATCCTTTATGTTACTTTAATTTTTTTTTTTGAATATTATCAGCTAAAAATAAAGCTGAAATTATAAAATAAAGTGGTGTATTTTAACCTGAAACGTATCAAAAAAAATACAATAATAATAAAAAAGGGATATCTATAAAAGGGATATCTATAAAAGGGATATCTATAAAAGGAATATCTTTAAAAAAAAAAAAAAAAAGGATATCTATAAAAGGGATATCTATAAAAGGAATATCTTTAAAAAAAAAAAAAGGGATATCTATAATAAACCTCATCATCAAAAATAATACCCAAAATTATATAACAGACAAAATCGACAGATCAATTGTATATTCCAAGTCTACCAGTTCTATTGATATCAAAAAAATGATGATATCACAAAATGAATCATCCTGAATAATAATAATAATAATAATAATAATAATAATAATAATAATAATAATAATAATAATAATAATAATAATAATAATAATAATAATAATAATAATAATAATAATAATAATAATAATTATAAAAAAAAAAAAAAAAAAAAAAAAGAGCTAATTATATAAAATAAAAATTATTAGAAGTAAAAAAAATTATTAGTAGTAAATAAAAATTATTATATTATAATTTAATTCTTTAAAAGCTTATTTAACTACTGAATAATAATACTCAAAGTATTCCTCATTTTGAATATAACTAGAATATGTTAATATTGTCCATAATCATAATCTTAACAATCGTAACATTAATAAATAATAATAAAAAATTTATAAAAAAAAAAAAATAGAAATAGGATATATAACTATAATTTAAAAATTAATGAAATTTTCATGAGATTTAAACATATATTTATTTTTATTTAAATTTTTTTTTTTTAAATAATTAAAAATACATAATCAATTTTATAACTTTAAAAACTTATTATCTTTATTTTTTCTAGATTTACTTTTTCTAGACTTTCTTTTTCTAATATTTATATTTTTTGGAGTTACATTTTTAGTTGTAGTTTTTTTTTGTTGTTTTTTTAGTTGTTTTTTTAGAAGGAGTCTTCTTGATGGTTATTTTCTTAGTGATAGTCTTTGTAGTAATTTTTTTGACTGTCTTCTTAGTAGTCTTTCTAGTAGCAGTCTTTTTAGTTGTAGTTTTCTTGGTAGTTTTTTTAGTGGTAGTCTTTTTAGTGGTAGTTTTTTTAGTGGTAGTCTTTTTAGTGGTAGTTTTCTTGGTAGTTTTTTTAGTGGTAGTCTTTTTAGTAGTTGTTTTTTTAGTGGTAGTCTTTTTGGTGGTAGTTTCTTTAGTAGTTTCTTTGGAAGTAGTTGTTTCTGTGGTAGTACTTGGATTTGTAGTAGTAGTTGTTGTAGAAGCTTCCTTAGGACAATTTCCTATTATATCATCAAAAAATTGAAAGCAATCCATATCCTTTGCTTTACATAATGAAATAGTTTTCGATTCATAATCATCATAATCAAGATAACTACAATATATTAAACTTTTATTCGTTAAGGTTTTTCCTTTAATATTAATATTTCCTTCTATTTCACTTTATTTATATAAAGTAAATTGTTTAAAAAAAAAAAAAAAAAAGAAAATTAATAAATATTTATAAAATACTATATGATTTTAACAGTATTAAACTATTAGATAATTGATTTCTAAATTATACAAATTATTATTAATAAGAATAACTTACAATTTTTTAAGATTTGGCAAATCATTAAGAGATACAGGAATTTCATCATCGATTTTATTTTTTGATATGTTACTTTCAAAGTAAATTTTATTGAATTTAATTAGAAAATTTGAAGAAATTTAGATATATTAAAAAATATATTTCATATATAATATAATATATATATATTAATATTAAATTAAATATAAATAATATTTCTATTATTTAATATAATAAATAAATTACATTTCTTCTAGACTAGTAATTTTTGATAATGCTTGTGGTATAGTAGAAAGTTTATTTTCATACATTTTTCTATAGTAATATTAATATATATATTTATATATATTTATTTTTTAATTTATTACCATTATTAAAAAAAATGATTTAATGATATAATGAACAAAATAATAATAATAAAAATAATAATAATAATAATAATAATAATAATAATAATAATAATAATAATAATAATAATAATAATAATAATAATAATAATAATAAATGAATTATAAATTTTAATAATTTTTTTTAACTTACAATACTTTTAAATGTTTAAGATTACTAAAAGAATCAGGAAGTGATTTAATAGCACAATTATTTAAATAACTATAATAATAATGCATTATGTATTAATATTTATTAAATTTTTTTATATTATTTATTAAATTATGTAATATATTATACAATTAATTATATAAAAATTATAAAATATTGTAATAATTTACAGTTCTTCAAGAGTTTCAAGATTTCCAATAGAATCTGGAAGAGATTTTAATTTTTCACAGTCTTCTGCATTTCTATACATAATAAATATTAAATAATATAAATTATTATCAATGATACTCCATAATATATATATATATATATTTATATATTTACAAAATTTTTAGACTTGGAAGAGATCCAATAGAACTTGGAAATTGAATAAAGTCATTATTACTTATATCTCTATATGTTTATAAATTTTTAAATTTTTAATAAAATTTAAACTTTACAATTAGTATTAAATTAAATAAAAATAAAAAAAAAAAAAAAAAAAAAAAAATAAAAATAAAAATAAGAAATAAAAATAAAAAAAAAACTTACATTTCTTTAAGATTTGATAATTTACTAAGAGACATTGGAACTTCATTAACCATATTATTATTTATTATTGAACTTTTGATTAAAATTTATTAATATAGAATTGAATTATTATATATTATATATATTAAAAAAAAAAAAAAGATATTATTACATTTTATTTATTTATATTATTTATATTAAAAAATATAATAATAATAATAATAATAATTACAGTTTTTCAAGACTAGTAAGATCTGATAATACTGGTGGTTAAGTAGAAAGCTTACAACTTGAAAGTTCTCTATAGAATTTTTAATTATTATTGGTATCATTTTAATAATTTATTCATAATTATTTTAAAATTTTAATTATATATATATGTATATATAAAAATAATATATTATAATTTACAAATTTTTAAGGTTTTTAAGTTTTCTCATAGAGTCAGGAAGTTCTTTGATATTACAATTACGTATATAACTATTATATAAATATAAATATTATATATATACATAAAAGATAGAGAGAGATTTTAAAGTAAATTAAAAACGCAAATAATGAAAAATAATATTTATTATTAAAAATAAATTTATTTCATAGATAATTATATAAATATATATATATTTTCAAAATTTACAGATTTTCAAGATTTTTAAGATTTCCAAAAGAGTCTGGTAATGAGCTTAAACCTTCATATTTAGTACTTCCATTATCAAATTGATTCACATAGTCTATCATTTCGAGTTAACTATTTTAGCAAATTCAATGGAATCATTTGAAGATACATAACGCTCTATTTGTTTATATTCTAGATGTTTTAACTTTTAAAGATAATAAATTTTACGTGACATTCTAAACATCGCTTTTCTTATTTCTGTTGAAGATATAATCGATAAATCCTTAGCAATGAAATTAGTAGTGTTGATGAACTTTTCAACTATACAATCTACTGAAAGTTCTTCAGTTCCTGATTCTTTACTAAGAATCTCAAATTTATTGTGATCACAAATTTCTTTCCTTAAGTTGAAGACATTTATACCTATCCCATCTAACAGATTTTTTTTTTTTTCGATAACAGTAATAATTCATCTATAGTAGTTTTCTTACAATACGAGTGGTTTATGATCAGATACAGGTGGAAAATCAACAAAATAAGCACTTGAGTTGACTAATGTATGATCAATATCTGATGAATATCCACTTCTAGTTCATGACTAAATAGGTGAACTATTTAGTCAGAAGAATAAACCAATTACCAAGGTTACTGTTTCGTTAATTTATTCTTGTAATTATCAGCAGTGCTCATGTTTAAAGTCTTAAAGAGGAATAGATGGATGATTAGTGTGATTCTGAAGCCATGTGAAAATTTCAGAGAATGCATATCGGACTTGTAATGAGTGTTTCTTAGTGGGAATATAAAACATTATCTACAGAACCCTTAGAGTGATTCCCATAGGCTATATGTTGTTAAAGAATCGAGATGAGTATAAGAATTATCTTCAAATGACTGCTTTAATACCTAAGATATAAACCTCTGTAACCTGGCATAGTTGGATCCATTTTTTTCTGAAAATATTTGTAGCTGGAAAGTATGACTTTAAATGGATATCTATCTTCCTTAGTAGCACTACCTGTTTCCTGAAAACATAGGAGCAATGGTATAAAAATAGTGTTGAATTACTTAATACTATCTCCTTTCACAAAATTCCATTCATTGGTATTCCAACTAAGACAAAAAGAAGACTTTCCTGTGTTAGAATGTGAAAATTGGAATTTGAGAATTAAGATAAGAGGAATATTGGGAGCATTGAGTACATGATTGTCATTTATAATATTTACTAAATTAAATTGAACTGAGATTTAATGAGTTTGTATTATTGGATGTATTATTAGTAATAATAAATTTTGTTTTAAATGTTGAAAAGAAACTTTATGATTCCATTTAGAACATTTACAATATGAAATTTTAACTCCTGATATTGCTTTTTCAAATACTTTTTCAAATTTTGGGTGATTGAATTTTGGAGTGTTTATTTTAATCCTGAAGAAACTATCATTGAATTTAGTAATTCTTTTCACTGGCAAAATATTTATTCTTGTATTTTTTTTTTTTTGCATTTAGAATGAATAAATTCCTTCCTCTTAGCATTAGTCCATGAGTGTATACCACGGAAAAAAATCAGCCACGTGTTATAAAATAGATGTTCCATAACAGTGAGAACCCTCGGTGAAATATCTTTTCTATAATGAAGTATATATTTACAAATCGATAAAAAATGAAACAAATATAAACTAATATACAATATACTAAACTAAAAAACTAAGAAATATTAATATAAGTAAAAAAAATATATATATATATATATAACAAATATAGAAAATTTAAAAAAAAAAATAAAAAAAATAAAAAAAATAAAAAAAAAAACAAATTAAAATAATTAAATTAATATGAAGTTTTTTTCTTTTGTTCTTTTTGCGGTATCTGATAAATATTTAAGTAAAATAAAACAACTTATGAAATTTATTTTAATGAATAATATTTTTTTTTTTTTTTTTTTTTTTTTTTTTTGGTATCTTTTGAGCTTTTAATGTTGTATTCGATTAAAAAAGTTTTGATTAATATAAAACAGTATTCTTTAAAATAATTATATATAAACTAAAATGAAAATGTAAATAAAGATGTTAGTAGTGAAAACCTATAAAAAAGATTCCCATTAAGAAGGAAGTTATATAATTGGTACCATTTCGTCATCATATATCTTTACACACTTATTATTCCAGAAAATTACTTAAATTAACATGATTTTCACCAATTGAACTATTCACTTCACTATTAGTAACGATACTTTTATTTTTATTTTCACGATCACTAATATTAAGGTATTAAAAAAAAAAAAAGAAATTAATTAATCAATAAATAATAAAAGTTGAATAAAAAATAAAAATAAAAAAAAAAAAAAAAAAAAAATACTAAATAAATGAATTCAGAATAATATATATTCTTATTCTTACTACAGATTAAGAACAATAAATGGAAAAGTTTACAGTTCATTTATGATAAAGCGATCAACTTATAAAAAAAAAAAAAAAAAAACTCTAATAGTAAATAACTGAATCATTAACTAAACCATTAGAAACCATTAAATCATTTTACTACTCAAAGAACAAATTTCTAAACATTGAAGATTGAGGATGCTGTATCACGACATTCATTATACAATATAATGGTTAGATTAAAATCATCCTCCCCAAATATCAAAGGAATTTTTTTAAGATGGTTCTTCCCCTCAGGAGTATATAAAATAGAATTTTTTCTTTGTTATTATCTGTTTGATATTAACAGTCAAGAGTATCAATACACTCTTTGACTGTTAAAGGTTTTTATTATTATTATTATTATTATTATTATTATTATTATTATTATTATTATTATTATTATTATTATTATTATTATTATTATTATTATTATTATTATTATTATTATTATTATTATTATTATTAATAACCAAAAAGTTATTCAAAGATATTTATTTAATTTTATAATATTTTATTATAATTTATATTATTATTTAATAATTAACTAATAAAAATATAAATTTAGTTTTAAAAATTTAGTAATAATTATATAATACTTTTAAAATATATATTATATATTACTATTAATAAAACTTTAATAATAAAAAATATGGCTTGTAGAATTTTTTTTTTTTTTCAAAAAAAAAAATATATATTTATATGATTAATAAATTTAATATATTTTTAATAGAATCTAATTAATATAAATAAATATGTTTTTTAAAATTTATTAAAAAAAAAAAAAAAAAAAATTACTAATTATATATATATTTTTTTATCATAATCTGTAAAATGACGATTTAGTTGAATTTTTGGACATAGAAACTTTTTTAATTTTGTTTCAATATAATATTTTGTGGTTGTTAACTCTTATTAGTTTTAATATTTTAAATGCTAATTTTCTTGGTAGTAGCTATTTTGGTAATAGTTCCTATTGTAGTAGTTTTCTTAGTGGTACTTTTCTTTGTAGTATTGGTAGTACTTTTCTTGAAAGTAGTTTCCTTGGGGGTAGTTTTCTTTGTGGTCTTTGTAGTACTTTTCTTAGTGGTCTTACTAGTAGTTTTCTTTGTAGTAGTTTCCTTGGTAGTACTTTTCTTAGTGGTCTTACTAGTAGTTTTCTTTGTAGTAGTTTCCTTGGGGGTAGTTTTCTTAGTGGTCTTTGTAGTAGTTTTCTTTGTAGTAGTTTCCTTTGTAGTACTTTTCTTAGTGGTCTTACTAGTAGTTTTCTCAGTGGTATTGGTAGTAGTTTTTTTAGTGGTATTGGTGGTAGCTGTCTTGGAGGTATTAATGGTGGTTTTATTAGTAGAAGTTGTTGAATCTTCTTTAGAGCAATATTTTAATTTTCTTTCATCTTCTTCAAAACAATCCATATCCTTTGGCTTACATAATGAAACCTTGCTTATATCGATATCAAAAGGAAGATAATCACATCGAATTAAACTTTCATTCGTTAAAGTTTTTCCCCTAATAGAATTATTGTAATATAAATATCTTTTTGACCAAGAAAAAAAAAAAAAAAAAGAAAAAAAAAATAATAATAAAATACATATATGAATATAATAGTTTATAATAGTTTATAATAGTTTATAAATGCTTATAAATGGAAATTTTAATTAATTATATTAAATTATTAAGGGTCTTTTAAAATTTAACAAATAATTTTAATATATTAGAAGAATAAATTTATATATTTACAAATATTTAAGATTTTCTAAGTTATTAAAAGATTCCGGAATTTCATCATCAATTTTATTAAAAGTTAAATTACTTTATGATAAATTTATTTTGAATTATTATATACATTTTATAAATATATAAAAATTAAAATAAAAAAAAAAAAAAGTATGTTATTAATTTTATTATTACTATTATTATTAGTTGTACTAGTAAATATAATTATAAATTATAATTTTATAATTTTATAATTAAATAAATTATGAAAATTATATTGTTTCAAGACTATTAATTTTTGATAATACTTCTGGTATTTTGGTAAGATTATTTTCAGACATTTGTCTAATAGAAAATTTATTAAAATATATATATTAATAATATATTAATTTTTAATTTATGATTATGATTATGATTATGGTTATAACTTTCAATTTTTTTTTTTTTTTTATTTTTTTTATTTTTATTTTTTTATTTTCAATTTAAACTTACAATTGTTTAAGTTTTTTAAGATTACCCATCGAATCAGGAAGTGCCAAAAGATTGCATCTTAATAAATGACTATAACACAAAATTAGATAAATAAATATTTAAATAAAGAAAAAATAATAATAATAATAATTAGAATAAAAATATTAAATGACATATAAAATATAAATTAAATAAAATGTTTTAATGAATAAAAAAATTTTAATAAATAAAAATCCTTTTTTTTTTTTTTTTTTACAGTATTTCAAGACTTGAAAGATCACCAATAAAATAAAAAATAATTTATTTTATATACTATTCAATTCTTATTTAATATAAGTAAATAGAAACGAAGATAAAAACTTACAAATATTTAAGTTTTGAAAGATTTCCAATAGAACTTGGAAGTTTAGTGAATAGGTTATCATTTAAAATTCTGACATATTATTATTTATAAATAATAATAATAAAGTCAATATTATTTTATATAAAGTGAAAATAAATATTTAATTTTAATATAAATTTTATATAATTTAAACATTTAAAATAAATATATTTATGTTTACAATTTTTCTAGACTTGAAAGATTTCCAATGAAACTTGGAATCTCTGTTATATCATTTCCTGATAAATCGCTATTATATTAATAATTAAAATAATAAAAATAATATTAAAAAAAAAAAAATAAAAATAAAAATAAAAATAAAAATAAAAATAAAAATAAAAATAAAACAAAATAAAATTAAATAAATAATTAAATAAATATAATATTATGAATAATATTATTTTATTTCAATCTATAATAAAATAAAAATATATTTATTATTATTGTTTTTTAAATTGAAATTATAATTATAATAATAGAAATTTTTGACAAGAACAAAACCGTTAATTATAATTAAAAAAAAAAATTAGATAATATATTTACAGAAAAACAAGATTTTTAAGTTCTCCAATAGAAGAAGGAATGCTTTTCATATAATTTCTATCTAAATTACTAATAAAATATAAATAATATATTTTTTTATATATTAAATGATCAAAAATGAATAATAAATAAATAAGTACATTATTTTAATAAATAAATATTTTCTAAATATTATAATTACAGGTATTCAAGATTAGAAAGTTTATTAATATTCTTTAATGAGGATATATCAGTAGTGCTATATTGTCCAGTAATTGTTCTTTTTAATTATAAATTAAAAATAAAATAAAATAAACAAAACAAAAACAAAAACAAAAATTAGTAATATTACATATTTTAAAAAATTTTTTTTTTTTTTTTTTTTTTTTTTTTTTTTTTTTTTTTTAAATTTATTAACATAAATATATAATTATTGTTATTTGAATAATGAATATTTATTTATAATTATAAATAAAATATATTACTTACAATTCTTTTAATTTTGAAAGATTGAAAATGGATTTTGGAATGGTAGCTAATGGACAATAATAACCTTCAAATAAATTTATGTCTTCATTACAATTATATGTAGTACCAATAATAGATCTTATTTTTAAATATATAATTTTATAATAATAATTAAAATAATAATAAAAAATTAATCATTAAAATAAATATTTTTTATATTATATTATATTATTCTTAATTATTATATATTTACTATATAATATAATATTATAAATATATAACTAATAAATAAAATAATTTACAATTTTTCGAGATTCTTAAGATTACTAAAACTATCGATTCCTTTAATTTCATTTCATAACATTATATATCATATAAATATTTATTAAAAAAAAAAAAATCATAATAAAAGTTTTAATATATTTATTTTATAATATGTAAGTTTAATTAGATAAATTTACATGCTAAAGTTATTATATATGAATGTAATATTTAAATAGAATTTTAAATTTTTATAACTTACAAAGAATGAATATTTTTAAAGAATGGTAATATTCTATAATCAAAATATTTCTTAGTGGTAAAAATCATATCATCATTAGATAACGTGCTTTATAAAATAAATATCAATATAATAATTAAAGAATTAACAATTATATAATTATTATCATAATAATAATAATAATAATAATAATAATAATAATAATAATAATAATAATAATAATAATAATAATAATAATAATAATAATAATAATAATAATAATAATAATAATAATAATAATAATAATAATAATAATAATAATAATAATAATAATAATAATAATAATAATAATAATAATAATAATAATAATAATAATAATAATAATAATAATAATAATAATAATAATAATAATAATAATAATAATAAAAATAATAATAATAATAATAATAATAATAATAATAATAATAATAATAATAATAATAATAATAATATATGTTTTCAATAAAAAGTATATATATAAAAAAAAAGGTTAATTATATAAATATTAATATTAATATTAACTTATATATAGTTATAATAAAGTAATAATTACATATTATTAATTTTGGTTAAATTTTCTAATGGTGTAAGATCTAATTCCATATTCAATTTAGTACGGTAAAATGCTCTATTTATTTAAAAAATTAAATAATAATAATAATAATAACAATAATAAAAGTTATTTAGTTAAAATATAAGTAGTATTACTTTATAAATTCAATATATAATATTTTCACTACTTACATGGACTCAAGATTAGTAAATTTAGAAAGCTCACTGATTACATATTGTTTCAATTCAACATCTCCAAATGAACTTTTTTATAATAATAATAATAATAATAATAATAATAATAATAATAATAATAATAATAATAATAATAATAATAATAATAATAATAATAATAATAATAATAATAATAATAATAATAATAATAATAATAATAATAATAATAATAATAATAATAATAATAATAATAATAATATTTTTATTATAATATATATAATTTTATAATTAATTAAAAGTATATTTATTTAAAATTCCTTAAAATAATAATAATAATAATAATAATATTTGCTTTTAGTCTTTATATATGTTTCTTACATATTAGTTATAGATTTTGGAAGATTTGAAATTTCATATTTTTTAAATTCATTGTAACCGTATAAATTTCTTTATATATAAATAAATATGAAAGCAATATTAAATATTTTAATATTAAATAAAAAAAAACTATATTTTACTTTTGCAATTATTTTTATTTTTTTTTTTTTCCTTAAAATATTAAAATAGAAATATTTTATATTTTTAGTTTTTATTTTATTTTATTTAATAATAATAAAGAAAAATATTTTACAAAGTCTTTAAATTATTCAATTTAAAAAGAGCCTTTGGTAAAGATTTCATACTTCCACAATGAATTATTTCATCAAATTGACCGGAATGATGTTGATGTTCATCATAAATATTAAAGTATCTTTATATATATATATAAAGTAATTATTATTTAAAATATTAATATATATTATTTAATTTCAATTAATATCATTTTAATAATTAAAATTAGTTAATAAAATTTTAATAATTATAAACTTACAGAGATTCAATAGTTTGATATGATAAAATTTTATCATAGTCTTTTTCACTTAAGCAATATGGATAAAGCTCTCTTTAAATTATATAAATATTATTATTATTAAGTATTTAAATATTATTTTGTTAACAAATAAAAAAAAAAAAATAGCTAATATCTTATTATTATTATTTATATTTATCTTATTTTATTTATAAATACAAAATGAATTAATTTCATATTATATGTATAATTAAAATAATTTTTATATATAATATAAATAAAAAACTAAAAAAAAAAAAAAAAAAAAAAATAGATTTAAATAATTACAGTTCAATAACATTTCCATTATTATTTGTTTTACACTTTTAAACCATCTATGTACTCATAAATTTTTTTTACAATCGCCTATTAAATTATCATCGGCCTTCACAAAACTATTTAACGCACTCAGTGCTAACCCTGCCAAAAATAGAAATTTCATTTTTTTTAAATATCCTTTTATTATACTTTTATGTCAAATTAATAAAATTTAAAAGAATTGTAATTTAATCTATATTTTTTTTTTTTTAAAAAAAATGTATATATATATAAATATTTATTTAAAGTAAAAATCGTAGTATTTTATACTTTTTTCAAATTGAAAAATTAAAAAAAAAAAAAAAAAAATAATAATAATAATAATAATAATAATATATTATAATTAAAATTTGAGTATTTTATATTAAACTCTAAAATCATTTATTATTAATTATAATATATTTTAATATAGCAATATTAACAAAATTTTGTAACATTATTTTAACATAATATTAGAATTGTCATTAATACATTATGCAATATTTAAAAATTTAATTAACTTATTACAAAAAAAAAATTTTTTTTTCTCTTTTGTTTTTTTTACTTAGTATCTTCATTCCATTTAAAACACGACTTTTAAAAATAAAAAAAAAATAATAATAAATATATATATATATATATAATTAAGAAGAATTTTAAAAATTAAAAATATAAAAATTAAAAATATAAAAATTAAAAATATAAAATTTAAAAATATAAAATTTAAAAATATAAAAATATAAAAATAATAAAACAGATCAATAAAATTTAAAAAAAAAAATAAAAATTAAAAATTTATATTAATGAATTATTATTTACTCTATTTCATATTATCAAAAAATATAAAATATAAAATATAATATATAATATATTACATTATATATAATATATTATATATTACATTATATATTATATATAATATATTATATATAATATAATATAATAATAAATTTAAATAAATATTATAAAACCAAAAAAAAAAAAAAAAAAAAAAGAAATTTCCTTATAGGTTTAAGCTTTTTTTGAAAGATTAAATCTTACACAAGAATATGACAAATGAAATAAATATTAAATATAGTTTCAATTTGAATTTTATATTCTCTAAAATGATAATGATACTTTGTTCAAATCTAACCTAAATCCATTAATAATGATTTATTTAATTATATAACATTAGTAATAGTATTTATATAACAAAAAATAATAAAAATAACAATAAAAAAAAAAATAAGAAATATAAATATTTTATATAAATTTTAACATTAAAAAATTCTGAATGTAAATAATTTTCTTTTTTTTTTTTTTATAAATGTATTCCATAAAAATATAACAGAAGAAATTATCTCACATTCCATTGGATGAGTTTATGTATTAAAAATTTTTTTAAAATTAATAATTAAAATTTAAAAAATATAAAAAAAATTTTTTTTAAAATAAAAATTTAATTAATTTAATTCAAAAAAATAAAAAAAAATTAAAGTATTGTAATAATGACACAGTATATATATAATTTTATAATAGAAGTTTTCAAATTTTACTTAATGAAATAACCGTATTTCAAATATTTAATTCAATTCAATTCTTTAAAATAATTTATAGAATAGTGCAAATATTAGTTGATTTTATTTTTATTAAAAAAAAAAAAAACTTAATATTAAAAAATAAAATAAAAATATAAAATAGATAATTTTTGTTTTTCATACTTAAATAAATAATATATATATATTTATACCATACAGATATTAAATATTCATATATTTAATAAAAATTAATAGTAATTTAATTATATATTTAAAATAGTAGTTAATAACCATTTTTAATATAAAAATGAATAAAAAGAAATTTAATATAAAAATAATATTTACAAGTAATTTACCTGACAGAGGCTAGAACAATACCTAAGTCGTCTTCTTTGAAATTATTATTATTTTTAATTTCATCATATTCATAATTATAGACAAAATTATCATCTATATTCATAGTACTAGAAATTTTCAATTTTTCTAATTTTAAATTTTTAATTAAATTCAGATCGTGCTTTGGGAGAAATATCTAATAACTGGGCATATGTAATATCACATTTAGTATTTGCTAAATCTTTATATAAATTATAAGGTTCAATAGTATATTTATTAGCTAATAATATATGTTTTTCTATCTTTTCATTTTTATTATTGTTATTAATATCATCATTGATATAAAACAAATATGTGTATATTTCTTTTGTCAATAATAATATTTGAAATAATTTCTTATTCATATATTATTCAATATTTATATATATATTATTCATTATAATATGAAATATATTAAATATATTAAATTAAATAGTTAATTTCTTCTAAATATATATAAGAATATTATTATATATATAACTTAACTATTCATATTTATTTTAAAGTTTATATTAAAAATACATAATACTTCTATATATTATAATATATAATATAATGAAATAGTTTTAGTTATTTTAATTATAATTAAATATATATAGTTGATATTATTTATTATATTCATATTTATTATATAATTATATTCTTATATATTTAACTTTATTATTCTTATTTTCATTTTAAGAATTATATAGTTATATTTATTATATTTATTATTTTAATATATATTTATTATATATTATACTATACTCCGATATAATAATATATTTTAAATGTATATTTATTATTATTAATATTTATTAAATTATTATAAAGATTTCTAATAACTACTCTTCTTTATAGTAGTTTAGAGAAGACCCTTGGTTAATTGGGTTTTTAAAATATATTAATAAAGGTTAATTAAATATAACGATACTATTAAAAATTAGTAGCACATAAAAGTCCCGCATATCATCATCATAGTCACGTGTATCAGGAGGATCTTTAATATTAAATTGGACTTTCTTTTATTGTTCCTAACTTTTAATTCTTTTGGATTAATTAAATTTTTATTAAAATTATTAAGATCATTAGGTTAAAATCATCAGTAGAATAATTTAAGTTATTTAACTTTTGATTAGAATTAGAATAATTATTTAAAGTATCATTATTAAAATTATTAAGATTATTAAATTTATTATCAATTAAAATTTTATTATTAAAATCATTAGAATTATTATTAAAAGAATTTTTATTATTATTAGAATTAATTAATAAACTTTCTTCATTAGTATTCATTTTTATAGAATTATTATAATCGGAAATTTTGTTAGAATCATTAATTAAATTAGTATTATAATTATAGTTTAATTTATTAGAATTATTATTAATTAAAGTATTAGAATTTTTATTAGTATTAAAAGAATTTAATTCAGAATTATTATTAGAAATATTAAATTTATAGAAATATTATTAAATTTATTAGAAATATTATTATTTTTATTAGAATTATTAGAATTATTATTTTTTTTAGAATTATTATTTTTATAAGAATTATTATTTGACTTATTAGAATTATAAGTATTTAAATTATTTAAATTATTATTATTTGAATTATTAGAATTAATATTAGAATTATTAATAAAAGCATTATCATTATTACTATTAATAGAATTATTAAAATATTTATCAGTGGAACGCTTACGTAAGTGAGGATTAATTACTTTTCGATTAGGTACATCAACTTCAAAATTTCGTTTGGTCTTCCATTTCCGGCTGTTTTTGATTTGTTTTAAAAGTACTTTTCTTAGCCGAATTGGATTTGGATTTTCTAATAGGTGTACCTGGAGGTAATTCTACACTTTTTCTTTTCATGGCGTCCACGTAATAATGTTTTGTATTTTTAGTGTTTTGGTTTAGGGGAGAGCACTTACTCCCCATTACTAGTTTAAAGAACTAGTGTCGGAGTTTTCTTCATTAATATTCCTATTATAGGAATTATTAAAACCAAGGATTATTAAAATTAGAATTATAAGAATTAAAGTTTTCATTAAAATTTTGACCATTATTAAAATTTTGGATATTATTAAAATTTTGATTATTATTAAAGTTTTGATTATTCAGTGGCTGATTATTAAAATTATAGTTATAAAATGGCTGGTTATTAAAATTTTGATTATTATTATAATTTTGATTATTATTATAATTTTGATTATTATTATAATTTTGATTATTATTATAATTTTGATTATTATTATAATTTTGATTATTATTATAATTTTGATTATAGAATGGCTGATTATTATTAAAATTTTGGTTATTAAAATTTGGATTATTAAAATATGTAAAGCCATTAAATTTATTAGGTTTATTATTGTTCCTATAACCATTGTTCCTGTTATTGTTTCCGTTCCAATTTTGATTGTCTAAATTAAAATTATTATTACTACCATGATTAATATTATTAAAATTATTATTTGGGAAATTATTAAAATTTGAATTTTGGTTATTAAAATTATTATTCATCATGGAATCCATATATTTAAAATATTGGAATTTTGCATAACCAGAGCAGTCGGAGATTGAATGTCCCTTTTCGTGGCAAAACTTACAAAAAGAAACTTTATGCATGTTATTAAAATTAGGGTTATTATGGTTGTTATTATTGTATCCACCTTGATTAACAAAATTAGAAGATTTATTATAATTTGAATTTTTGTTGTTTCTATTATTAGATGATAAATTATTATTATTTTGAGTTTTTAGTTTTAACTCATTTTCCATTTTATCGTAGAATTCTACAGCGTCCATAGCTTCTGATAGCGTAATTTTCTTATTTTTAATTTCCGATTTTACGCTACGCCACACAGCAGTTTTATTAATTATTGCATCTAAATAGTCGTAAGAAGAAATTCTTAATTTGTATTCATCATTTAAGTCATTATATAATTTTAAGTATTTCTGATTGAATTTTTTTACATCGTCTCCTTTATTAATCTTCATAGATTTTATTTCTTTAATAATATCATCAGGATCTTTATCTAATTTGTATTCATCTTTTAAGTCATTATATAATTTTAAGTATTTCTGATTGAATTTTTTTACATCGTCTCCTTTATTAATCTTCATAGATTTTATTTCATTAATAATATCATCAGGATCTTTTTCTAATTTGTACGTTTTTAGCAATGCATCTCTCATTTGCTCAAGGGTAGGATAGACTAAGTGTCCGCTAGCATCCTTAGTTACTAATGCTTGGATACTTTTGGAACCTTGACCTTGCACCTTCATACGACACCAATCATAAATATCAGTAGGACTAGTTATTTTTTGCATTCTAGTCCAAGTAACGAGTTGGTCGTACCAACACTCTACATCATGTTCCTTGTCTGTAACATTAATTATGGCTTGCAAGGACATGAAGCGTTGTTGTAAGAGCATCGCCTCATTAAATTCCGACATTTTTCTTTTATTACGTATTTCAATAAGCTTTTCAAAAAATTCTTCAACGGATATCAATTTAATATTTATTAAGGTTTAAAAAAAAATTTTTTTTTTTTTTTTTTAATAATTCAATATAATTCAGTAAAGGCTATATGTAGTCAAGTGATTTAATGATACTTTATGTAAATTTTATTATATCTTAAATTTAGAATAATATTTCTGTTTTTGAAATTCAATATATTCATTATATAATAATATATTTAATGTTAATTATTATGGTGTTGTTATTATTAGCACCAATTCCGACCAAAGTAACTATAATAGACGTATTGATTAGGGTCTTTCGCACAATAATAACGGTTCCGTCACCTTATTCACACGATCTATGTTCCGTCACGTGCTTCGGGATCTTGTTATTACTGCCTAATATACCCCTGGTGAGAATCAACACGGCTTGTCTATGCTGAGATACCTTGTTAATTAGTTACTAATAAGAAAAGTATATTTCTATTAGCAACGCCACAATAAAAAATTTTTTTTTAATATAAATATATTAAAATATATTTATATATATAATAAGATATAATCAACTCTTTTAATAAAATAATATAAATATATATTACAATATATTTATATATAATACTATATAATCAATTCTTTTAATAACTTATATAAATATATTATACAATATATTTATATATATAATACGATTAATTCAATTTTGTTATAGAATTATATAAATATATATAAAGATATATTTATATATAAAATACTATTTAATTTAATAAAAAAAAATATTTTTATAAAATTAATTTTTAAAATTAATTTTTAAATTTTTGAAATATATATTTTTAAGAAAATTAGAAATAATATTTTTTTATTATAAAATTCTTATTATAAATTTTTTTTTTTTTTTTATTTTTTTTAAAATAATTATTGGAAATAATTATATTCTTCTCCTCCTCTAAGAGAACCGATATCTCCACCAAAATGATAAAGTACGCCTATAGGTTCAAGTTCTCTTGTTGGGAGAAGTTTTATTTAAGTGGTTATTTAATTATAAATTTTATTTATTTATTATTTAAAAATAATTATAAAATTAATTAATACATGTATTTAATTATTATTTCGTAAATATAAAATAATTATAATATAAATTTGGCATAAAACTGTGCTACAAAGAATAATTATAAAGAATTATTCTTGTTTTTATATTTGTAAATCATAATAAACTATTTAATTAATTAATTCTTTTAGAATAACTATTAAGTATTTAAAGTATTTAATATAAAGTATAAAATAAAATATAAAATATTAATTTATTAATAATTAAAGTTTTTATTTACGTTTTATATCATATATAATATTATATTTATTTATCAATTTAAATATTTATTAAATATAAATTTGATTATTATTATTTTTTTTTTATTTAATAAAAATGAAATATTTTATGTTAAAAAACTAAAAACAAAAACAAAAAATAAAAATTGCAATAAGAAAGAAATAAAAGTATTTATTATTTTTTTTATTTTATATTTTATTGTAAATATTAATGCTTTTTTTTTTTTAATATTATTATGAATAATATTATTGAATGAATAAATATAAATATAAATAAATTTAAACTTCATTATCTATGTAAATAATTGAACATGTAGATAATTTATGAATATTAAAATAAGAAAAAAAAAAGACTTTAAAAAAAATTTTTTTTTCTTTTCTGATGCTTTGTTACACAACCATAAAATTTCTCATTTTTTAATACAGAACAAAGAAAATGAAAATTTATATCTCATATATTCATTTATATTGCAATATGTATCATTTATTCATTTATATATTCATTTATTAAAACTTTTATTATATTTATTTTTATATTTATTTATTTATACTTATATTAATTTATATTTATATTTATTTATACTTATATTTATTTTTATATTTATATTAATTTATAAAGTTTCAATATTTTAAATTATATTCTATATATATCTAAAAAAAAAATAAAAAATAAAATAAAAAAAAAAGAAAATAAAATGAAATAAGATGAAATAAAAAATTTTAATTTTTTTTTTCTGTTTTATTTAAAATGAGTCATTGATGGGAAGTTGAAATTCTCAAAAAATAATTTTTTTTTTTATATAATACTTTTTTTTTTCTTCTTCTTTAATACTTCTATGATTTTTACACTTCTTATTTAATTGTGAATAAAAATTAAAATATTTTAATTATCAAGAAAAAAAATTTAACAAACAAAAATATATATATAATAAACCAAACAAAAAGTATTAACAAAAATTCAACTCATAAAACAGACTGAAAATAGTTAATATCAACTGTAATATTAACAAAAATAATTTTTTTTTATTTTATTTTTTAAGAAATAAATAATAAAAATAATAATTATATTTAAATCTATTATTATTTATTGATATTATAACAAAAAAAATGTTAATTCTTATTTTTTTCTTTAATAAAAACAATATTTAAAATAATATTTCCATTATTTATTAAATATGGAATGTTATAATAATATAATATAATAACATAATATAATATAATAATAACGTAAAATAACAAAATATAATATAATATTAGTTAATAATATTTTTTCATTTCATAATCAAAAAAAAAAAAAATAATTTCTATTTGAAAATAAAAAAATATATATATAAAAATAAATATTTATATATTTATATATTTATAATTATCTTTTTATATTTAATAATTAAAAAATAAAATAGATTTAAATTTTTATGTATATGTCATCTAGTCTAAAACGAATTTTTACTAATTATTTAAATTATTTTAAAATTTCTTTATTGGAAGGATTTTTTTTTATTTTTAAATAAATAAATAAATAAATAATAAATAATTGAATAATAAATAATTGAATAATAAATAATTGAATAATAAATAATTGAATAATAATAATAATAATAATAATAATAATAATAATAATAATAATAATAATAATAATAATAATAATAATAATAATAATAATAATAATAATAATAATAATAATAATAATAATAATAATAATAATAATAATAATAATAATAATAATAATAATAATAATAATAATAATAATAATAATAATAATAATAATAATAATAATAATAATAATAATAATAATAATAATAATAATAATAATAATAATAATAATAATAATAATAATAATAATAATAATAATAATAATAATAATAATAATAATAATAATAATAATAATAATAATAATAATAATAATAAAATTAAAAGAAAAAAAAAGTTTTATTTTTTTTGAACTTTCCTTTCAAAATTTTAAAATAGAAATGTGGCACTTTTTTTTCTTTTCTTTTTTCTATTTTAGTAAATAATATATGAGTTAACCAACTGAGCCACCATTTTGGAATAATTTTAAAAGATGGGAAAAATAAATAAATAAAAAAAGAAAATACAAATAAATATAAAAATATAGATTAATAAAAGTTTAAAACTAAAATAAATATATTAATTAATTTTATTAATATCAATAATGATGATGCTAATAATATATAATATTAATAAGAAATAAAATATATAGAGAATAGAGAACATTAATATTAATATTCATTCTTTAATTTAATTAAAGAATATATTAATAAAGAAAAAGAAATAATGACAATACTAATAAACAATAAAAATTAAAAATTTAATAATATGATCACCATTTAAATCTAAAATAATTAATCAAAGAATTAACATCTTAAAAATAGATAGTGTGGTGTCCATTAATCTCTCCCCTGAATGAAAATACAGAAAGATTCTCATTATGAGAAGAGAACTATTCTCTATAGATTCTATGAGCGGAACTTGACTGCTAGTATATTTATGTTTTAAAATATATAAAATAAGACTACTAATAGTATTGTTCTTAAGCCATATCTGTATGATGTCGACACTCTTGGTACTGAAGGATTTCTTACCAAAACGATTAAAAAAGTAACTCAAAAGAGCTACTAATGATAGGTATTGTATTAGTACGATAACGTGTAAGCCTCACAATATACAGAACAGTAGACCCTTGTTCACTTTAACGACTTCGTTCTCCAGTATCGAATTGTAGCTCATCTAAAGCAGAATTTCTACCAAGAAGGAATATATAAATATATTTATTGATAAAAATTTTCAAATTCTAAAATACTAGAATATGATGGAAAAAAGGAAAGTATCCTTATTTTATCACTGAATATTATAATAATAAAAAAAAAAAAGGTTATTGGTGAAATCTAAAGATTCTCATCTATATAATGAAAAAGGAAGAACATTCAAATATCCAGTGGATGAACTACTGTTCACCTTCTCCACAGCATGAGCCAGACTTTCATACATTGGTTTAAAATTTTACCACTGATAGCAATAGTAGTGTTGTATTTGAAACCAGATCATGTGATAAAGCCTAAGTACTAACGGTTGAATGTCTTATAATATAATATTTCCTATGAGATTTCCCTTTTCATTATCGTTATTTGAATAATTTTCTTTAATACTTGAAGAAGGGTCAATATACCATAATAAAACTAGTATTAATAAGAGATTGAATTTTATTTACATTTATCAAGTTTGAACCTAAAAAGAATAGGAACAAAATATAAAGCTTTGCTAATAATATACGATTACGTCGATTTTACAAAAAAAAAAAATAACTCATTCTTTGTGGCTGCCGAAACAAAGGGATTACGCCAATTGGTCTTTATCATTAATCATTTAATGTTTAGTGTATTCAAGAATTTCGAGGAAGAATACATAGGTTGTATTAATTTCTATCTTCACTTGGTTTTAGATTGTGAATTTGTAAATGATAGATAATTATATACCATTTTGATATTTTTATCACTGCATCAATTTAAGATCAAAGAGTTATAAGGAATGTATTAGCTGTCCTTGATTCTTTTAAGTTTTTACTCTTTTATGGAAAAATTTAAGAGGAAAGAAAATTAGGAAATGCGGAAGCTTTTCCGATTTACAAAATTTTAATTATAGAAAAGGAATTGAATAATGAAAAAAAATATATATATATAATGCTAAATGACGGTTATTATTATTACGGATGGTGATTCGGTATATAGTTTGCAAAAAGGATATTCCTTTTGAGAGTCACAGCGTTGAAAAATACTAGAATTTATAAGATTAAAACAAGAAACACAGATGATCTTCGATTGTTATTTTTACATTAACAATATCCAATTAAAAAATCATATACTCTGTTATATTTTTGGCAAGAATCGGTAGTAATACAAATACCATTATAATTAGTGCATGCACTATATATATTAGGGTAAAATTAAATATTATAATTTTTTTATATATAATTTCAATTTTTAAAAATATAAATTAAAATATATAATTATATGCATATTATTATTATTATTATTATTATTATTATTATTATTTTTTTTAAAAAAAAAAAACCTATATAAAATTAATATATATATTTTTTCTATATAACTAAAATAAAAAATAGATAAAATGTAAGAAGAGAAGAAAAAAAAATCCAATACTAGAATTATTTTTTTCTATTACATATATATATATATGTAATAAAAGAGGACATAAAGCTAAGGACCGTTATTTAAATTGCTAAACTAAAAAGTTAATTAAATTATAATAAAGATTAATTAATGAATAAATATATATATATAAAAAACAAATATATTTCAATATATTATTGTTATAATGATTATTAAGATGATTTATTTTTTAAAAGTTATCTATTTTATTTTGATAATATATATACAAATATGTTTTATTTTACTTTGCTCCATTTATTTATTTTTATTTTAGTTCTTTTTATTCTATTATAAAATTTATCATATATTTTAATATATTTATATTTACTAATTTTAATAATTAAAATTTTTTTTATTTTTATTATTTTGAAAAATTTTCAATGTACTTTATTTTAAAATAAGGAAAAAAAAAAAAAATAACAAAATGAAGATATTTAATATTTTAAATTTCTAAAATTTTGAAACATTATTTAGATAATTAATCAGTGAACCTTATCCTTTCTATTATCCTTAAATGTACTATTAAAATTTTAAAAATAATTTTGGTTGCCTTCAAGTGATTTAAGGTAAAGTTTTAGATATAAATAGATACTTAATCATTAATCTAATTTCTAAAATTCATAATAATAATATATAAATTTGTTTAATATAATATTCGCATATATGACCAACACCTCCTAAGAAATAATAAAATTTAAAACACACTTATATATAAATAACTATTTTATTAAAAATAAAAAATAATATATATATATATGTGTGTATATATTTATTAATTCAAAAGTTAATAAAAATTATTTTATTAATAACGAATATATTCCTTTTAATAAATAAAATAAATAATTAATTTTTAGAAAAAATATTCAATATTAAATAAAGTTTAATCTATTTATAATTCAATTTTTTTTTTTTTTTTTTTTTTTTTTTTTTTTTTTTTTTTTTTTTTTATATATATAAAAATCAAAAATAATAAAATATTTAGTAATTAAAATAATCCATCCCAATGAAGTGGACTGTTTTTCCAGGTCCATGGAGGGTTGATGGAAAAGGAATAACCTATATCAGGTGTACTAATTACAGCTTTCTGTGATTCTGATGATAATCAATGGTTATCCTTTCTAAAGCGGCTTCTAGTACGAAGAGAGAAATCTGGAATACTGGAAGACTGTAGAAAGTGAACTTGACGTTCTATAATGTCTTAAACTGGATATGTAGTAACATTGGAGTTGTACAATTAATAATATCATGTAGTTTCTACATATTATCATTGTAATGAATCTATTGTATTTTTTACTTTAGCATTATTTTGTATATGTTTTTTTCTATAGTATTATTTATACTCTCATGTAGCTATTGTAAAATGGAAATGTAGGAGATTGATTCACTCCAAAGCTTGTGTTTGAGACATTATTTAACGGATGGGAATCTTTTTATAGTTTTTCACAACTATTATTTCATTAACATTTAAATTTTATATTATATATGATTATTTTACAGAAATTTTTACATAAAACAGGAATTTATAATTGAAAATCATTAATTAAAACTAGTCAACACAAAAAGAAAGAAAAACAAACAAGTTTTAGCAAACAATATACACGAAAGAGAAGACAACAGCAATAAATTTTTATTTTTTTTTAATTTTTTAATTTTTACTAATTTTATTTTTTTATTTTTTTATTACACTTACTTTTTATTAATATAGATAAGTTTTTTATTTTATTATGTCAACTATACGAAGAGGTCTGCGACTTTATGGTCCTGACCATGATAAATTTGTTTTAATTTTCATTCATGATCTTGAATCTTGGACTGAAAGTAGACTATGGGAATTTTTAAGCAAAAAGATATCAAATTGTAATAAAGTTGTTCATGGAATCGTTAAAAAACACTATATTAATATGGAAAACTACTTCATCCTAAGAGTTAACTATAATAATTGTACGGATTATTTGAAGGTTATTTATTTGATTACTAAGCACTTACCTGTTAAAAGAATTAAATGGAAGATTACTTCAAGGATACGCACATTTAGTAATGTTAATCATAATAGAACCAGGTATTATTCTGAACCCTCAATCCCCATCTCTGAAAGCCTCCTGTATGCTAACCCTTTCTCGAATACTAAATATTTCAACCTCTGTATTAGCTGGAACATAAATGGTTGGAATTCTGAAAAACGTGACGGACTTACCAATTTTAATTCAATCTTTAATCCTATTTGTATTTGTCTTCAAGAAGTCGGTAATAGTTCATTCCTTAACTCCTTTTCTAACTCATATCCATTCCTTAATCATTATAGAACAGTACTGAGACGTGCGGACAAAAAAATCCCTGGTATGAGGGGCCTTTATATAGGTGTGCACTCCTCCTGCCAATTCACTAATGATGATTTTGAATATAGATATATACTCTCAGTAAATATATTCTCTTTTTGGGGTGTCAGATGTTCTTTAGGGAACATTTACATCCCTAGCAAAAAACACAAAGTCTCTAGAGAAAAAGCGGAAACTGATTTTGCTAATTGGCTCAAGAACCATCAGAATAACCCTTCGGCTATTGTTGGTGATTTCAACATGACTAAGCAACAACTCAAAGATCTTATTCTTAGAATTTCCCCTCAATGGTTTGTTATGGATATGGTTGGTCATCAATTTACTTGGTCTAATGGTGGAAAGAATTCTTGTATTGATTTTATAGTAGTGAACGATAAATTAAGAAATTATCTGAATATTGCTTCTGTATGCTACTCTTTTAACGACATCTCTGACCATTTACCACTTATTCTTTCTTGTAAAAAAATATCTCCTGATGGTTTTGTTACTCCCCCTCGGGATAAACAAATTAAGTGGTCTAATCGAATTTGTAGGGATAAACGTGAAGCAATCTTCTCTCATAATAAATTCACATGTTTACTGGATGAATTTGAACATAATGATAATCTAGACTCTAATACAATGGTTAAAAAACTTCTTGACACAGCAAATAAAATAGGCGATGACATTCAAGCAAGAGTTCCTACAAATTTACAGGGTTCAGCGTTCCATTGTCCTGCTTATATTAAGAAATTATCACATGAAAAACATTTATTTTATAAAAGGATTAAAAATTTTAAACTTCGTAATGATTTGTCAAATCTTCAAGAATTTTGTGATCTCTCAAAAGAATATAGAGTTCTTTCTGATTATATCATTAGTATTAAAAGAAATATTAGGAATATTAGATTTAAAAATTTGATTCATTCCATCGGCGAATGTTTCTTAAAAAATGATGCCCAGCGTGGTTGGTCTGGACTTAAGAAAATTTCTAAACCTTCTTACTCTCCTTCCCAATCACCTGTATACATTAAAGATAAAGAAGGTAATGTTCTAGTATCCCAAGAAGATCAACTCAATCGTTTTGCAGAACACTATGAAGAACTTGCTTCTGATATAACTGGTCACAGTCTTAATGAAAATTATTGGAAAAGAATACTTAATAATTCTTCTACTCCTCAGGAATCATGGGATATTAATCAACCTATTTCCATGTCAGAAATTCATTCAACTGTTCTTTCAATGAAAAATAACAAAGCACCTGGTCCTGATGGTATACCTACAGAATTTTTTAAAGCATTTTTTAATTCTGAGAGTAGAAATTCTTCCCAGGATGACTCTAATCAAGAGGTTACTTATTCCGATTGTGCAAAGTGTCTGTTATTACTTTTTAATAAAATTTGGGATGGTGACTTTCCTAATGAATGGAACTCTGCTTCTATTGTTTCTATTCCTAAAAAAGGGGATCTTTCAGATTGTAATAATTATCGTGGTATTTCACTCATCAATGTAGGTTTAAAAATTCTATCAAAAATTGTCACTAAAAGAATATCGGACTATGCTTTTTCTAATGGAATAATTAGACCAGAACAGTTTGGTTTTAGAAATAAAGAAGAATGTATTAGTTTATTTGTATCCATTCGTGAAATTTGTCAAAGAAGAAAATTTAAGGATAAATTTACCTTTCTTGCCTTTCTTGACCTTAAAAAAGCTTATGATTCAGTTCCAATTTACAATATACTTACTAAACTAAATAATCTTGGTATTCGTGGTAAATGCCTTCAATTCATTACTAATCTATACCTTACCTCGAAAGCTCGTGCAAACTTTAATGGTAAACTTTCAAAAGAATTTCCAATACACCGTGGTGTTCGCCAAGGGTGTCCTCTCTCACCTATTTTATTCAATATATTTATCAATGATATTTTTGATAAATGTAAAAGTTATGGTGTGATTACTGAAAAGAAAAAGTGTTGTGGTGGATTATTTGCTGATGATATTGTATTATTAGCTCCTACAAAATCTTCACTTAAAAACCTTTTGAATATTGCTCATGATTGGGGTATTAAAAATGAAATGACCTTTGGAATCAATAAATGCGCTACACTAGTTGTTAAACCAAAGAATTTTATTCCTTCAAGACATTATGAAAATCCTACATTTAGACTTGGTATGAACTATATACCAAGCACTAATCAATATACATATCTTGGTATACCTTTTAATGAATCGTTGGATTTAAAACCTATTATTGCTAAGATGAATAGTAAAATTAATTATACAGTTAACTCTTTCTTTAGTTTTTTAACCAATAGGAATGTTCCTTTCTACTTTAAAACTCGTATACTAGTTTCTTTTGTCCTTAGCTCAGTTCTTTATTATGCTCCCTTACTTGGTTCAAATAAAAAGAATACTGAAAAAGCTCAAACTGCTTTTAATCGAGGTTTGTACTGGAGTTTCGGGTTTAAAAATAAAACCTCCAATACTTCAATTTACAATATGTCTAAGGAACTTTCTATACCTCCTATAGCTAGTTTTTGTGCTAAGGCGATGATTCGATGCTTTAAAAAGTGGAAAGATTCTTCTTGTATTATTTCTCATTTAGTCAAAAATATACCTACACTTTCTCACTATTCTTGGACGAAAAAAGCACGGAGTTTAGCAGTACACAAGCACAATAATAAACTTCCTGGAGAAATAAGGAAGTTTTACTGGGAAAATATTCATTATTCAAGCACTCCTGCGATCAGATCTACAAAATACAAGAAATTTAAATTTGGTTTTAAAAAATTTATTCAACGTCTATCACTTAAATATTCACAATTTTCTCTTGGATTTTTTTGGATTGGACGAATTAAATGTGGATTCAAATTTGATGTAAAAACGTATGTTAAAAGTAATCTAGTATCAGAAAATTGCCCAACATACTGCCCTTGTTGTGGTGAGAGTAACAGCATACCTAGTTTTACACACTGGATACTTTTATGTCCTAAATTTGAAGAATTTAGGCAACATTTCATTCCCTTTGTTGATGAAATTTTTATTAATTTTTCTCTTATTGTTCATGAGAAATCATTGAACATTCCTGATGATAAAGAGGAAGATTTTGATGATAATATCAATTTTTACGTGCTGTGTCTCCTTCTTGGCGGAAATGCAGTATTTGAAATCTTAAAGATCGGCTCGGGGGAAAGAAGGCGATATATTAATAATATTTTTCAATCACCTTCGAACGAGTCTTCTTTCCCGATTTCATATTTTGTGGGGCTTGCGGAATTCCTTACTAACGTTATGCCTATTGTGATTGGTGATTTCTACACCATGATCGATTTGTATAGTGTTAGACCTACCGTTGTCAAGAGCGTCGACGTCGTAACGATAAGGCAAAGAAGAAATTCTGATACAGATTCGAATGATAATTTTCATCCACATGGAGTTATCTTCGATGAATGGGAAGAGTTAGAGGCCTTTTCGTCCTCGAATCTCATAACGTAGTTTTTTAATATTAATATAAAAAAAAAATTTCATGTATTTAAACTTCATGTATTTTTTTAAAAAAAAAATATTATTAAATAAAGTTTATTCCTAGTCTAAAAAAAAAAAAAAAAAAAAAAAAAAAAAAAAAAAAAAATAAAATAATCCATATTTTTGGAATACTTCGCTTTGGACTTAGCAATAAAAGTAAAAATATTCTTATTAATCTATATCGATTTTAATAATATCTTGTCAAATATAATTATTTTATATTTAAATTCTATTAGTTATTGTATTTATTATGATCTTTAAATACAAAATATAAATAAAATTTTAAAAAAGCATGCCTTAATATAAGTATAAAAATATACTTTTATAATAATAATATATTTTTTTAAGAAAAATAATTATATATTTTTATATTTACATATTTATTAATTTTATTTTTAAAAAAATTTTTATTTTATTCTTTAATTATATCTTTATTTTATGATTATTATTATTATTATTATTATTATTATTTAATTTTTTTAATATATTTAATTTAGCTTCAAATTTTAATTTTAATTTTATTTTATCATATTTTTTTTTCCAATATCTTACTTTACTTATTAATTATTTTTTTGATTATTTTTTTTATTGTAATGTTTGTGGGACTTCTTTTAGTATTTTAAAACAATGCTTTTATTTACTTTTTTTTTTTTTTTACTAATATCATTATTAGTTAATCCATTATTAGGAACAACATTAATATTATTTATTTAGGTTTAACTGTGTTTTCCAAAGTTTTATTATTTAAATTATTAGCATTATTATTAACATAATTTGAGGCATATTTTAAATTTATGTTGATATTATTTGCAATTTGAATTATAAGTATTTTGATTTTCTTTTCCTGCTACTTTTGAAATCTTAAAATATGTTCCAGAAACATAATTACCAAATTCTTTTGTACTTTCTTCCATTTTTTTTTTTTTTTTTTTTTTTTTTTTTAGTATTTTCATCCGTTGAATCCTTTATACTATTATCATATTCGGTCATATCTTTAAATAATTCTTCAGTTTTTATTTCTTAATCTTCGGATAATTTTGAAGTAATAGTAGGAATGTATGACGCTACTTTATCTATGGCTTTAGAAAAAGATTCATTTTGGAAATCTTCAATGGATTGAATATTTCTTGGTAATTTATGACTTAATTTATTATAATTTTGACTTATACTATTAGAATTTACTAAATTAATACTACTAGGATATTGATAATTGATATATTGATAGTTTAGTTTCGTTAGAATATTTTAATAATTTTTGAGATTGCATGTTACCATTACTATCTTTAATTAAATTAGATAATATATCAGATCTATCATTAATATCTAAATAAATAAAGATATTTTTTTTTTAAATATAAAAAGTTCATAAATAAAATATCTAAATAATAAAAAAGATATTTTTTAAAAAGCAATATAATCTTTTTTTTAGATCAAGAAAGGATTATTTTAAAAAATTAATACCGTAAATTATATATATGTAAAAATATAATGATATATTTTGAATGCAAAATATAATAAATGAATATTAGTGATAAAAATATTAATTTGTATTCTGTTAGAATTACCATTACCAAGAACGGCAACATCATATTGATAAGACAAAGAAGTAATTCTGCTATGCTTATGTATGATAAATCTAATCTAAAAGAAGTTAGCATCGCTGAATGGAAAGAATTGAAATCTGTTGCCATTTTGTTCACTTTTCTATAATTATATATTCTAATATTAATATAATTCTCATATATATATATATATATATATATATATTTTTTTTTTTTTTTTATATTTTGTTTATTTATAATTTTCATATAATTTATATTAAATATTAAATATCATTAAGTAATGGTTTATTCCTTTTTCTTTTTTATTTTTTTTTTTAAATATAAAAAAAAATACATAAAATTAAAATTATTATAAATGCTAAATCAATTAAATAATGTCAAAATAGTTATATTTTTTATTTCCCTTATTAAATAAAAGAAATATCATTACTGTTTTTCATAAATACCAGTTATTTCATATTTCTTCATTTATATATGAGTATATAATAATTAGTGTATAAAATTATTTTGTTTATTTAATATCTTATTTATATTAATAAAATATTATTTATATTTAAATATATATTAAATTATTAATTTAATATTTTATAATCTTATTACAGCGGAAATTATTTTTAACGTTTTAAGTAAAATTACTGCTCTACCTCAATTTTTTTAAGAAGGATAATGAAGCAGTTGTCTGAATATATAATGAATATTTAGATATGTGTTTATATTTTTCAGATTTTGTAGATGAACCAGTAATTTACGATTATTATGATAATACTAAAAGTAGTAAATGGTATATCTTGATAAAAATGATGATGGTATTTATTTTAAATCGGTCGCTTATAAGGATATGTGAATATCAGCTATTAAAAATAAATTAAGCAAATATGATGAAAGTTCTGTTATGAAATATATTGAAGCATCTAAATTTATAAAAAGTAATAATTTGTGTTTAAGTGTTCTTGATGGTGAAAAATGATCCGGATTACTTAGAATTAACAAGTTGTGATAGAAATAATAAAAAAAAAAAAACTATTATTTGAAATATCAATAGATAAATCAACAAAAAAGCTACTACCACTACTACCACCACCACTACTACTACAACTATTACAATTACTACAACAACATCTGCTATTACTACTACTACTACACAAAGTGTACCTACTATAAATTATAAGTACAAACCTAAATTTATATATAATTCCCTTGCCTATAAATGTTTATTTGCATTAGCAAAATTAAATCAACCTCCTTTAATTAAAAAGTTGTAAAAATAATAATAAGTTCAAATGGATTCTATCGCCTTATCCTGAAGGTTATTTATTTTCATATACTTATACCGATAGATGTTTAAGTGTATCCAATAATATTAAAATGGATACTTGTAATAATAATATAAATACTTTTAAATATACTGGAGAAGGTATTATATATCCTTCTAATAATAATGATGAATGCTAAAGTACTACTGAAGAAGAAGATAATGATAATGATGATAATGTTTATTTAAATAATTGTTATGATTTTGATAATCAAATATGGTCTTTCTGGGACACAAATCCATATGATATTATTAATGATGAAATTCAAAATGTTTGGGTATAGAACAAGAAATTAAATAAATGTATGCATTCTAATTATAATGGTAAACTTTCAATTAGTGATTGTGATGATTCTAAAAATAGTATATGGCAAATTCCAATTTCTGGTTATGGTTTCTATAGATCATTATTGAATAATTTATGTTTACATGATAGTAATATTAATAAAGGTACTTTTGTTATGAATGATTGTAATCCTAATAGTGTTATATATGATATTAATAATACAAATAATGGTGAAAGTATTTACATCTTATTTAGATGAAGATAAATGTTTACTAATAAATTGACCATTTCAAAAATATCGTTTAATTAAAATAAATGATAATGAATATTTATATTTTATTAATAATTTATAATTTTTTTTTTTTTTTTTTTTTTTTTTTTTTTTTTTTTTTTATTTATTATTATTATTATTTAAACATAAATAAAATTATTATTAATTTAATTATAAAAATTTAAATTTTTTTTTTAATACATCAATAAATACTAAATATTAAAATTATTAATATTATTGATTGATAGACTTTTTCCATTACTGGAAATTAATAATTAATTTTAGATTGAGACATGCTTTATTTTATTATTTTCTAATTTTAATACTTATGAGCGTTAATTTTTCTGGATTCATTTTTCCATGATTCATTTTTTCTAGATTTACTTTTTCTAGATTTACATTTTTTGAAGTTACATTTTTTAGTTGTAGTTTTTTTAGTTCTAGTTTTTTTTGTTGTTTTTTTAGAAGAAGTCTTCTTAGTGAATATTTTCTTAGTAGTAGTCTTTGTAGTAGTTTTTTTGGTAGTGAATGACTTCTTAGTAGCAGTCTTTCTTGTTGTTCTCTTTTTAGTAGTAGTTTTCTTTGTAGTCTTTTTAGTGCTTGTCTTTTTTGTAGTAGTCTTTTTAGTTGTAGTCTTTTTAGTTGTAGTCTTTTTAGTTTTAGTTTTAGTTTTCTTGGTAGTTTTTTTAGTTGTAGTCTTTTTAGTAGTAGTTTTTTTGGTGGTAGTTTCTTTGGAAGTAGTTGAATCTGTAGAAGTAGTTGAATCTGTGGTAGTAGTTGAATCTGTGGAAGTAGTTGAATCTGTGGTAGTAATTGAATCTGTGGAAGTAGTTGGATTTGTAGTTGTTGGATTTATGGTAGTAGTTGCTGTAGAAGCTTCCTCAGGACAATTTCTTATTTGTTCATCATAATACTCTAAGCAGTCCATATCCTTTGCTTTACATAATGTAATAGTTTTTGAGTAATAATCTCTATAAGAAAGATAACTACAATATGTTAAACTTTTATTTGTTAAGGTTTTTCCTTTAATGTTAACATTTCCTTGTATTTCACTTGATTTATATAAATTTAAATTTTTTTTAAAAAAAAAAAAAATATTAATAAATATTTATAAAAATATTATATGATTATAACAGTATTAAATTATTAATAGATGATTGATTTCTATAAATTATATAAATTATTATTAATAAGAAGAATAAACTTACAATCTTTTAAGATTTGGCAAATCATTAAGAGATTCTGGAATTTCATCATCGATTTCATTATATGATAAGTCGCTTTTAAAGTAAATTTTATTGAATTAAATTTTAAAATTTAAAGAAATTTAAATATATTAAAAAATATATTTCATAAATAAAATATATATATATATATTAATATTATAGAACATATATTAATTATAAATAATATTTCTATTATTTTATAGAATAAATAAATTACATTTCTTCCAGACTAGAAATTTTTGATAACACTTGTGGTACAGTAGAAAGCTTATTTTCAGACATTTTTCTATTATAATAATATAAATATATATATATATTTATTTTTTTTAATTTATTATTATTAAAAAAAAAAAAAAAAAAAAAACGATTTTTTTCTATTGAATAATATAAAGAATGTAATAATAATAATAATAATATATGAAATATAAATTTTAATAATTTACATTGCTTTTAAACTTTTAAGATTACTAAAAGAATCAGGAAGTGATTTAATAGTACTACCTAATAAATAACTATAATAATAATAATAATAATAATATATTAAAAATTTTTTTTAAAATATTTATCAAATTATGTAATATATTATATACATAATTAATATATTATATTATTAATTTTATAAAAATTATAATATTGTAATAAGAATTTACAGTGTTTCAAGATTTTCAAGATTTCCAATAGAATCTGGAAGAGATTCTAATTTTTCATTATATTCTGCTTTTCTGTACATAATAAGTATTAAATAATATAAATTATTATCAATGAAATTTCATAATATATATATATATATATTCATATATTTACAAAATTTTTAGATTTGGAAGAGATCCAATAGAACTTGGAAGTTGAATAAAGTCATTATTATTTATATTTCTATATGTTTATAAAAAAAATAATATTATATTAATAAAATTTAAATTTTACAATAAGTATTAATAAAATAAAAATAAAAATAAAAATAAAAAAACTTACATTTCTTTAAGATTTGATAATTTACTAAGAGACATTGGAACTTCATTAACCATATGGTTTTGTATTATTGAACTTTTAATTAAAATTTATTAATAAAGAATTGAATTATTATAGATATATTAAAAAAAAAAAAGATATAATTAAAATGAATTATTACATTTTATTAATACTATTTATATTATATAATAATAATAATGATAATAATAATAATTACAGTGTTTCAAGACCAGTAAGATCTGATAATACTGGTGGAAAAGTAGAAAGCTTACAATTTGTAAGTTTTCTATAGAATTTTTAATTATTGTTGGTATCATTTTAATAATTTATTAATTATTATTTTAAATATTTATAAATATATATATATTTAAATAATATATTATTATTTACAAATTTTTAAGATTTTTAAGATTTCTCATTGAGTCAGGAAGTTCTTTAATATTACAATCATGTATGTAACTATTTATATAAATATATATTTATAAAAGATAGAGAGATTTTAAAATAAATTAAAAACGCAATTAATGAAAATAATAGTTTTTATTTTTTTATTAAAAATAAATTTATTTCATTGATAATTATATAATATATATATATATTTTCAAAATTTACAGATTTTCAAGATTTTTAAGATTTCCAAAAGAATCTGGTAATGAACTTAAACCTTCATATCTAGTATAACTATTATCAAGTTCTCTGCATAATATATATATTAAATAATTTTAAATGTATTATTAATGAAATATTTAAATGTATAAATTATTTTTAAAATAGTATTAGATATTTAAATATAATATATATATTATTTATTATTTTTTTATTTATTTTTAAAATTAATAGCAAAAAAAATATTAATAACAAAAAAAAAAAAAAAAAAAAAAAAAGATTTACAAAGATTTAAGACTTGAAATATTTCCAAAAGAGTTTGGAAGTTCAGTAATATTATTTCTATTTAAAATTCTAATATATTAAATTTATAAAATAATATAATTATAATTATAAATATATTTTATTATTTATGAATAAATTAAATATAATTAATTATTTTATTATATTTAAAAAAAAAAGTTTATATATCTTTATCAATTAACAATTATTATAATAATAATAAAATAGTGTATTTAATATATATATATATATTTAAATAATATATTTTAATATTTTACAAATTTTCAAGACTAGAAAGATTTCCAATTGAACTTGGAAGCTCCATTAAATTATTATCGCTTAAATTGCTATTAAAAATTTAATAATTAGTATTGTAATTGAAAAAAAAATAAAAAAATATTAGATTATAAATATAATAAATTCATTTCAAATCTATTAAAAAAATTATTTATTTATTTATTTATTATTTAATATATAACTATAATAATAATAAAAAAAAAAAAAAACAGTAAATGAAATAACAGCATTAATATTATAATTACAGATTAGTAAGTTTATTAAGATCTCCAAATGAAGATGGAATTACTGATAAGGAATTACCATGTAAATCACTAAAATAAATATAAATATAAATATAATTATTATTATTATTAATATTATTATTTATTGAATTAAATAATTGAAAATGAATAATAATAAATAATTATGTTTATTAATTTATTTAAATATATTTTTATAATAATAATATTATATTTACAGTATTTCAAGATTAGTAAGCTTATTAATATCTGTCAATGGCGGTAATTCGATAGTAACCTCATATTCACTTTGATCGGTAATAGATCTTTTATAAATATTTTCAATTTAATCATGTAAAAATAAAAATAAAAATAAAAATAATTACAATAATTAAAATAATTATTATAAAATCAAAAAAAAAAAAAAAAAAAAAAAAAAAAAAAAAAAAGATTTTATATATTATATAATGATTTTAATTAAAAGAGAGTACTTTATTTTGATTTTTATTTATATTATAAAATATGTATATAAGATATATATATATATATTTTATATTATAATACTTACAATTCTTTTAGTCCAGTTAGAGAGAAAATAGAATTTGGAATTACAGTTAATGGACAATAATAATTACTGAATAAATCTACTTCATCAGAACAATGTACAGTAGTACCAAGAATTTGCCTATATTCAAAAAAATATTTTAAAAAATATATAAATATGATTTATTTATTTAATATATTATACTAAAATATATTACACCTATGTAAATAATAAAAATAAAATATAATAAAAATAAATAGAAATTTACAATTTTTCAAGATTTTTAAGATTACTTATATTTTCAATAGTAACTTTTTCATCAAAACCACAATAACCAAATGTTCTAATGAATTATAATAAATTATTATTATTATTATTATTAAATTATTAATTTAATATAAAAAATAAATAATTTAGTAACTTTTAAATTATGTATATTATTTAAAAAAAATTATATATATATATTATATTACAATTCTTTAAGGTTAGTGAGGGAAGTAATATGGTCAACACTCTTTTGGGTAAAAGTGTATTCAATTATATTTCTTTAATTTTTAATTCATAAATTTTTATATTAATGTATATATATTGAAATATTAGAGAATTAAATTTTGAATTAATTTATAATTTTATTTTTTTTAAATTTTTTTAGAAAATAATTATAACCATTTATAACTTACAAAGAGTTTAAATTTTCAAAATTTGTTATAAATAAAGTATCAAAATATTTCTTTACAGTTTCAGAACTGTGACTATTAGACAATTTACTTTATAAATAAAAGCAAACAAGCAAATATATTAACAATAAATGTGAATAATCATTTATATATTATAATTTATAAAATTATGTTAAATAAAGAAAATTAAAATTATTTTTAATTCTATTTTTTTTTTTTTTTTTAAAAAAAAAAAAATTATAATAATATATATTTACATTTTAGAAACACTGCTTAATTTTTTTAATGGAGTAAAATCTATATCTTTACTAAAACCAGTGCGGTAAAGTTCACTATTTATTTTATAAAATTAAATAAAAAACAATGATAAAACACAATAATAATAATAATAATAATAATTATAATTAATAATAATAATAATATAAATATTTATATATATATATAAAAAAAGATAATACACATGAAAATATTTATATTACTTACAGAGTTTCAAGATTAGTACATTCAGAAAGTTCATTTATAGAAAATTGTTGAAGTTCAACGTTACCAAAAGATCTATATTTTATATTTATTTTTATTATTATTTATTTTTATATTATTTAATAAATATATAATATATAATAAGTATTATAAATATTTTTTTTTAAAAAAAAAAAAAAAAAAGATTTATTATAGATTTTTTTATTTCTTACAAACTAGTTAGAGATTTCGGAAGACTTGAAATTTCATTTTCATTAAATTTATCATAACCGTATAAGTTTCTTTAAATATAATAGAATAAAAAATATTAAAATAACAAAATTTTTTATTAATATCTTTATTTTTAAGAACTTATTACTAAAATATTATTAATAAAAATATATATATATATATATATATATATAAATAGAGATAGAAATAGAAATAAAAATTAAAATTAATAAATATTTTACAAGGTTTGCAAATTATTCAATTTAAAAAGTGCTTTTGGTAAAGATTTCATATTTCCGCAAGATCTTAATTCATCATAAGAACTGGAATGATAGGAATCATTTGTGTCGAAGTGACTAGAAAATAAAAATTATTTTTATTTTTTTGTAATATATATATTTATAAAAGTTCAGGAAAAAATATATAAATATATATATATATATATATATATATACATACATTAATTTTAACCAGAATACTTTTTAATTTAAATTAAATATATATGTATATAATTGTTTTCTTACAGTGATTTAATACTTTGATATGATAAAATTTTATCAAAGTCTTCTTCTTTTAAGCAATAAGAAAAAATATCCCTTTAAATTTTATATTAATCATTATTATAAATTTGTCATATAATTAATAATTATATTATTATTATTTCTTTTAAATTTTATTATTATATAAATAATCTTTTATTGTAATATAGAATTATATAATCTTTTTTTTTTTTTTTTTTTTTATTTATTTATTTTTTTTTTATAATTTCAATTATAATATTACTAATTATTATAAAATGAAATAAATATATATATATATATAATTACAAGCTGATGACATTTCCATTATTATCAACTTCACAGGAAAGTAAATCAGGTAAATAACTTTTTTCATCTTCCCCATTACCTAATCCTTCTATATAGTTATAAATTTCTTTACATTCTCCTATGTATTCATTTTCGGCCAATACAAGGCCATACAATGCACTAAGAGCTAACCCAACAAAAAATTGATATTTCATTTTTTCTTTTTTATTTTATTGTATTTTTTTTTTTTTTTTTTTTT
>JACVTC010000119.1:232500-257500 GCA_016946835.1 Neocallimastix lanati (nom. inval.) | reverse complement strand
ATAATTTATATTATATGTTTAAAATGTATTTCATATTATTAAATTTTATAATTTTAAAATGTAATTTCTTAATAATAACCAATTTCTAATAAAATTAATTTAGAAAGGGGTTTTTAGTTTTTAGGAAAAGTAATAATAAATTAAATAAAGATATAACTATATTATTATAATTAAAATATAGCACATAAAAGTCCCGTATATCACTATATTGATCATGTGAGTTTTCGAGTAATATAGCAACTATTTCTTCTTCTCTATTCTATGTTTTTCTGATTCATTTATTATTTTAAAAATAGCTTCATATTTATCCCTTTCTGTAACTATTTCAAATTCTTTGATTATTTCTTTATTAGGAATATAAATATTTGAATTTTTACTATCATAGGCTAAATAACCTAAATGAATAAGAGTTGTTAAAATTGCATTTTTATTTGTATATTCTTTGGTATTTACATCATTTATATATGGATCTATATTTATTTTTAATTTTTCTTGATTCATTAGAATAATAATATCTTCCTTTAATCCTTTTATATCTTTAAAAATATAATCAATTAAATCCCCATACGTTTCAGTTTTAATCCAATAGTAACCAATTTTTTTGTTTTCAATAGCTTTTATTACCGAATAGGGTGTATATATATCATATTCTTTACCATCATTTTGATTTATCAATCGGTAACCGTTATACCATTTTTTAATCATTTCATAATTAGTTGCAATTACCATATCTTTCTCATCAAAGTCATTTTTACGAATAGATATTTGAGTTTCATATGAATAATCTAAAATTTCTTTATTTAAATATTTTTTACATAACTCTTTAATATCATCTTCCGTAAAATCAACATATTTAGTAAAATTGTTGTCTGAAACCATTGAAAATTCATCAAAAATACCTCTAAGACCTGAATTTAATTCATAACTTTTGATAGGTAAAATTCCGGTCATATAGGTTAAAATAATATTCTGGTTATCTTTAATTAATAAAGTTAAAAAATTTAAATATTCTATTTTAGATTCTTTATCTTTTTTTGGATCTCGAAAAACTAAATCCCATTCATCGATGATAAGAACAATTTTACGATTAGTACTTTCATATATTTTTTTTATAATTTCTTTAATGTTTTCTTTTTTATCACATTCAAAATGTTTATCATACATTTTTACATCATCAATAATTGATTTTTTAATTTTTTCAATTCCTTTAGTTATATTTCCTACTAAAAAATAATTTAGATTATTTAATAAAATAACATTATATTTTCCTAAATACTCATCCCATCCTTCATTCTTGGAAATCTTTTTATTATCAAAAACAGTTATTTTTGATTCGGTAAAACTATAATAAGCTTTAAGCATATTAACTGTGATTGTTTTTCCAAAACGTCTAGGTCTCGTAACACATATATTTTTAGTTATATTAGAATTTATAATTTTATTTATATGGAGTATTAATTCTGTTTTATCGACAACATAATCATTTTTTAAGAATTCACTATAATTATTTTCTCCAGGATTAAATATTTCTGAACATTTATTTAAATTTTTCCAAATTTCTGATTCAATCAAAAATTTAAATAGTTCAAGGATTTCTTTATTTGGAATAAATATTTCATTTTTAGAACTATTATACCCTAAATATCCGTAGTGCACAAGTAAGAATAAATTACTTTTTCTTTTTTCAAATGATATTTCATCATTTTGAAATTTTAATGAGTCTATATTAATACTTTTTTGTTTTATTAATAATGAAATTACATATTTTAAATTTTGAAAATTATTTTGAATTAATCTATATAGAATTTCTTTATTCTCACTTTGATAATTTTTAATCCGTTTTACTTTTATGGTTTCTATAACAGAATATGGTGAATATACTATATATCTTGTACCAGAGTATTCGTTTATTAATCGATAACCATTATAAAAATATTTTATTGCTTTATAAATTGCTCTATCATCTAATTTTTCATTCTTTTTTTTATATGATAATTTTTTACTAATTTTTCCTTTTTTACTTACTTTAATATTTGATTTATTATTAAGTTTTTGTTTGTTATTTGCTAAATGGGTTTGACATAACTCTTTAACTTCATCTTTATTAATTCCAATATATTTTGCCATCCAACCAGGTGTTTTCATAGAAAACTCAATAAAATCAATATGAAAATAAGAATTTAGGTTGTAATTTTGGATAGGTAAAATTCCAGTAATATAGGTTAAAACTATATTCTCTTTATTTTTAATTAATAAAGTTAAAAAATTTAAATAGTCATTCTTAGAATTGGTATCACGATTTTCATCTCGTAAAACTAAATCCCATTCGTCGATTATAAGAACAATTTTACGATGAGTATTTTTACATATTTTTTCTATAATTACTTTAATTTTTTCTTTTTCATCGCATTCAAAATTTTGATAAAATATTTTTACTTCATTAATAATTATTTCTTTAATTTCTTTAATTCCATCTTCTATATTTCTGTTTTCAAAAATATCTTTAATATCTAATTTAATAACATTATATTTTCCTAAATACTCATCCCAGTCTTTATTTTTAGAAACCTTTTTATTATCAAAAACAGTTATTTTTGATTCGGTAAAACTATAATATGCTACAAGCATATTAACTGTGACTGTTTTTCCAAAACGTCTAGGTCTCGTAATACATATATTTTTAGTTATATTAGAATTTATAATTTTATTTAAATGGAGTATTAATTCTGTTTTATCGACAACATAATCATTTTTTAAGAATTCACTATAATTATTTTCTCCAGGATTAAATATTTTTGTACTTTTATTTAAATTTTTCCAAATTTCTGATTCAATCAAAAATTTAAATAGTTCAAGGATTTCTTTATTTGGAATAAATATTTCATTTTTAGAACTATTATACCCTAAATATCCGTAGTGCACAAGTAAGAATAAATTACTTTTTCTTTTTTCAAATGATATTTCATCATTTTGAAATTTTAATGAGTCTATATTAATACTTTTTTGTTTTATTAATAATGAAATTACATATTTTAAATTTTGAAAATTATTTTGAATAAATCTATATAGAATTTCTTTATTCTTACTTTGATAATTTTTAACATGTTCTTCTTTTATGGCTTCTATAACAGAATATGGTGAATATATTTCATATTTTATACCAGAATATTTGTCTATTAATTGATATCCATTATAAAAATCTTCTATTGCTTTATAAAGCTCTTCATCATTTACTTTTTCATTCTCATTTTTATGTGATAATTTTTCACTAATTTGTTCATTTTTATCTATTTTAATAAATGTTCCATTATTAAGTCTTTGTTTTTTATTTGATAAATTAAAAGTTTTATTTGCTAAATGGGTTTGACATAATTCTTTAACTTCATCTTTATTAATTCCAATATATTTTGCCATCCAACCAGGTGTTTTCATAGAAAACTCAATAAAATCAATATGAAAATAAGAATTTAGGTTGTAATTTTGGATAGGTAAAATTCCAGTAATATAGGTTAAAACTATATTCTCTTTATTTTTAATTAATAAAGTTAAAAAATTTAAATAGTCATTCTTAGAATTGGTATCACGATTTTCATCTCGTAAAACTAAATCCCATTCGTCGATTATAAGAACAATTTTACGATGAGTATTTTTACATATTTTTTCTATAATTACTTTAATTTTTTCTTTTTCATCGCATTCAAAATTTTGATAAAATATTTTTACTTCATTAATAATTATTTCTTTAATTTCTTTAATTCCATCTTCTATATTTCTGTTTTCAAAAATATCTTTAATATCTAATTTAATAACATTATATTTTCCTAAATACTCATCCCAGTCTTTAATTTTAGAAATCTTTTTATCATCAAAAACAGTTATTTTTGATTCGGTAAAACTATAATATGCTACAAGCATATTAACTGTGATTGTTTTTCCAAAACGTTTAGGTCTCGTAATACATATATTTTTAGTTATATTAGAATTTATAATTTTATTTAAATGGAGTATTAATTCTGTTTTATCTACAACATAATCATTTTTTAAGAATTCACTATAATTATTTTCTCCAGGATTAAATATTTTTGTACTTTTATTTAAATTTTTCCAAATTTCTGATTCAATCAAAAATTTAAATAGTTCAAGGATTTCTTTATTTGGAATAAATATTTCATTTTTAGAACTATTATACCCTAAATATCCGTAGTGCACAAGTAAGAATAAATTACTTTTTCTTTTTTCAAATGATATTTCATCATTTTGAAATTTTAATGAGTCTATATTAATACTTTTTTGTTTTATTAATAATGAAATTACATATTTTAAATTTTGAAAATTATTTTGAATTAATCTATATAGAATTTCTTTATTCTCACTTTGATAATTTTTAATCCGTTTTACTTTTATGGTTTCTATAACAGAATATGGTGAATATACTATATATCTTGTACCAGAGTATTCGTTTATTAATCGATAACCATTATAAAAATATTTTATTGCTTTATAAATTGCTCTATCATCTAATTTTTCATTCTTTTTTTTATATGATAATTTTTTACTAATTTTTCCTTTTTTACTTACTTTAATATTTGATTTATTATTAAGTTTTTGTTTGTTATTTGCTAAATGGGTTTGACATAACTCTTTAACTTCATCTTTATTAATTCCAATATATTTTGCCATCCAACCAGGTGTTTTCATAGAAAACTCAATAAAATCAATATGATAATAAAAATTTAGGTTGTAATTTTGGATAGGTAAAATTCCAGTAATATAGGTTAAAACTACATTCTCGTTATTTTTAATTAATAAGGTTAAAAAATTTAAATAGTCATTCTTAGATTTGGTATCACGACTTTCATCACGTAAAATTAGATCCCATTCGTCGATTATAAGAACAATTTTACGATGAGTACTTTTATATATTTTTTCTATAATTACATCAATGTTTTCATTTTCATCACATCTAAAACGTTTATCATACATTTTTACATCATCAATAATTGATTTTTTAATTTTTTCAATTCCTTCAGTTACATTTCCTTTTAAAAAATAATTTAGATTATTTAATAAAATAACATTATATTTTCCTAAATAATTATCCCAGCCTTCATTTTTAGAAATCTTCTTATTATCAAAAACAGTTATTTTTGATACGGTAAAACTGTAATAAGCTACAAGCATATTTACAATCACCGTTTTTCCAAAATTTCTGGGTAATGTAACACAAAAGTATTTCATATTCGAATTTATACTTTTATTGAGTTCCATTATCAGATTTGTTTTATCTACAAAATATTTATTATATTTTATATAATTTTTAAATTTATAATCACCTGGATTATAAATAGTCCTTTCCATTTTTAAAATATTTTTTATTAATTTATTTATTTTAAGTATTTATTTTAATTATTTATTTCAATTATTTATTAAAATAAATGAAATGATCAATAAAAAAAGACAACAGTTAAAATATGAAAAAATAAAACTTAATAATATAAATTAAATTAAATTTTAATAAATATATATACATATATAAGATAAAAAATAATAAAAAAAAAAAAAAAAAAGAAAAAGGAAAAAAAGAAAAAAATTAAAATTAATTAGGTACTGTAATTACTATAAAATTAATAACAAAACTTAATGATAAGTATTTTTTTAAAAAAAAAGAAAAAAAGTAAAAGTTGAGTCAAAAAAATAAACCACATATTAATTAAAAGTTAGTTATTCTTCATATATATTTATAATAAAATTTTAAAATAAAATATATTAATTATTAATTATTATACTGATACAGTACCACCATAAATACCATAATTTAGTGAAATTTAAGTTAGTGAAATCTTATTGGTTAATAATAATTTAGTAATAATATATATAGTTAGTAAATAATAATAGTTTAAGGAAGGGTTCTTTAATTAATATTAATTTAGTTTTATTAATAATTTAACCTATATAAACATGTGATATAAAATGAAAATAAAAACTTTAATTATCAATAAATTATTTTATTAATAATTACATAAAAATAATAAATCAATTAATCACTTGATTAATTATCATATGATTTATATAATGATCTAAAAATAACGTGATAAAGTATAAATTTATGTAGGGGAAGTTGCATTACGCCAATATATTCACGTGATATATATAAATATGTGGCTTTATCTATTTTGCGCTACATAATATTACTTTATTGTATTATTTTGTTATTTCAATTTTTAAATTAATTATTAAGTGAATAATTAAATAAATCATATAATGGTTAGATTTTATGATTTTAATTCTTTTATTTAAATGTTATTAAAAATATAAATGTTATTAATAATAATTCTTTTATTTAAATGTTATTAAAAATATAAATGTTATTAATAATAATTATTTTACTTATATGTTATTAATAAAAAAAACACATAAAAATATAAATGTTATTAATAATAATTCTTTTACTTAAATGTTATTAATATAAAACTAATAATAATAATTTTTTTATTTAAATTTTATTAATAAAAAAATTATATAAAATTACAAATGTTATTAAAAATATAAATTTTATTAATAATAATTCTTTTTTTTAAAAATTATTAAAAGAAATAATAATTATAATGATAAAACCATAAATTATACATTGTATTTGATTATTTATTAAAACTGTATAAATTTAATATGCTTTATAAATTAAATTATTGAATGACAGAATTCTGATTATTTCATTTGGTCATTCCTCATTTCTTAATTATTTATTATAAAGTAATATTTATATTATATTATTTAAATTAGTTAAACAATCAAACCACAAATTAATAATATTATTTCTATCACATTTAGCATCAATTAACTTGGCTTCAATACTTTTGAAGCGTTCAATTAAGACACTGATTTCATTAGCTTTATTTATTGCTCTTTTTTTTATTTTCCAAATTCCTCTTATTTTTCTTTGATAATCATAATATGATAAATGTTCAAGTTCATTTAATTTATCTATTAATTCATAAAAAGATGGTTTTGTTGGAAATAAATTATTTAAATAATTATTGAGTGATTCTGAGGCATTGTTTGTTATATGTTCTATATTATTATAATAATTCCAAATTTTCATATCATAATCAATTAAATATGTTTTATAAAAATATTCTAAAAATTTTAAAAATTGACAATAATTATTTTTAATGGATTTAATTTTAATTATAACATAAATATCAAATATATATTCAGGATTTATAAATGGTAAATTTGAAATAGCTTTATAATGAATAAATATATTATTATTATTTTTTACTTCATTATAGCATAATTTATTTTTTTTAATTTCTAGTGATTTTTTATAATGCCAAATGCAATATTTAATATTTGTATTAGGAAATATTGTTTTTGCTGTTTTAGATATTGCCCTTTCAAAATCACAATGCAAATTTTTTGGTTCAATTCTAATATTATTGTTACATGTATTAGCATTTTTTTTCAATTTTTCAAATAACATTTTATATGTTTCTTGTTCTTTATTTTTTAATATTGCAAAAGAAGTATTGTAAAAACTATCTAATTCTTTAGCATAAGTTCTTGTAATAAATACTTGATAACTAAATTTAGGGGCAATAAAAAATGTACCATCAACAAATATATCATCATTATATTCCCTAAATAATTTTGCTTGAAAAGGGGATTGAAAAATTATTAAATTAGAATTTTTGAATATCATAAAATTTTCACCTCGCTTTGTTTTATAATATTCAGATTCACTTGGAATTTCAGCAAATGTTGTTATATTGGATGGTAGTTTTTTATTTAAATTTCTTGATATTTGGGATTTAATTGAATTATATTCTGGACATATAAGTCCCATTTCTTTAGAAATTTTATTATATAGGGGTTTTATTTTTATACCAAAAGGAATTGAACTTTTTTCAATTCGATCTTTAATTTTATGTTTCATTATAGATAGGGATACATTGTATTCATTTTCAGGATGATTATGTGAACTATTATACTTTAAAATTTCTTTCTTATCATTTAAAATAATAAAAGATTTATATTTATTTATTTTTTTATATTCTGTACATTTATACACTTTGGAATTATCTTTTCTTTTATATGAAAAATTAAATTTATATTTTTTATTAATAATAATTTGTTCTTTTCCTTTGTTAGATTCACTTATATCAATAATTAAATTTTCGTCCATTTCTATATTTTTATAAATATTTTTTAATTATATAATTATAATTATTATATTAATTATCCAATCCAATATTATTCTTAATATTAATTTTGAAAAATTAGTTTTTCAATTATTTGTAAAATAAATAAATAAATAAATAAAGAATGTAATAATATAAGTACAAGTATATAAAATAAAATAAAATATTAAATGTAATATTATAAAAGTACAAGTATATATAATAAAATAAATTTTTATTATTTTTTTTATTAAAGAATATTAAAGACAATTTATTTTTAAAAATAAAATGTTTTATTTAATTATATATGTTAGAAAGCAAAAAATCATTTATATTTAATGAGATTATTAACTACCAATAATATTAAACTACATCATTAATTGAATATAATAAAAATGTAAAAAATTTTCATTTCGAAAACATTGATCTTTAATATTCTTTAATAAAAATTAATAATAGATATTTATTTTATTTTATTTTATTTTATATTAGATACTTATTTTATTTTATTCAATCTGTACTTTATTTTTAATATTCTACTATTTATTTTATTTTATTTTATTTTATTTTATTTTATTTAATCTGTACTTTATTCATATCCTACTATTTATTTTATTTTATTTTATTTTATTTTATTTAAACTGTACTTTATATTTATATTCTACTATTTATTTTATTTTATTTTATTTTATTTTATTATATTATATTATATTTTATTTTATTTTATTATATTATATTATATTTTATTTTATTTTATTTTATTTTATTTTATTTTATTTTATTTTATTTTATTTTATTTTATTTTATTCAATCTGTACTTTATATTCATATTCTACTATTTATTTTATTTTATTTTATTTTATTTTATTTTATTTTATTCAATCTGTACTTTATATTCATATTCTACTATTTATTTTATTTTATTTTATATACTTTTATTCTTTATTTATTTATCTATTTATTTATTAATTTATACATTTATTTATTTAAAATTAATTGTATTACAATTTTTTATGGCGTTAAAAAAAATTTACAAGCCATTAAAAATAAATGGCGTATTGAAAATTTGTATTTTAAAAATTGGCGAAATGAATCACATTCATTTATATTTATAAAGTTTCAATATTTTAAATTATATTCTATATATATATCTAAAAAAAAAAATAAAAATAAAAATAAAAATAAAATGAAATAAGATAAAATAAATAAAAAATTTTAATTTTTTTTTTTTCTGTTTTATTTAAAATGAGTCATTGATGGAAAGTTGAAATTCTCAAAAAATAATTTTTTTTATATAATACTTTTTTTTTTTTCTTCTTCTTTAATACTTCTATGATTTTTACACTTCTTATTTAATTGTGAATAAAAATTAAAATATTTTAATTATCAAGAAAAAAAATTTAACAAACAAAAATATATATATAATAAACACAAACAAAAAGTATTAACAAAAATTCAACTCATAAAACAGACTGAAAATAGTTAATATCAACTGTGATACTAACAAAAATAAAATAATTTTTTTTATTTTATTTTTTAAGAAATAAATAATAAAAATAATAATTATATTTAAATCTATTATTATTTATTGATATTATAACAAAAAAAATGTTAATTCCTATTTTTTTCTTTAATAAAAAACAATATTTAAAATAATATTTCCATTATTTATTAAATATGGAATGTTATAATAACATAATATAATAACATAATATAATATAATAATAACATAATATAATAACATAATATAATATAATAATAACATAATATAATAACATAATATAATATAATAATAACATAATATAATAACATAAAATAATATTAGTTAATAATATTTTTTCATTTCATAATCAAAAAAAAAAAATTTAATTTCTATTTGAAAAAAGAAATAAAAAAATATATATATAAAAATAAATATTTATATATTTATATATTATAATTATCTTTTTATATTTAATAATTAAAAAATAAAATAGATTTAAATTTTTATGTATATGTCATCTAGTCTAAAACGAATTTTTACTAATTATTTAAATTATTTTAAAATTTCTTTATTGGAAGGATATTTTTTTTATTTTTAAATAAATAAATAAATAAATAAATAAATAATTGAATATTAAATAATTGAATAATTGAATAATTGAATAATTGAATAATTGAATAATAATAATAATAATAATAATAATAATAATAATAATAATAATAAAAATAAAAATAAAAATAAAAATAATAATAAAAATAATAATAATAATAATAATAATAATAATAATAATAATAATAATAATAATAATAATAATAATAATAATAATAATAATAATAATAATAATAATAATAATAATAATAATAATAATAATAATAATAATAATAATAATAATAATAATAATAATAATAATAATAATAATAATAATAATAATAATAATAATAATAATAATAATAATAATAAAAATAATTATAATAATAAAATAGAAAAAAGAAAAAAAAAAGAAAGTTTTATTTTTTTTTGAACTTTTCTTTCAAAATTTTAAAATAGAAATGTGGCACTTTTTTGTCTTTTCTTTTTTCTATTTTAGTAAATAATATATGAGGTAACCAACTGAGCCACCATTTTGGAATAATTTTAAAAGATGGGGAAAAAATAATAAATAAAAAAAGAAAATACAAATAAATATAAAAATATAAATTAATAAAAGTTTAAAACTAAAATAAATATATTAATAATTAATTTTATTAATATCAATAATTAATATTAATTAATATTAATTATTAAGTACTTTATGTTTTTTTTTTTTTTTTTTTTTTTTTTTTATAGATTATTAATTTTAAAAATTAGTAATTCGATAATAGATCGATATAAAAATAAAAATATAAAATAAAAATAAAATAAAATATAATAAAAATAAAAATAAAGGATTTAAAAAAATTTTTATATTAATTTTTATAGTAATAATAATAATAATATACAATACATAATAATAAATTGTGAATTAGGTATATTTTAATTATTAATAATTTGATATAACTAATATATATATGTTATAATAAATAAATGCAGGTTTATAACAAATAACTGTATAAATAAAAGGTTTAAATTAATAAATGAGTATATATAATACTCATCTTATAAATTTTAAAATAGTTATAATAACTAGATAATTAAGAAGGAAGAGATAAGAAGGAATATAAATCATGATTACTAATTAAAGTATTTCTAAAGAATCATCATATTTAAGTAATGATAATAATGATGCTAATAATATATAATATTAATAAGAAATAAAAAATATAGAGAATAGAGAACATTAATATTAATATTCATTCTTTAATTTAATTAAAGAATATATTAATAAAGAAAAAGAAATAATGACAGTACTAATAAACAATAAAAATTAAAAATTTAATAATATGATCACCATTTAAATCTAAAATAATTAATCAAAGAATTAACATCTTAAAAATAGATAGTGTGGTGTTCATTAATCTCTCCCCTGAATGAAAATACAGAAAGATTCTCATTAAAAGAAGAGAACTAATCTCTATAGATTCTGTGAGCGGAACTTGACTGCTAGTATATTTATGTTTTAAAATATATAAAATAAGACTACTAATAGTATTGTTCTTAAGCCATATCTGTATGATGTCGACACTCTTGGTACTGAAGGATTTCTTACCAAAACGATTAAAAAAGCAACTCAAAAGAGCTACTAATGATAGGTATTGTATTAGTACGATAACGTGTAAGCCTCACAATATACAGAACAGTAGACTCTTGTGAGCTGTTTTAAGAGTTGTTCACTTTAACGACTTCGTTCTCCAGTATCGAATTGTAGCTCATCTAAAGTAGAATTTCTACCAAGAAGGAATATATAAATATATTTATTGATAAAAATTTTCAAATTCTAAAATACTAGAATATGATGGAAAAAAGGAAAGTGTCCTTATTTTATCACTGAATGTTATCATAAAATAAAAAAAAAAGGTTATTGGTGAAATCTAAAGATTCTCATCTATATAATGAAAAAGGAAGAACATTCAAATATCCAGTGGATGAACTACTGTTCACCTTCTCCACAGCATGAGCCAGACTTTCATACATTTTAATAATAATAATAAGTTCAAATGGATATTATCGCCTTATCCTGAAGGTTATTTATTTTCATATGCTTATACCGATAGACTTACAATTAGTGATTGTGATGATTCTAAAAATAGTATATAGCAAATTCCAATTTCTGTTGATGGTTTCTATAGATCATTATTGAATAATTTATGTTTACATGATAGTAATATTAATAAAGGTACTTTTGTTATGAATGATTGTAATCCTAATAGTGTTATATATGATATTAATAATACAAATAATGGTGAAAGTATTTACATCTTATTTAGATGAAGATAAATGTTTACTAATAAATTGACCATTTCAAAAATATCGTTTAATTAAAATAAATGATAATGAATATTTATATTTTTTAAATTTTATTAATAATTTATAATTTTTTTTTTTTTTTTTTTTTTTTTTTTTTTTTTATTTATTATTATTATTATTTAAACATAAATAAAATTATTATTAATTTAATTATAAAAATTTAAATTTTTTTTTTAATACATCAATAAATACTAAATATTAAAATTATTAATATTATTGATTGATAGACTTTTTCCATTACTGGAAATTAATAATTAATTTTAGATTGAGACATGCTTTATTTTATTATTTTCTAATTTTAATACTTATGAGCGTTAATTTTTCTGGATTCATTTTTCCATGATTCATTTTTTCTAGATTTACTTTTTCTAGATTTACATTTTTTGAAGTTACATTTTTTAGTTGTAGTTTTTTTAGTTCTAGTTTTTTTTGTTGTTTTTTTAGAAGAAGTCTTCCTAGTGAATATTTTCTTAGTAGTAGTCTTTGTAGTAGTTTTTTTGGTAGTGAATGACTTCTTAGTAGCAGTCTTTCTTGTTGTTCTCTTTTTAGTAGTAGTTTTCTTTGTAGTCTTTTTAGTGCTTGTCTTTTTTGTAGTAGTCTTTTTAGTTGTAGTCTTTTTAGTTGTAGTCTTTTTAGTTGTAGTCTTTTTAGTTTTAGTTTTCTTGGTAGTTTTTTTAGTTGTCTTTTTAGTTGTAGTCTTTTTAGTAGTAGTTTTTTTGGTGGTAGTTTCTTTGGAAGTAGTTGAATTTGTGGAAGTAGTTGAATCTGTGGTAGTAATTGAATCTGTGGTAGTAGTTGAATCTGTGGAAGTAGTTGAATCTGTGGAAGTAGTTGAATCTGTGGTAGTAATTGAATCTGTGGAAGTAGTTGGATTTGTAGTTGTTGTTGGATTTATGGTAGTAGTTGCTGTAGAAGCTTCCTCAGGACAATTTCTTATTTGTTCATCATAATACTCTAAGCAGTCCATATCCTTTGCTTTACATAATGTAATAGTTTTTGAGTAATAATCTCTGTAAGAAAGATAACTACAATATGTTAAACTTTTATTTGTTAAGGTTTTTCCTTTAATGTTAACATTTCCTTGTATTTCACTTGATTTATATAAATTTAAATTTTTTTTAAAAAAAAAAAAAAATATTAATAAATATTTATAAAAATATTATATGATTATAACAGTATTAAATTATTAATAGATGATTGATTTCTATAAATTATATAAATTATTATTAATAAGAAGAATAAACTTACAATCTTTTAAGATTTGGCAAATCATTAAGAGATTCTGGAATTTCATCATCGATTTCATTATATGATAAGTCACTTTTAAAGTAAATTTTATTGAATTAAATTTTAAAATTTAAAGAAATTTAAATATATTAAAAAATATATTTCATAAATAAAATATATATATATATTAATATTATAGAACATATATTAATTATAAATAATATTTCTATTATTTTATAGAATAAATAAATTACATTTCTTCCAGACTAGAAATTTTTGATAACACTTGTGGTACAGTAGAAAGCTTATTTTCAGACATTTTTCTATTATAATAATATAAATATATATATATTTATTTTTTTAATTTATTATTATTAAAAAAAAAAAAAAACGATTTTTTTCTATTGAATAATATAAAGAATGTAATAATAATAATAATAATATATGAAATTATAAATTTTAATAATTTACATTGCTTTTAAACTTTTAAGATTACTAAAAGAATCAGGAAGTGATTTAATAGTACTACCTAATAAATAACTATAATAATAATAATAATAATAATAATATATTAAAAAATTTTTTTAAAATATTTATAAAATTATGTAATATATTATATACGTAATTAATATATTATATTATTAATTTTATAAAAATTATAACATTGTAATAAGAATTTACAGTGTTTCAAGATTTTCAAGATTTCCAATAGAATCTGGAAGAGATTCTAATTTTTCATTATATTCTGCTTTTCTGTACATAATAAGTATTAAATAATATAAATTATTATCAATGAAATTTCATAATATATATATATATATATATATATTCATATATTTACAAAATTTTTAGATTTGGAAGAGATCCAATAGAACTTGGAAGTTGAATAAAGTCATTATTATTTATATTTCTATATGTTTATAAAAAAAATAATATTATATTAATAAAATTTAAATTTTGCAATAAGTATTAATAAAATAAAAATAAAAATAAAAATAAAAATAAAAAAACTTACATTTCTTTAAGATTTGATAATTTACTAAGAGACATTGGAACTTCATTAACCATATGGTTTTGTATTATTGAACTTTTAATTAAATTTTATTAATAAAGAATTGAATTATTATAGATATATTAAAAAAAAAAGATATAATTAAAATGAATTATTACATTTTATTAATACTATTTATATTAAAGAATATAATAATAATAATTACAGTGTTTCAAGACCAGTAAGATCTGATAATACTGGTGGAAAAGTAGAAAGCTTACAATTTGTAAGTTTTCTATAGAATTTTTAAATATTGTTGGTATCATTTTAATAATTTATTAATTATTATTTTAAATATTTATAAATATATATATATATTTAAATAATATATTATTATTTACAAATTTTTAAGATTTTTAAGATTTCTCATTGAGTCAGGAAGTTCTTTAATATTACAATCATGTATGTAACTATTTATATAAATATATATTTATAAAAGATAGAGAGATTTTAAAATAAATTAAAAACGCAATTAATGAAAATAATAGTTTTTATTTTTTTATTAAAAATAAATTTATTTCATTGATAATTATATAATATATATATATATTTTCAAAATTTACAGATTTTCAAGATTTTTAAGATTTCCAAAAGAATCTGGTAATGAACTTAAACCTTCATATCTAGTATAACTATTATCAAGTTCTCTGCATAATATATATATTAAATAATTTTAAATGTATTATTAATGAAATATTTAAATGTATATATTATTTTTAAAATAGTATTAGATATTTAAATATAATATATATATATTATTTATTATTTTTTTATTTATTTTTAAAATTAATAGCAAAAAAAATATTAATAACAAAAAAAAAAAAAAAAAAGATTTACAAAGATTTAAGACTTGAAATATTTCCAAAAGAGTTTGGAAGTTCAGTAATATTATTTCTATTTAAAATTCTAATATATTAAATTTATAAAATAAAATAATTATAATTATAAATATATTTTATTATTTATGAATAAATTAAATATAATTAATTATTTTATTATATTTAAAAAAAAAAGTTTATATATCTTTATCAATTAACAATTATTATAATAATAATAAAATAGTGTATTTAATATATATATATATATTTAAATAATATATTTTAATATTTTACAAATTTTCAAGACTAGAAAGATTTCCAATTGAACTTGGAAGCTCCATTAAATTATTATCGCTTAAATTGCTATTAAAAATTTAATAATTAGTATTGTAATTGAAAAAAAAATAAAAAAATATTAGATTATAAATATAATAAATTCATTTCAAATCTATTAAAAAAATTATTTATTTATTTATTTATTATTTAATATATAACTATAATAATAATAAAAAAAAAAAAAAAACAGTAAATGAAATAACAGCATTAATATTATAATTACAGATTAGTAAGTTTATTAAGATCTCCAAATGAAGATGGAATTACTGATAAGGAATTACCATGTAAATCACTAAAATAAATATAAATATAAATATAATTATTATTATTATTATTAATATTATTATTTATTGAATTAAATAATTGAAAATGAATAATAATAAATAATTATGTTTATTAATTTATTTAATAATATTTTTATAATAATAATATTATATTTACAGTATTTCAAGATTAGTAAGCTTATTAATATCTGTCAATGGCGGTAATTCGATAGTAACCTCATATTCACTTTGATCGGTAATAGATCTTTTATAAATATTTTCAATTTAATCATGTAAAAATAAAAATAAAAATAAAAATAATTACAATAATTAAAAAAATTATTATAAAATCAAAAAAAAAAAAAAAAAAAAAAAAAAAAAAAAAAAAAAGATTTTATATATTATATATTGATTTTAATTAAAAGAGAGTACTTTATTTTGATTTTTATTTATATTATAAGATATGTATATTAAGATATATATATATATATTTTATATTATAATACTTACAATTCTTTTAGTCCAGTAAGAGAGAAAATAGAATTTGGAATTACAGTTAATGGACAATAATAATTACTGAATAAATCTACTTCATCAGAACAATGTACAGTAGTACCAAGAATTTGCCTATATTCAAAAAAAAATATTTTAAAAAATATATAAATATGATTTATTTATTTAATATATTATACTAAAATATATTACACCTATGTAAATAATAAAAATAAAATATAATAAAAATAAATAAAATTTTACAATTTTTCAAGATTTTTAAGATTACTAATATTTTCAATAGTAACTTTTTCATCAAAACCACAATAACCAAATGTTCTAATGAATTATAATAAATTATTATTATTATTATTATTATTATTAAATTATTAATTTAATATAAAAAATAAATAATTTAATAACTTTTAAAGTATATTATTTAAAAAAAAATATTATATATATATATTATATTACAATTCTTTAAGGTTAGTGAGGGAAGTAATATGGTCAACACTCTTATGGGTAAAAGTGTATTCAATTATATTTCTTTAATTTTTAATTCATAAATTTTTATATTAATGTATATATATTGAAATATTAGAGAATTAAATTTTGAATTAATTTATAATTTTATTTTTTTTAAATTTTTTTAGAAAATAATTATAACCATTTATAACTTACAAAGAGTTTAAATTTTCAAAATATGTTATAAATAAAGTATCAAAATATTTCTTTACAGTTTCAGAACTGTGACTATTAGACAATTTACTTTATAAATAAAAGCAAACAAGCAAATATATTAACAATAAATGTGAATGATCATTTATATATTATAATTTATAAAATTATGTTAAATAAAGAAAATTAAAATTATTTTTAATTCTATTTTTTTTTTTTTTTTTAAAAAAAAAAAATTATAATAATATATATTTACATTTTAGAAACACTGCTTAATTTTTTTAATGGAGTAAAATCTATATCTTTACTAAAACCAGTGCGGTAAAGTTCACTATTTATTTTATAAAATTAAATAAAAAACAATGATAAAACACAATAATAATAATAATAATTATAATTAATAATAATAATAATATAAATATTTATATATATATATAAAAAAAGATAATACACATGAAAATATTTTTATTACTTACAGAGTTTCAAGATTAGTACATTCAGAAAGTTCATTTATAGAAAATTGTTGAAGTTCAACGTTACCAAAAGATCTATATTTTATATTTATTTTTATTATTATTTATTTTTATATTATTAAATAAATATATAATATATAATAATAAGTATTATAAATATTTTTTTTTTTAAAAAAAAAAAAAAAGATTTATTATAGATTTTTTTATTTCTTACAAACTAGTTAGAGATTTCGGAAGACTTGAAATTTCATTTTCATTAAATTTATCATAACCGTATAAGTTTTTTTAAATATAATAGAATAAAAAATATTAAAAAAAAAAACATAGACTTGCACATATGGGTACCCATCTCCCATATGGCCATACAGTTATTAATTAACTGTAATGTGATGAGTTATTGGCATACTGTATCAGCTTCGCCGCTCTCAATCGTCGTTACACACTGCCCGGAGATGCATTCCTAACGTTCCTACATATATCTCTAATGACCACGAGCATCAGAACGGAACCATTAACTCCTCCCTAGTGGGTGTAATCATTGGCGATTGGAAATTTTACAATCATCAAGGTCTATGCTTCAATTCAAAGCGTAGTATCAGGGTTGGGTGAAATAATCATCTGAGGGAAAGCCTTATGGACATCACGTGTGGTCTCATGATATCACAGGATAGAAACTTCATCCGATTATTTGGTGCCATGCCGAGGATTCGAACCCCGCCCTCTACAGTAACCTGTATCGTCCTAACCGACTGGACCAACATGGCTAAAAAATATTAAAATAACAAAATTTTTTATTAATATCTTTATTTTTAAGAACTTATTACTAAAATATTATTAATAAAAAATATATATATATATATAAATAGAGATAGAAATAGAAATAAAAATTAAAATTAATAAATATTTTACAAGGTTTGCAAATTATTCAATTTAAAAAGTGCTTGTGGTAAAGATTTCATATTTCCGCAAGATCTTAATTCATCATAAGAACTGGAATGATAGGAATCATTTGTGTCGAAGTGACTAGAAAATAAAAATTATTTTTATTTTTTTATAATATATATATTTATAAAAGTTCAGGAAAAAATATATATATATATATATATTAATTTTAACCAGAATACTTTTTAATTTAAATTAAATATATATGTATATAATTGTTTTCTTACAGTGATTTAATACTTTGATATGATAAAATTTTATCAAAGTCTTCTTCTTTTAAGCAATAAGAAAAAATATCCCTTTAAATTTTATATTAATCATTATTATAAATTTGTCATATAATTAATAATTATATTATTATTATTTCTTTTAAATTTTATTATTATATAAATAATCTTTTATTGTAATATAGAATTATATAATCTTTTTTTTTTTTTTTTTTTTTTTATTTATTTATTTATTTATTTATTTTTATAATTTCAATTATAATATCACTAATTATTATAAAATGAAATAAATATATATATATATATATATAATTACAAGCTGATGACATTTCCATTATTATCAACTTCACAGGAAAGTAAATCAGGTAAATAACTTTTTTCATCCTCACCGTTACCTAATCCTTCTATATAGTTATAAATTTCTTTACATTCTCCTGTGTATTCATTTTCGGCCAATACAAGGCCATACAATGCACTAAGAGCTAACCCAACAAAAAATTGATATTTCATTTTTTCTTTTTTATTTTATTGTATTTTTTTTTTTTTTTTTTTTTTTTTTTTTTTGAAGATTAAATAGAAGATAAATAAAATGTAAAATCCTTTCTTTATATATATATACTTTTTTTGAATTATTATTGTTAGAAGTAGAAATTTATGATATAAAATCAAATGTTAAATTAGATTAAATTAATATGAATATACGAATCATATTATGTAATACATTAATTAAATAAATTAACATGTATCTAAATTTAGCCACAGTTCTTGTATAAATAGAACTGGTTTTACTTTAATTGTAAATCTGAGGTTAGTTATTAATACATAATAATAAACATTTATTATAAAACCCATTTTAACCTTCTGAAAGATTAAGAGTCTCAAGACTCTAATCGACTGAGCGAAAGAAGCTGACAAGTAATAGAAGATTTCAAAATGGTAATTACAAAAGACTCTTAATCAAAAATATAAAGAAGTGAAATCTATATTACAACAGCTATAATAACCGGAACTTTAGAAGAACTACTAGCCTTCATAACTAGCTCAATGATTACAAAAAGGAAAAGACATTACCCCCACATAAAATAAATGTAAAATTAGTAAGACCGAACAAGAATGTCACCTCTAAAATAATATGGTTAATGTTAATCCACAAAACATATAAATTATGGTTATTGCTAAACCAAAAAAAAGCAAATATAAATTATCAATGAAGGGACAAAAATAAACTTGTATGAAAAATTCATCGTAGTCGGCACTTATAATATAAAACTAAATAAATTTAAACTTCTTTGAAGCAAACTAGATTTTTGTATAAACAGAAAATCAAGTTTGAGGGGGAATGTTAGAAGTAGAAATTTATGATATAAAAACAAATGTTAAATTAGATTAAATTAATATGAATATACGAATCATATTATGTAATACATTAATTAAATAAATTAACATGTATCTAAATTTAGCCACAGTTCTTGTATAAATAGAACTGGTTTTACTTTAATTGTAAATCTGAGGTTAGTTATTAATACATAATAATAAACATTTATTATAAAACCCATTTTAACCTTCTAAAAATTATTATTATATATTTTAAAACAATAATTTAATAAATTAATAATTTTAATTTATAAGATAACATTATATGTATGTCTCCAATACTTATCATTTCTTTTAATTATGCTTTTATTAATAATTATTATATAATATTAACCAATTATATTATAATTAAAAGTATTAATAGTAAAAATTATATTTAATAATTATAAAATATTTCATATTTGTTATTATATAAGTAAATGAATTAAATAAATATATTATAACTATATGTAATTAATTATTATAAATTAATGTAGACTACATAAATATATGTAATGTAATTCTATTGTGTAACAAATGAATAATCACATGATTGAATATATAAAATGTACTAACCATTTATGAATTAGAAAATAATGGTCTTTAAAATAAATAAATAAAGTAAACAAATAAATAAATAAAACTATATTTTTAAATAAAAACTAAAGTGTAATTAACAGATTAAGAGTCTCAGTGGCTCACAACATATATATAAAAATGTCGATAAATAATAATGAAAATATCATAAGCAGTAATAAATTCTTAAATGGATCAAATTATCGAATCTGGTATGATTCCATCAAAACTGTTGTTGAACAACTAGAGCTAGAAGAATATCTCGAAAAGGATGTTGTTCAAGAATTATATGATAATGACCCAACTAATATTGAGGCCATTAAGAAAGCTAAACGAGAAAACAAAAGAGTACGTTTAATTATAATAAATTCAATTACTCCAAAAATCCATGAGGATATCATAGGCATTGAAGCAGCCTCAGCTATTATAGAATCACTAAAAACTGAATATAACAGTGAAGCCAATGACCTTACTCAATGGATTAATAAACTCACAACAATAAAGGCAAGAACGGAAAATGAAATACCAACTGCCTGTAAGAAAATGATTAAAATTTTCAGTAATATGAAAGAGGCAAAAGCACCCATGGAAGAAAAGGAAAAGGTAAAATATTTCTTACGTGCTTTACCAACAAGCTACAAATCAAAATTTATCTTAGATAGTGATATAACAGTTGATAGTCTATATAATAAAATAAAAGAAGATTTGAAATTATGGAATTACTTTAATAATTGGGGAAACACTACTAAGGAAGAAACTCATGATGACCCAATGGATATCGACTACGCTGGAAAATTTAAAGGTAAAGGAAAACAAAATAGAAGAATTAATAAAACACAAAAATATGATAGCAATAACAAAGAACATGAGAGAAATACCAAAAAGGGTAAAGAAGAAAAAGATAAATATTGCTATATTTGTGACATGAATAATCATGACACAAAAGAATGCTATTTTAACCCGAAAAACCCGAATAGCAAATTTAATAAATACTATAATGAAAATAAAAAGGGTAATAATGAAAATTACAATAGAAATAAAAAATATAACAGCAAGAGATATATTGGTTACGTAAATGATGTTAATTTAAATAATGAATATAATTATGAAGTAAACTATGACCAAATTAGACCATATCTTGATAGACCATCCACATCTAATGATCAAAATACTAGTGAAAATATGAAATCAACTTGTTTAATAAACTTCTGTGACAAAAATTATGAATTAAGTAATAATAATGAAGAAAAAGTAAACAATAATAGTTGTATTAATTCAAAACAATCAGAAATTAAGGTTCCTAGAGTTACAGAATATTTAAATTCATTAAATAATATTTTTCATATAAACGAAGATGAAAAAACACAATGGTTATATGATTCTGGAGCCGGAGAACATATAACTAATAATAAAAACATTTTAAAGAATTTCATTAATGATCCAGTTACTTTAAAATGTGCCAATAATACATATTGCGACTTCGAAGGATATGGCGAGTATGATTTTAAGGTCAACAATCACTATATTAAATTAAAAAGGGTTCTGTATTCAAAAGACGTTGCGAAAAATATGATTAGTGGTATTGAATTCGCCAGAACAGGAACAAAAGTGCTCATTGAAGAAATAAACAATGAAGTAATCATGAGCCTTTTGGATGAAAACTACAAAACCGTTGCAACTTTTCAGGCAAACAAAAGAAATGAAATAAATATCACAGCTATACCACCTAATCATTATAATCATAAAAATAACGAACCTATAGAAAACAGCAATAATATAATGGCCATGCAAAATTTTCGAAGTGCCAAAGAAATAATTTGGCATCGACGGCTAGGTCATTACTACACAAAAGACCTGAATAAATACTTAAAGTTACATAATGTGGATGAAAATTTTTGTAATGATTGTAAAATTGCAAAAATGAGAAGAAATCCACACAATAAAGAAACACCAAAAGCCTCCGATACCATAGAAATAATCCACTCAGACATTATGGGTCCTGTAAACAAATCTGTAAATGGTTATAGATTTATCCTAGTAATTATAGACGAATATAGCAGAAAGAGTTGGATATTTCTTTTAAAAAGAAAATCTGAGGCAATAGACATCGTTATAAATACGTTAAAATTTCTAAATAATCAAAACAAGAATAACATTAAAATTTTCAAATCAGATCATGGAAAAGAATTTGACAATATTCGAATTAAAAAATTCTGCAGCGAAAATGGTATTAGTAAAGAATATTCACCTCCCTATAATCCTGAAAATAATGGACTAGTAGAACGTTTTAATCAAACTATTATTTCAAGTACTAAAACTTTAATCTTTTGGAGTAAAACAAGTGATAATTTATGGGATTATGCAATTACATATGCTAATCTCATTTACAACAAAATGCCTCATAGTGGAATAGGTAATAAGATTCCTGACGAAATATATTATAAAAGAAAGGTAGATATCAAGTATCTAAGAGTTTGGGGATGCATTACTTACTATAAAGATTTTTCACAAAATAAGGGAAAATTTTCTCCTAACGCTAAAAAAGGTATATTTCTTGGTTTCAATCAAAACTCACATTGCTATATAATCATGGATTATGAAGATCATAAAATACACCATGTGAGAGAAATATATTGTCTAGAAGATACTCCTTCAAGTTTAAGACTCCCCAATACTCACCAAAATGAATTTAATGACCCAAATTTTCTTAATTTCGATTTTCATTTCACAAACAAGAATAGTAATGAACAAGAATTAAATGATAATTTTACTCAGAATAATTATGAAAATTATGAAAATGAAATAAACTTAAATAATGAAAAAATTATTTTAATTTCTGATAAATCAAGTGATAATCCTGACGTTAATATTAAAGGCAATGTTAATAATAAAGATGAAGAAATAAATATACATTCTGAAACCCCTTCGAAAATAGATAATAAGAAGAGTTTAAACGAGTCTAATTCTAATAAAAATAATACCAATATTAACACACAAAACACTACACTCAAAGAAAAATCAAATAACGATGAAAATAAAAATGAAAATTTTCGTGAAAAAAATTTTATTAATAAAAATTTTTCAAATTTTGATTCAAAAATTGAACAAACCTTAATTAATAATAATCCAATAAATCAAAATTCTAATCAAACCTTAATTGATAAAAATTTAATAAATCAGAACTCTAATCAAACCTTAAATAATAATAACCCATTTAATAATAACAATAATTTTTCAAACAATATATTAAATAATAATAATTTTTCACGAAATAATATATTAAATGATAAAAACTCAATAATTAACTATGAAAAATCAAATAATGAAAATCTTTTAATTAATAATAAATTAAATAATGAAAATAAAGACAATACTAATAAAAATTTCAATATAAACAATAATGCAAATAACAATAATTTTTTACCTAATTTAGATGTTAAAATTAATAAATTATTTGATATAAGTGATTATAATTCTAATAATAATATATTACAAAATACAAATGATAATATACAAATTAATAATAATCAAAATAATAATTCGGACAATAATTTAAATAATAATAATAATAATAATATTTATGAAAATAGTACAATAAACATTAAAGACAATTCAAATAAACAAAATGTAAACAAAAAGTCCATTTTTAATAAAAGAAGAAGTGTTAAAAATTTAATTATTGATAATAATCAAAACGTCTCCAATAATTTACCAAATTTCAATATTAAAAATTTTACTTTTAGTAGATTAAATTTATACAAAAATTTACATAATAATAATTCTTCTGATTCAAATAATAAAATTATTTTTAAACCTTTTAACAGTGATATTAATAATGTTTATTATAATAACTATAATACTCAACACTCCTTCAGATCTAAAAGACCACTTAGTCCAACCTCTCAAAAAGAATTTAATAAATTTAGAAAAATTAATTTTAACACTAAAACAATTTGTAACA
>JACVTC010000119.1:192500-227500 GCA_016946835.1 Neocallimastix lanati (nom. inval.) | reverse complement strand
TTAGTTTCATTATTATTTTTATTATTTTTTATTATTATTATTTTCATTAATTAATTTTATTCAAATATGAATCATTTATTATTTTTTCTATTAGTTTTCATTTAAATATGTTTTCATTATTATTTTGATTATTAGTTTTCATTTATTTTTGATTTTATTATTATTTTCATTGTACTTCTCAATATTATATGTATGATGCTTAAAATTTTTACTATAATTTTTGGCTTCATTATCATAATTTATAGAAATTAATAATAAATTATCTTTATAATATTGTAACCTGGCTGGATAGTTCCGATTTTTAATTTGTTTTATACCTGTATTTGTTGTTTTATTATATTTCAATTCTACAATCATAGCTGGTTTATTATTATAAATAGGAATAAAAAATACATCTGCATATCCTTTACCTGAATCAACTTCTGGTATAATAGTATAATATACCCTTGCAAAGATATAGGCATTTATAATTGAAGTTTGTAATGTATTTTCATCATTATATACTTTATTACTATTGATATAAAACAAATATGTGTAGTAACATATTTGTATATTTAATAATAATTATTAAATATTAAATTTTTATCTTTTCTTAATAATAATTTTTATAATATATTATTAATTATTTATTTTTATATTATAATTACTATTATAATATATATTAAATTATATATTATTATATAATATCTTATTATGTATTATTTTATATTTATTTTATATTTTATATATAATATACATTTATTATTTAAATATAGATATTGTATTCTTATATATATATAATTTATATTATATGTTTAAAATATATTTCATATTATTAAATTTTATAATTTTAAAATGTAATTTCTTAATAATAACCAATTTCTAATAAAATTAATTTAGAAAGGGGTTTTTAGTTTTTAGGAAAAGTAATAATAAATTAAATAAAGATATAACTATATTATTATAATTAAAATATAGCACATAAAAGTCCAGTATATCACTATATTGATCATGTGAGTTTTCGAGTAATATAGCAACTATTTCTTCTTCTCTATTCTATGTTTTTCTGATTCATTTATTATTTTAAAAATAGCTTCATATTTATCCCTTTCTGTAACTATTTCAAATTCTTTGATTATTTCTTTATTAGGAATATAAATATTTGAATTTTTACTATCATAGGCTAAATAACCTAAATGAATAAGAGTTGTTAAAATTTCATTTTTATTTGTATATTCTTTGGTATTTACATCATTTATATATGGATCTATATTTATTTTTAATTTTTCTTGATTCATTAGAATAACAATATCTTCCTTTAATCCTTTTATATCTTTAAAAATATAATCAATTAAATCCCCATACGTTTCAGTTTTAATCCAATAGTAACCAATTTTTTTGTTTTCAATAGCTTTTATTACCGAATAGGTGTATATATATCATATTCTTTACCATCATTTTGATTTATCAATCGGTAACCGTTATACCATTTTTTAATCATTTCATAATTAGTTGCAATTACCATATCTTTCTCATCATAGTCATTTTTACGAATAGATATTTGAGTTTCATATGAATAATCTAAAATTTCTTTATTTAAATATTTTTTACATAATTCTTTATTATCATCTTCCGTAAAATCAACATATTTAGTAAATTGTTGTCTGAAACCATTGAAAATTCATCAAAAATACCTCTAAGACCTGAATTTAATTCATAACTTTTGATAGGTAAAATTCCGGTCATATAGGTTAAAATAATATTCTGGTTATCTTTAATTAATAAAGTTAAAAAATTTAAATATTCTATTTTAGATTCTTTATCTTTTTTTGGATCTCGAAAAACTAAATCCCATTCATCGATGATAAGAACAATTTTACGATGAGTACTTTCATATATTTTTTTTATAATTTCTTTAATGTTTTCTTTTTTATCACATTCAAAATGTTTATCATACATTTTTACATCATCAATAATTGATTTTTTAATTTTTTCAATTCCTTCATGTATAGTACTTTCTAAAAAATAATTTAGATTATTTAATAAAATAACATTATATTTTCCTAAATACTCATCCCATCCTTCATTCTTGGAAATCTTTTTATCATCAAAAACAGTTATTTTTGATTCGGTAAAACTATAATATGCTACAAGCATTTTAACTGTGACTGTTTTTCCAAAACGTCTAGGTCTCGTAACACATATATTTTTAGTTATATTAGAATTTATAATTTTATTTATATGGAGTATTAATTCCGTTTTATCGACAACATAATCATTTTTAAAGAATTCACTATAATTATTTTCTCCAGGATTAAATATTTTTGTACTTTTATTTAAATTTTTCCAAATTTCTGATTCAATCAAAAATTTAAATAGTTCAAGGATTTCTTTATTTGGAATAAATATTTCATTTTTAGAACTATTATACCCTAAATATCCGTAGTGCACAAGTAAGAATAAATTACTTTTTCTTTTTTCAAATGATATTTCATCATTTTGAAATTTTAATGAGTCTATATTAATACTTTTTTGTTTTATTAATAATGAAATTACATATTTTAAATTTTGAAAATTATTTTGAATAAATCCATATAGAATTTCCTTATTCTCACTTTGATTATTTTTAACATGTTCTTCTTTTATGGCTTTTATAATAGAATATGGTGAATATATTTCATATTTTATACCAGAATATTTGTCTATTAATTGATATCCATTATAAAAATCTTCTATTGCTTTATAAGGTTCTTCATCATTTACTTTTTCATTCTCATTTTTATGTGATAATTTTTCACTAATTTGCTCATTTTTATCTATTTTAATAAATGTTCCATTATTAAGTCTTTGTTTTTTATTTGATAAATTAAAAGTTTTATTTGCTAAATGGGTTTGACATAATTCTTTAGCTTCATCTTTATTAATTCCAATATATTTTGCCATCCAACCAGGTGTTTTCATAGAAAACTCAATAAAATCAATATGATAATAAGAATTTAGGTTGTAATTTTGGATAGGTAAAATTCCAGTAATACAGGTTAAAACTATATTCTCGTTATTTTTAATTAATAAAGTTAAAAAATTTAAATAGTCATTCTTAGAATTGGTATCACGACTTTCATCTCGTAAAACTAAATCCCATTCGTCGATTATAAGAACAATTTTACGATGAGTACTTTTATATATTTTTTTTATAATTACATCAATGTCTTCATTTTCATCACACTTAAAACGTTTATCATACATTTTTACATCATCAATAATTGATTTTTTAATTTTTTCAATTCCTTCAGTTACATTTCCTTTTAAAAAATAATTTAGATTATTTAATAAAATAACATTATATTTTCCTAAATAATTATCCCAGCCTTCATTTTTAGAAATCTTTTTATCATCAAAGACAGTTATTTTTGATTCAGTAAAACTATAATATGCTACAAGCATATTTACAATCATTGTTTTTCCAAAATTTCTGGGTAATGTAACACAAAAGTATTTCATATTCGAATTTATACTTTTATTGAGTTCCATTATCAGATTTGTTTTATCTACAAAATATTTATTATATTTTATATAATTTTTAAATTTATAATCACCTGGATTATAAATAGTCCTTTCCATTTTTAAAATATTTTTTATTAATTTATTTATTTTAAGTATTTATTTTAATTATTTATTTCAATTATTTATTAAAATAAATGAAATGATTAATAAAAAAAGACAACAGTTAATATATATATATATATATATATATATTTTTTAAGGGATTTTCAATTTTTAATTGAAAGGGATAAAATATATATATATATATTAATATTATATTAATATAAATTTTAATAGAATAAATAAGAAAACATTTCTTTTTTTTTTTTTTTATGTCCTTTTTTTTTTTTATGTCTTTTTTTTTTTTTTTTTTATGTCCTTTTTTTTTTTTTTTATGTCTTTTTTTTTTTTTTTTATAAATGTATAAATATATAATATAAAGTAATATTTTTTTTATGTCCTTTTTTTTTTTTTTTATAAACATGTAATATAAAGTAATATTACTTTTAATTTATTTTATTATAATTTTATTTTTTTAATAATAATAAAAAAAAATAAATAAATAAATAGGAGAAAAACTTTCTTTATAATAATTGTGTTAGATATATTTTCAAATAATATTAAGAAAGGTACATAATTACTAAGTTTTATAAAATAAAAATAGAAATAAAATCAATAATATTGATTGATTAGAATTATGTTATAAAAATGATTTTTAAATTCATTATCAAAGGGTAAAATCATTGCATTACTCGTATATCTATTTCTAATGTTCATTAATACGCTTGTTGACTCTTCCTTATAGCAGTGTCTTTCTATCATTTCAGAGACATTCCCTCCTCCAAGATATTTTATTCTTTGTCATTACTTTAGCGTACGGTCGTTGCAAATAATATTTTTTTGTAAAAAATCTTTTATAGTCTTTGGCCTTATTGCTAGAGAAGGATTGATATTTCTATTGTTGATAAATATAAAATGTATGTATATCAATCTATCATCGTTTTCTTTTCAATAGGGAGAGAATAAATTCTTGATATAAGCTAGTTTATTGACTTGACTAAAGCGAATTTTTTTATTTTTTATTTTTTTTTTTTAATATCTAATTTTTCTATATATGTGTAATTATTGATTATTTCAACCAACTTTTTTTTTTTTCAGGATGATAGTTTCAATATAAGTTAATTTTTTTCATCCTTTGGAAGAATACAATCCCTTTTTTTTTTCATCATCATATCATCATTTTTATTGAGAATAACAATCATAAATCCTTCCGTTTTAGAGTACTCGCATTTATGTATAGATAATCCACTTTCCTTTCATTTTCTGGAAGAGTATTATGAGATCCGACTCTTTTGAATGCATCTTATAATTTAGTTAAGATTCTCATAATTCCAATGAATGAAGGATTTAATAATGTGAAATTGACGAAACATTCATGATATCTACGTTCTTAGATAAAATGCCAAACAGTACTTTCACAAACCTTAAAAAAAATGAATAAATAAATAATGTAAACATTTATTAATTTATTTAATAAATTAAATGACATACATATATATTTATTCAATAAATTATATATATATATATTAATTATATATATATATTTATTCAATTAATTTTTTTAATATATAAAATATATATTTATTCAATTAATTTTTTATATATAAATATATAAAAATATATACATAAATAAATTGAATATTGTTTCAAAAAGCATCCCAACTTAGTTGATATAAAATGAAAATAAAAACTTTAATTATTAATAAATTATTTTATTAATAATTACATAAAAATAAATCAATTAATCACTTGATTAATTATCATATGATATAAAATGTGATATACGGGACTTTTATGTGCTATATTTTAATTATAATAATATAGTTATATCTTTATTTAATTTATTATTCCTTTTCCTAAAAACTAAAAAACCCCTTTCTAAATTAATTTATTAGAAATTGGTTATTATTAAGAAATTACATTTTAAAATTATAAAATTTAATAGTATGAAATATATTTTAAACATATAATATAAATTATATATATATAAGAATACAATATCTATATTTAAATAATAAATGTATATTATATGTAAAATAAAAAATAAATATAAAATAATACATAATAATATATTGTATAATATAATAAAAATCCTATTAAAGTTAAATATAAAAATATTATTATATTTTAATATAATAATATATAATTTTAAAATAAATAATATAATATAATATATTATAAAATAATATGTAATTTAATATATATTATAATAGTAATTATAATATAATAATGAATAATTAATAATATATTATAAAAATTATTATCAAAAGATATAAATTTAATATTTAATAATTATTATTAAATATACAAATATGTTACTACACATATTTGTTTTAGATCAAATGATTCAGAAATAACGTGATATAAGATAAATTTATGTAAAATCATAAATTCTCTAAAAATACATAAAATTAATGTAAACATAAAATTTATAACATAAATTTTATGTTATTGTAAAAAAAAATAAAAATTAATAAAATATAAATTAAATTAAATTTTAATAAATATATATACATATATAAGATAAAAAATAATAAAAAAAAAAAAAGAAAAAAGAAAAAAAGAAAAAAAATTAAAATTAATTAGGTATTGTAATTACTATAAAATTAATAACAAAACTTAATGATAAGTATTTTTAAAAAAAAAAAAGGAAAAGCTTAGTCAAAAAAATAAACCACATATTAATTAAAAGTTAGTTATTCTTCATATATATTTATAATAAAATTTTAAAATAAAATATATTAATTATTAATTATTATACTGATACGGTACCACCATAAATACCATAATTTAGTGAAATTTAAGTTAGTGAAATCTTATTGGTTAATAATAATTTAGTAATAATATATATAGTTAGTAAATAATAATAGTTTAAGGAAGGGTTCTTTTATTAATATTAATTTAGTTTTATTAATAATTTAACCTATATAAACATGTTTATTAGTATAGTTTAGTGTAATTTTATATTTAGTTTACATTAATAACATAAGAGATTTTAGTAATTAATTAAATTTTATTGAATGATTTAATTATATTATAACTAGTTAACAAATATTTATATTGATGATGTATTTTTATAGATGAATGATAATAAATAAATAAAATAAATAAACTAAATATTAAAGTGTGAATATTATTATTGTGTGTATTATTCTGTATAATATTAGAATATATTATTTTGTCAATTATTCCCTACTGTTATAGTCCAAATAAAATAAAATAAATATTGATATTGATGTTTAATAAAAATATCGTATCAATACTTTTTATATATCAAAAATTTAAATAATTGATGGAATAAATAAATTATAAATTATAAATTATAAATTATAAATAATAAATATAATAAATAAATAATAATAATAATTATAATAATTAATAATAATTAATTATAATAATAATAACAATAATTATAATATTTATAATAATTAATAATAATAATAATTAGCAATAATGATAATAATAATAAGCATTATTAATATTAATAATTAATAGAGAACATAATATTAGTATTCATTCTTTAATTTGATTAAAGAATGTATTAATAAAGAAAAAGAAATAATGACCATACTAATAAACAATAAAAATTAAAAATTTAATAATATAATCTAGTTGTTATTTAATATGATAATTATTTTTTCATTAATATGATCATGTGAAAAAGCCTAAGTACTAACGGTTGACCTTCTTTTAATATAATATTTCTTATGAGATTTTCTTTTTCATAATCATTTTTTGAGTCATTTTCTTTAATACTTGAGGAAGGGTTAATATACCATAATAAACTAGTATTAATAAAAGATTGAACTTTGTTTACCTTTGTCATGTTTGAACCTAAAAAGTACAGGAGCAAAATATAAAGCTTTGGTAATAATATATGATTACATCATCGTTGCATCTGCTTATAATTTACAACAATACGGCCAAATACGTCTATGAATCAATAGCGACTTTTTAAAAATATTTTTGTATTAATAATAACATTCATGGGATCTGTGATGATTAATATATTAATCCAAGACATTATGTGTATCTAAATTATTATATAACCCTTTATTGTCTTTCATTTGTTTTTATTAAACTATGAAAAATAATTTTCTTTATTTTTATTGGTTGTTATTTGTTATTGGCTAAATTCTATAGTATTCGATATTAATTTTTGGTAACTTTATATTTTACTCCATAAGATTCAACTTTATTATCTAAAAAAAAAAAAAAAAAAAAAAAATTAAAAATATCCTTAGATATAGTAAATGTGAAAATAATTTTTTTTTTAAATACTAATAAAGTTATAAATAACTTTATAAATACTAATAAAATTACTAATGATTTCTTTTTTTTTTTTTTTTTTTTTTTTTTTTTTTTTGTTAAGGAGAAATAATACATATAAGTTAAATAGTTCTCCTTACACGTACATCATATAGCAATTTAGGAATATATATGTAAAAAATTCCAAGAATGAGAAATTGTAAAGAGTATAGTATGTGACAATGGTAAAAAGTGAATGAAAATGTTTGTTTATTACATGTAGTTGGTAATATTTGGGTGCAGAATGATTATAATTATAGCTTAGAAGAAGATGATAAATGGGAAATAGTATATGATACTCTAAAAGGTAAAGTTGGAGTTTATGGATGACCAAACATATTATAGTATGACTGGTTTTGATTGTAATATTTATGAATCCAACAATAAATTACATACTACTAAAGTAGATGGACAAAATTTTATAAACCGATAGCGATTATAAATTTATTATCAAGTTCATCAAATTCTATTGAGGAAAGTGGTTGAATAGAATCCAGAGCTTTAAACCTGAGCCCAAAAATCATACCTAAATTCACCACTATTACGGATACACTTATATTTTACTGATCAACCTACTTCTGATTGTTACTCTAAAAATTGGTTATCCATGTTCCTCTTCAGAAAATATTGATGTGATGTTGCATCGACTGATGAAATAGGTTCTTGTGAATTTTTGAAAATAACCAATGATGATTTATATTCTTGTTTCCACATCTACTTCAGCACCCAACGAACCAACGACAATGGTCGATCCAACTACAACAACAATCATCCTTGATTATACTGTCTATTGGTTTTATCATGTTTTTTTTTTTTTTTTTTTTGTCAAGAAGTGTTTATATGCACCATAAGAGTTAAATAATTCAATTACAGTTAAACCTTGCAATGATACTGTGATTATTCCAAATGGATGGTATTACCCTCTCGTAATGGTCACTTCTTCTCCATGGCTCAACCTGATTATTGTTTATGTGTCTCTAATGTTGATATTGGTTTACTTGAATTAAGTAAATGTGATGACCAAGTCAAATTAGAATACACTAATGATGGTTTCTTTGAATTAATTGGTTCCGCCGATAAATATATGGATTTCCTAGATGAGAATGATATGTATAACAATGAAATAAAAATGAACTTAAAAGCTTTTGTTAAACATGATAATGAAAAGTTCTTCAATTGAGACCATAATCCAACTCCAGTCACAGTCTGAAGCTTTAGGTTATCCATGTTGCTCTGACCTTGACGATGTTTGTTGCTACTTGCGATATCTATGGTCAATAGATTATTGAAAAAATAATGAATGGTATTAGTATACTCGGCTCTAAGACCACGTTCGTTTCCTTTACTTCAACTATCAGCACTGAAACTTATTCTTATTATTTGTACAACTCAGCAAGCAATACATGTGAACATTCTTCTGGTATTCTAGATTCTCTAAATTGCATTAGTTTATGGCGATTACACTACCTATTCTCTATGAGATCTTCCCTATACATATAATGGTCATTTCCACTTGAAATTCAATAAAAAGCATATACTATATCATTCTTTCTGATAATGAATCTTTAATTTTTATGGTGAATATGGTGATAATAGCAATATTTTCTATTGGGTAGACAATTTCATCAAATCACTAATGTATACAGACAAGTGGTGTTAGTTTGGTCGATTCTTACACCTTAGGTATAACTAAATGTAACGAATTTGATACTAATTTTTTTTTTTTTTTCATACCAACCTCCGGATCGATGAACCTCTCAAACTAACTAAAAAAAAAAAAACTTTGGCAATAAATAAATTAATATATCGTTATATTGTTTAATATATGATATATTAAACAGTAAAATTAATAAATACATGAGCAAATACAATAACTAAATAACAAACCAACTAAATAAACTAATAAATAGTAATAACAAATAATAAACTAATACAATAATATGCAATCTATTATAAATTATACATTAGTTTTAATATTTAACAATATAAAAAGAAACTATTAATATAAAAAAAAAATTAATAATAATAATAATAATAATAATAATAATAATAATAATAATAATAATAATAATAATAATAATAATAATAATAATAATAATAATAATAATAATAATAATAATAATAATAATCATATAAAATAGAAATTATTAAAAGTAAATAAAAATATATATGTATGTAAAATTTAAAATAAAAGTGAAAAAAAAAAAAAAAAAAGTTTAAAATAAAGAAATATAATATTATCTAAATATTAGATATAAAATATATTACATCATATTTTAATTTTTTAAAAGTTTGTTTAACTACCAAATAAAAATACTCTAAAATATATTCTCTAACTTTTCCCATTCATCGATGATAACACCACGTCCATTATTGAGAGTAATAATTTCAGTATTAGTGTTATCAACCGAATCTGTATCAGATAAAAAAAAAAAAAGCAAGATAAGTAAATTTTTCTTGAAATTTTCTTCTTTGACATATTTCTCTAATTGAAATATATAAACTTATACATTATTCTTTATTTCTAAATCCAAATTGTTCAAGTCTAATAGAATTTATGGTCTAAGGCATATTTAGCAATTCTATTAGTAACAATCTTTGAAATGATTTTTAAGCCAACATTAATAAGAGAAATACCACGTATTGTAATCTGAAAGATCATTTTTTTTTTCTTTTTTTTTTCTTTTTTTTTTTTTTTTTTTTTTTTGGAATTGATATTATAGAAGCCAAATTAAACTCTTCAGGGAAATCACCATCCCAGATTTTGTTAAATAATGAAAGTAAACGTTTAGCACAATCAGAGTAGTGAACATCTGAAGAAGTGTCTTTGATTATCGGATAAATCAGATTCATTAAAGAAGGCTTTAAAAAATTCAATTGGAATACTATCTGGGTCAGGAGCTTTATTATTTTTCATATCAAAATAGAAATTATTGAAAGTAAATAAAATAAATAAAATAATAATAATAATAATAATAATAATCATATAAAATAGAAATTATTAAAAGTAAATAATAATAAATAAATAAATAAATAAATAATAATAATAATAATAATAATAATAATAATAATATATATATATATATAAAAAAAAAAAAAAAAAAAAAAAAAAAAACTAATAATATATAATAGAAATTATTTGAAGTAAATAAAAAAGTAAATAATAAAAAAAAAAAAAAAAAAAAAAAAAAAAAAAAAAAAAAAAATTTAAAAAAAATGAAAAAAAATTAATAAAATAAAATAAAATAAAATAAAAAAAAAAAAAAAAGAAAAATAAAAATAAAAATAGAATATATATATATAGTTTTAATTTTTAAAATTCTTAATGTTAATGAAATTTCGTGAGATTTATATATATTAATTTTTATTTAAATTTCTTTTTTAAATAACTAAAAATACATAATCAATTATTACTATTATTAAATAATATATGATTACTATATATTATAATAATTTTTATAATATATTTTCAATTTTAAACAATATGAATTAAAATATACAATTATATGAATATTTTAAAAAAAATAAAAAAAAAAAAACTTATATAAATTTAATAATATATATATTTTTAATTATAGGTATATTTCATTATTTTTTCTAGATTTACTTTTTCTAGATTTACTTTTTTTAATATTTATATTTTTATATTTTTAATTTGTGGTTTTTTTTAGTTGTAGATTTTTTTTGTTGTAGTTTTTTTGGTAGTGACTAACTTCTTAGTAGTCTTTCTAGTAGAAGTCTTTTTAGTTGTAGTTTTCTTGGTGGTTTTTTTAGTAGTAGTCTTTTTAGTTTTAGTTTTCTTGGTAGTTTTTTTAGTAGTAGTCTTTTTAGTTGTTGTTTTCTTGGTAGTTTTTTTAGTAGTAGTCTTTTTAGTTGTAGTTTTCTTGGTAGTTTTTTTAGTGGTAGTCTTTTTAGTAGTTGTTGTTGAAGCTTCCTCAGCACAATTTCCTATTTTATCATCATAATATTGGAAGCAATCTATATCCTTTGCTTTACATAATGAAGTAGTTTTTGAGTTATAATCATCATAATCAAGATAACTACAATATTTTAAACTTTTATTCGTTAAGGTTTTTCCTTTAATGTTAACATTTCCTTGTATTTCACTTGATTTATATAAATTAAAATTTAAAATAAAAAAAATATTAATAAATATTTATAAAAATATTATATGATTATAACAGTATTAAATTATTAATAGATGATTGATTTCTATAAATTATATAAATTATTATTAATAAGAAGAATAAACTTACAATCTTTTAAGATTTGGCAAATCATTAAGAGATTCTGGAATTTCATCATCGATTTCATTATATGATAAGTTACTTTTGAAGTAAATTTTATTGAATTAAATTTGAAAATTTGAAGTAATTTAGATATATTAAAAAATAAATTTCATAAATAAAATATACATATATATATTAATATTATAGAACTTATATTAAATATAAATAATATTTCGATTATTTAATAGAAGAAATAAATTACATTTCTTCCAGACTAGAAATTTTTGATAACACTTGTGGTATAGTAGAAAGCTTATTTTCAGACATTTTTCTATTATAATAATATAAATATATATATATTTTTTTTAATTTATTATTATTATTAAAAAAAAAAACGAGTTTTTTCTATTGAATAATAATAATAATAATATAATAATAAAATATATGAAATATAAATTTTAATAATTCAATTTAATTTACATTGCTTTTAAACTTTTAAGATTACTAATAGAATCAGGAAGTGATTTAATAGCACAATTGTTTAAATTACTATAATAATAATTTATTAAAAAAATTATTATATTTAATAAAAATTTAAATTTTACAATTAGTATTAATAAAATAAAAATAAAAATAAAAAACTTTCAACCTATATAAAAAAATTAAAAATAATTTATTTATTTAATTTATTTATTTATTATTTAATATATAACTATAATAATAAAAATAAAAACAGTAAATGAAATAACAGTATTAATATCATAATTACAGATTAATAAGTTTATTAAGGTCTCCAATTGATGATGGAATTATTGATATTGAATTGCCATGTAAATCACTAATTTAAATATAAATATAAATATAAATATATATATATATATATATTTATTATTATTATTATTATTATTTTTTATTTAATTAAATAATTAAAAATGAATAAAAGCAAATAATTATATTTATTAATTTATTTAAATATTTTTTGTAATAATAATATTTTATTTACAGTAATTCCAGATTAGTAAGCTTATTAATATCTTCTAATGATGGTAATTCGATAGTAATATTAGATTCACTTTGCTCAGTAATAGATCTTTTTAATTAATTTCAATTTAATCATGTAAAAAAGAAAATTACATTAATAAGAATAATAGAAATATAATTTTATATATAAAGAGCGTATTAATCAAAAAGAAAAAAAAGAAAGAAAAAAAAAAAAATTTATATATTATATAATGATTTTAATTAAAAGGGAGTACTTTATTTTGAATTTTTATTTATATTTATATCATAAAATATATATATTAAAATGTATATTATATGTTAATATACATTTTATATATTTATATTATAATACTTACAATTCTTTTAATCCAGAAAGAGAGAAAATAGAATTTGGAATTACAGTTAATGGACAATAATAACTACTGAATAAATTTACATCATCAATACAATGGTCAGTAGTACCAAGAATGTGTCTATATTTAAAAAAAAAAAAAAATTTTAAAAAATATATAAATATTATTCATTTATTTAATATATTAATATATTATACTAAAATTTATTGTACCCATATAAATAATTAAAATAAAATATAATAAAAATAAATAAAAATTTACAATTTTTCGAGATTTTTAAGATTACTTATTTTTTCAATAGTAACTTTTTCATCAAAACCACAATAACTAAATGTTCTAATGAATTATTATAAATAATTATCATTATTAAATTATTAATTTAATATTAAAATATATAATTTAATAACTTTTAAATTATGTATATTATTTAAAAAAATTATATATATATATATATATTACAATTCTTTAAGGTTAGTGAGGGAAGTAATACGGTCAATACTCTTTTGGGTAAAAGTGTATTCAATTATATTTCTTCAATTTTTATTTTATAGATTTTTGTATTAATATATATATATATATTGAAATATTTGATATAAATAGAGAATTAAATTTTGAATTAATTCATAATTTCATTTTTTTTTTAATTTTTTTTTTTTTTTTTTTTTTTTTTTTGAAAATATTTAACCATTTATAACTTACAAAGAATTTAAATTTTCAAAATATGTTATAAATAAAGAATCTAAATATTCCTTTACAGTTTCAGAACCATGACTATTAGATAATTTTCTTTATAAATAAAAGAAAACAAGCAAATATAATAACAATGAATATGAATAATTATTTATATATATTATCATTTATAATATTATGTTAAATAAAGAAAATTAGTATTATTTTTAACTCTATTTTTTTTTTTTAAAAAAAAATATAATATATATTTACATTTTAGTAACATTGTTTAATTTTTTTAATGGAGTAAAATCTACATTTTTACTAAAAAGAGTGCGGTAAAGTTCACTATTTATTTTATAAAATTAAACAAAACAATGATAAAATATAATAATAATATAATAATAAAATAATAATAATTATAATTAATGATAATAATATAAATATATATATATATATATAAAAAGATAATATAATATGAAAATATTTTTATTACTTACAGAGTTTTAAGATTAGTACATTCAGAAAGTTCATTGATAGAAAATTGTTGAAGTTCAACGTTACCAAAAGATCTATATTTTATATTTATTTTTATTATTATTGATTTTTATATTATTATTTAAATATATATTATACAATAAAAAGTATTATAAATATTAAAAAAAAAAAAAAAAAAAAAAAAGATTTATTATAAATTTATGTATTTCTTACAAACTAGTTAAAGATTTTGGAAGACTTGAAATTTCATTTTCTTTAAATTCATCATAACCGTATAAGTTTCTTTAAATATAAAAGAATAAATAATATTAAAATAACAAAATTTTTTATTAATATCTTTATTTTTAAGAACTTATTACTAAAATATTATTATTAATAAAAAATATATATATATATAAATATAAAAATAGAAATAGAAATAAAAATTAAAATTAATAAATATTTTACAAGGTTTGCAAATTATTCAATTTAAAAAGTGCTTGTGGTAAAGATTTCATATTTCCGCAAGATCTTAATTCATCATAAGAACTGGAATGATAGGAATCATTTGTGTCGAAGTGACTAAAAAATAAAAATTAATTTTTTTTTTGAATATTATATATTTATAAAAGTTTTGAAAAAAAATATATATTAATTTTAAACAGAATACTTTAAATTTAAATTAAATATATATGTATATAAATTGTTTTCTTACAGTGATTTAATACTTTGATATGATAAAATTTTATCAAAGTCTTCTTCTTTTAAGCAATAAGAAAAAATATCCCTTTAAATTATATATTAATCAATTATTATAAAATTTGACATATAGTTAATAATTATATCATTATTTTCTTTTAAATTTTATTATTATATAACTAATTTTTTATTGTAATGTTAAATTATACAATCTTTTTTTTTTTTTTTTCTATTTATTTTTTTATATTTCCTATTATAATATCATTAATTATGATAAAATGAAATAAATAAATATATATAATTACAAGCTAACGACATTTCCATTATTATCAACTTCACAGGAACGTAAATCAGGTGTATAACTTTTTTCATCCTCAATATAACCTAATCCTTTTAAATAGTTATAAATTTCTTTACAATCTCCTGTGTATTGATTGTCGGCCAATACAAGGCCATACAATGCACTAAGAGCTAACCCAACAAAAAATTGATATTTCATTTTTTTTTTTATTTTATTGTATTTTTTGAAAATTCGATAGAAGATAAATAGAATGAAAAATCCTTTCTTTATATATACGTTTTTTGTATAATTATATATTTTAAAACCGTAATTTAATATTTTATTAACATTAAAATTAATAATTTTAATTTCAAGATAATATTATATGTATGTCTCCAATATTTAATCATTTCTTTTAATTATACTTTTATTAATAATTATTATATAATATTAACCAATTATATTATATTCAATAATTATAAAGCATTTCATATTTGTTTTATTATTTTAATTTTTGATTTTACTTTCATATATTTTTTTTTTTTGTATTAAAATTAATTACATATATTAATAAAGTAACCAATAATATTCAATTAAAGCAACTAATAATTATTAGATAAAAAAAAATTTATTAAATCATTTTAAATAGAAAAGAAAATTATTATTATTTTTATTAATATGGTAAAAAAAAAAAAAAAAAAGAATAGAAAAAAAAGTATAGAAAAAAATTTTTTAAATTTTTTTTTTTTTTTTTTTTGTATAATAATTGTAAATTCAAAAATATATATATATATAATTTTTTTTAATCTTATTAATATGGAAAAAAAAAAAGAATAGAAAAAAAAGTATAGAAAAAAAAATTTTTTAAAAACTTTTTTTTTTTTTTTTGAGTAATAATTGTAAATTCAAATATATATATAAAATTACATAAAATTACATTAAACAAAATAAATCTATTTATTACCAAGATTTATTTAGTATTGTGTATAGAATTATAATTATTTTCTAAAATAAAATAATTTATTATTCTTTATTAAAAAATTATAATTTAAAGTTTATATTTTTCCATTATGAAACATTTTATTAATTTTATAACTGATATACAACTCAAAGTTCTGGAGGTGCATTTCCCAAAATGTGGCTTAAAATATTTTTAAAAAATAAACATATAAAATAAATAAATAAATAAAAAATATTAAAACTTAAAAATTTTTTAAACATATAAATAAATGTTAGAATATGTGAAATGTATGAAAAATAAGGGGGGGTGTGTCATTTCGAAAATTTTTATTACATAAATTTGTATTTTGTTGTATTGTATTTCGGAAAACATGGCGTATTATAATGTGATAAATAAATAAATGAATGAATAAATTATAAATGAATAAATAAATTTTTAAATAATAATAAAAATAATTAAGACAAACGTTTATTATGACTAAAAAAATTTTTTTTAGAAAATTAAATAAAAATATATATATATATATATAATTACTACGTATATAAAATAATTATATTTTTTTTTATTTTATTTTAAATATTATTAATTATTATTAATACATTAATACCTTGTTTATATTATCAACAGAAAATGCAGATTGAATAAAATAAAATATAATAAAATAAAATAAAAAGTAGAATATTAAATAAGAAAGTACAGATTGAATAAAATAAAATATAATAAAATAAAATAAAAAGTAGAATATTAAATAAGAAAGTACAGATTGAATGTAATAAAATAAAATAAAATAAAATAAAAAGTAGAATATTAAATAAGAAAGTACAGATTGAATAAAATAAAATAAAATAAAATAAAATAAAATAAAAAGTAGAATATTAAATAAGAAAGTACAGATTGAATAAAATAAAATAAAATAAAATAAAATAAAATAAAAAGTAGAATATTAAATAAGAAAGTACAGATTGAATAAAATAAAATAAAATATAATAAAATAAAATAAAAAGTAGAATATTAAATAAGAAAGTACAGATTGAATAAAATAAAATAAAATAAAATATAATAAAATAAAATAAAAAGTAGAATATTAAATAAGAAAGTACAGATTGAATAAAATAAAATAAAATAAAATAAAATAAAATAAAATAAAATAAAATAAAAAAAAAATAATAAAATAAAATAAAATAAAATAAAATAAAAAAAATATATAATAAAATAAAATATAATAATTATTTTATATATATAGGAATCTTATATATTTTAATTTTTTTCATTTATTTTTCTAAAAAAAAAAAAAATTAGTTATAATAACGTTTGTCTTTTAATTATTATATTTTATTATAGTAAATAAAAAAATTTAAATGAAAAGTAAATAATTTTAATTATTTATAATTCATATTTTCATAAACGATATATATATATATATTAATTTAAATGATATAAGAATTAAAAATTAAAACAATAAGAGTTGAATAATTGATCCTATTAAAATAATTAATTATTTGCATAGTAATATTTATAATGTTTGATCAATATGAATCAATTATTATTAAAATATAATAATAACAATTATAATTTTAATAAAATAATAAAAATCTTTTATTGAATTTAATATTTTTAATACCATAATTAATTTTGAAAAGTATATTGATATTAATAAAATTTATAATTATATAATATTGATATTGATATTAATAAAATTTATAATTATATAATATTGATATTGATATTAATAAAATTTATAATTATATAATATTGATATTGATATTAATAAAATTTATAATTATATAATATTGATATTGATATTAATAAAATTTATAATTATATAATATTGATATTGATATTAATAAAATTTATAATTATATAATATTGATATTGATATTAATAAAATTTATAATTATATAATATTGATATTGATATTAATAAAATTTTAACTAGTATCAAATAAATCGGTTTTAGTTATAAATTACTTAATAAAAATAACTAAAAGATAATTTCTATTAAGATTACTAAATAAACACAATAGGTAAATAAATTTGTATTTTTCTAGCATTTTTTTTAAATTAAGATTATTTAATTATTATTTAAACGATTATAAATATAAATTTAAAATAAATAAATTTTTATTTTTCTAGCATTTTTTTAAATTAAGATTATTTATTTTAAATTAATATTTATATCGTTTAAATCAATTAAACATTCTTTCCATAATTTAATTAATTCATTTCTGTTGCATCCATTATAAAATAAATTTATTTCCTTACTTTTGTAATTTTCAATTAAAATTTTAATTTCATCAGTTGCACTAAATATTTTTTGCTTTTTTTTCCAATTTCCTTTAGTTCTCCTTTGATAATCATTATAAGATAAGTTTTCTTCTTCTTTTAATATATATATTAATTTATAAAATAAAGGTTTATTTGGAAATATATTATTTAAGTAGCTATTATAAGATTCTGATGCATTGTTTGTTAAATGCTCTATATTTTCATAATTCCAATTATTAACATTATACTTAAGTAAATAATTTTTATTAAAATATTCTAAAAATTGCAGAAAATTATTATACTTTTTTTTTTGACAAATTCTTTTTATTATAATATAAATATCAAATATATAGTTAGGGTTTATAAACGGTAAGTTCGAAATAGCTTTATAATAAATATATACATCATTATTATTCTTCACTTCATGATAACATAATATATTTTTTTGTTTTTCTAATGATCTTTTGTAATGCCAAACACAATATTTAATATTTATATTGGGAAAAACTTTTTTTGCGGCATTAGATATACCTTGTTCAAAATCACAATGAAAATTAATTGTAGTAATTAATGTATTACTCCTAAATTTATTTGCATTTTTTTTTATTTCTTTAAATAATGTTTCATATGTAGATTGTTTTTTATTTAATATAGAAATGGAAGTAGTGTAAAACATATTAAATTCCCCAACATAAGTTCTTGTTATAAATAACTGATAACTAAATTTCGGTGCTGCATAAAATGTACCGTCCGCAAATATATTTTTATGATAATTCGAAAATAAATATGCTTGGAATGGTGATTGAAAGATTATTAGATCAATATTTTTAAATATCATAAAATTTTCATTTCTTTTAGTTTTATAATATTCTGATTCAATGGGAATATCATCAAAACCTTTTATGTTTGGAGGAAATTGTTTATTTATATTTCTTATTATTTGGGATCTAATTGTACTATATTCGGGACATATAAGTCCCATTTCTTGAGAAACGGCATTAAATATATGTTTAGGTTTTATATCCATAGGAATTGAATTTTTCTTAATTTCTTCCTTAATTTTATGCTTTGCTACTGATATAGACACATCAATTTCTTTTTCGAGATGGTTATGTAAACTTTCATATTTTAAAACCTCCTTTTTATCATTTAAAATAATTAAAGATTTACATTTATTTAAAGTCTTATATTCAGTGCATCTATAAATTTTTGATTTATCTTTCCTTTGAAATGAAAAATTAAATTTGTGTTTTTTATTAATAATAATTTGTTCATTTCCTCGATTTGTTTCACTTATTTCAATTTCTATATTGTCTTCCATTAATAATTAAAATTTTTCAATAAAATATTTTAATAAATATACTTTTAAATGCTTTGAAACTTTTTTTTTTTTTTTTAATATTTAAAATAATAAACCTTTTTTTAATTAATTATATAATTATTTAAATAATTATTTAATTATTAATTATTTATTATTTCTTTATTTACTATTTTATTTATTTATTTTTATTTTTATTTTTTATTTTTTGTTTTATTTTATTTTTTTTATTTTTTAATGCTTAAAAAATAAATTTTTATTTATTTTTATTTTATTTTTTAATGTTTAAAAAAGAAGTTTTCTTATTTCTTATTTTTTTTTTTTTTTTTTATTTTTTGATGCTTAAAAAATAAAATGTTTATTTATTTTTATTTTATTTTTCAATGTTTAGAAAAAAAGTTTTCTTATTTCTTATTTTTATTTTATTTTTTAAGCATTAAAAAATAAAATGTTTATTTATTTTTATTTTATTTTTCAATGTTTAAAAAAAAAGTTTTCTTATTTCTTATTTTTATTTTATTTTTTAAGCATTAAAAAATAAAATGTTTATTTATTTTTATTTTATTTTTCAATGTTTAAAAAAAAAGTTTTCTTATTTCTTATTTTTATTTTATTTTTTAAGCATTAAAAAATAAAATGTTTATTTATTTTTATTTTATTTTTCAATGTTTAAAAAAAAAGTTTTCTTATTTCTTATTTTTATTTTATTTTTTAAGCATTAAAAAATAAAATGTTTATTTATTTTTATTTTATTTTTCAATGTTTAAAAAAAAAGTTTTCTTATTTCTTATTTTTATTTTATTTTTTAAGCATTAAAAAATAAAATGTTTATTTATTTTTATTTTATTTTTCAATGTTTAAAAAAAAAGTTTTCTTATTTCTTATTTTTATTTTATTTTTTAAGCATTAAAAAATAAAATGTTTATTTATTTTTATTTTATTTTTCAATGTTTAAAAAAAAAGTTTTCTTATTTCTTATTTTTATTTTATTTTTTAAGCATTAAAAAATAAAATGTTTATTTATTTTTATTTTATTTTTCAATGTTAAATAGAAATACCTAACCTAATTATTATTTATTGAAGTGTTGTATTTCGCCAAAAGTTGAATTTCGTCCAGTTAAATTTCGCCAAATTCTTGGTGGCTTATAAATTTTCGTCATAAAATATCACCACATTTATTATTCACGCCATATTGTGAATATATGGCTTTTTAAAAATTGTAGAAAAAAGCCACAAAATTATGATACAATTAAATATACGCCCCACGTAAGATTACGTGTTTGAAAATTTTTGAAAATTGTAATTTTATTTATTTAATTAATTAATTATTATTCATTAAATTTTTAATAAAATTAAGTGGCTTAAAATTAAAAATATTTAAGCCATACAACAAAATACAAATTTTTGTAATAAAAATTTTCGAAATGCACACTCCCCAAAATAAGCTTCAAATGTATTGAAACATATTGTAATATAAATAATGTATAAGCCACAATATATTAATATAAAAGCATTTAATTTAAAATAATTAAGTGCTACTCTTTATCATAAAATATATTAATAAAATTGACATAATTATAAACCATAAATTCATAACTCTTAACAATAAATAAAAATAAATAAAATTTATTAAATAAAAAAAAAATAAATAAGTTAAAAATGTTTTATTTTAGTTTTATTTTATTATTAAAATTTTAATAAAATAAAAAAATTATATAAAATGATATTGATATTAATAATAAAAAAACTATATAGTATTGATATTGATATTAATAATTAAAAAACTATTTAATATTGATATTAATATTTATTTATTATTTATTTATTATTTATTATTTATTATTTTTTATATTTATTATTTGTTATTATTTATTATTTATTATTTATTATTTATTATTTATTATTTATTATTTATTATTTGTTATTATTTATTATTTATAATTTATTTATTTAAAAATATTTCAAAAATGATTTTTATTATTTATTTAATTATTTATTTAATTATTTATTTATTGGTTAAAAAATTAAATAATGCGGCAATTAATTAAAAAATTTTTAAGCCACATTGCGAAATGCACAATTGCAAAATGATTCACATTCTCAAAGTTCGAGGTTCTATTGTTGGGATTTATTTATTAAATGTATTCAAGTAAAATAATTATACTTGACTACACATTTAAAACTATCTGACAACATTCTTTTACATTATGTTATTTAGTTCTAATTAACTATTTAATTATTTGTTCTTGTGATTACAATAAATTATTTAATGAATTTTTATGTTCAATTATTATAAATATTAATAATTATTATTTATAAGGAAATATTCAATAACTATTTAAATAAAAATATTAAAATAATAAATATTAATAGTTATTACTTATAAGGAAATATAAAATAACTCTATAAATATAAATATTAAAATAATAAGAATATAATTAAAAAGAATGATTTATCCTATAAAATTTAAATTTATTAATAATTATAAGTATAATTAATCTATAGAATTCAAGCCATCTATTGAAAATATTATAAAATCCTTAGATTTAAATGTAACAATTATTTATCTTTGAACAATAAAATCTATTTTATATTAATTAAGGTTTGGATATTTCATTTTATATCATAACATACTAATTATTAATTAATAGTATTGTTCTATAAATTTTTTTTTTTTTGTTGTTTATTATTATCTTATAATAAACTCAAATAAAGTTTAAATAAATTTAAGTTTTTCTTTTTTATTTAAGTTTTTCCTTTTTTTCTTTTTTTTTTTAGATTTTTCTTTTTTTTTCTTTTTTTTTTTTTTTTCTCAATTAATAGTGTACTCACTATTAATTGTAGAAAGAATTAATTATTAATATATTTAGATATTTTTAATTAATTCTTTACATATGTATAGCGAATAAAATAATGATGTTATTTTTATCATAAATTTCAATATAGTTTATTATATAAAAATATATTATAATATTTTTTTACTATTAATAATTTTCTTATATTTTATATATTAATTTTTATATTAATTATATTGTATAATATTAAATATTTAATTTAGATAATTAATATGATTGGTTTTAATTATGTAATTAAATAATATAAAAAAAATGTATAATCCATATTTTTTATATGGATTAATTTCAAATAGTTTGAAAAATGAAATAGGAATAATAATAATAATAATAAAAAGGTTCAATTGTTATCAAAATAAATATTAATAAAATTATTTTTAACAATGAAATAATTATATAAAGTATAAATAATAAATTTTTTTATAATAATATATTTCTTTAATTAAATAGTATTAAGTGGCAAATAATTCATATAGTGTTATAATTATTTATTTATTTATTTGTTTATTAATGTTTTCCACTCTTTATTTTATGAACCTCAATAATATTAAAGAGTGTAATTCAGTAAAATATTATAGTTAAATGCTAAGATTATAATATAATTTGTGTTTTAAATTTAAATAAAACAATATGTTTTATTTAAAAAAATTTTTTTACTAGGTTGATATGTATTATACAAGTGCATTTCTCAAATGTGGCTTGTTTAATTAAACAAATAATAATAATTAAATAAATAATGAATATTGTTTTTTTGTATATAATTTATTAATATTCAATTGTAAAAATAATTTTTTATAATTCTTTCTTAGTAGAATATATTATTATTTCTTTTGAAATAGTTATTTAATAATATTTAATTGTAAAAATATATTATTACTTCTTTTGAAATAGTTATTTAATAATATTTAATTGTAAAAATATATTATTTCTTTTGAAATAGTTATTTAATAATATTTAATTGTAAAAATATATTATTATTTCTTTTGAAATAGTTATTTAATAATATTTAATTGTAAAAATATATTATTATTTCTTTTGAAATAGTTATTTAATAATATTTAATTGTAAAAATATATTATTATTTTTTTTGAAATAGTTATTTAATAATATTTAATTGTAAAAATATATTACTATTTCTTATGAAATAGTTATTTAATAATATTTAATTGTAAATATATATTACTATTTCAAAAGAAATAATAATTATTTATATATTTATTTATGATTGTATAGAATATTTTAAAAATGTATGGCTTTGTTTTAAAATATTTGGGGATCGTGCATTTCACAACGTGTCGAATAAAATTTTTAAAATTACAATTAATGCTATGTTAGATAGAAAGCTAACCTCAAGATCTATAATATATATTAATTTCAACACATTTGGATAACTAGAACGTGAGATATTTAATTATTTAGATGGTTTATAAGTAATAAATTTAAATTTATATTTAATTTTTATTCATAAAAAATTAATGAAAACATATCAAATTTTTTTTTATTATATAAATATTAAAAAAAAAAAAAAAAAAAAAAAAAAAAAAAATTTTGAGTTTCCAGAACGAAATGGCTTCTAACACTTTCCCATTCATTCATAATAATTCCATCTAGATAAAAAAATTATTATTCGAATTTGTATCAGAGTTTTTTCTTTGCCTTATCATTTCGACCTTTTTTTATTTATTTTATTTTTATTTATTTATTTTTTTTTTTATTTTTATTTTTTTTTTTTTTTTTTACAGGTCTAATTAATACGAACTTTAATCTTTAATTATTTATTTATTAATTTATTAATTACATGAATATTTTGAATATTTTGAATTTTAATAAAAAATAAAATTCAAAACACAAAATATTAATAAAAAAAATAAATAATCTTTGTTAAATTTGAACATAATAATATTTAAAATAGTAACATGAATATAAAAAAGTAATATTCAAAAATAAAGTGTATAAATAAATTCAGAAATAAAAAGTTTCCATGAAACGAACCTCATTTTCTTATGGAATAAGGTTTAAATTGACTATCTGAAAGAAAATTATGGTCTTCTCTTTCAGAGGTATTAGCCTCCCTTGATAGCCTGTCTTACTGAATTTTCAGCATTGACGCTCCTTGGTTAGTTTTCCCTTATACTGTCGGAATAGTAACCCTTGTCAAGTACTAACCCTAAACATAATTTCTGTAAAAGAAAGCCCGCAACAGATCACACCAAGAATGAGGGTTTTAGAATAATCCATCAGAAATGATTTGGCTCTTAAATAAAACATCCTATTCCTTTTTTATAATTAAAAATTAATAATGTTTGCGTCTCTTCTACCTTTATGTGGTCTCTAGTTTTTTTTTTTTTTTTTTTTCAAATTTGTTTTTCTTATAAGCCTTAGCCTTGATTGATTTTTCCTACTATATCTCTATCCTATTGAAAGTTTATAATTACTTTTTTTTTTTTTGATGGAAATTTATCTAATTTATCTGCTAAAAGTTTGCTTTATTTATCCCATGTATGACGTGATATTATTATTCATTCTCTGTATGATCGGAATCAATTCTAAATCATTTGAAAAACGGCAAACCTAAGGAGGTATAGCAATTCCTTTTAGGTAACTCTTGACTTGAAAGATTAAAGGTGGGGGAATATTATTATTGAGAAATCTTGAAACTTCCCCTCGCACTACTAAACTTGCATATTTATTGATATCAAATTGCATTTCATTATTTCTAGCCCATTTACTGGCAAACTTTAAAACAATTTCTTAAGTTGAGATCTTGTTTGTAGCACATAACACAATGTCATCAGCAAAAAGACCTCCACAACAACGTTTATCACCAATAGAAATATCATATTTATTACAATTATTAAAAATATCATTAATGAACAAGTTAAACAAAATTGGTGAGAGGGGACAACCTTGACGAACTCCTTTCCTAATATTAAATGATTCCTGATAATTGCTCATCAACTCTTGCACAAGCCTTGGAAGATAGATATAAGTTTTCAATAATATTAAAGCACTTACCTCTAATACCTAAGTGATGAATCTTCATTAATACATTATATATGGGCACTGAGTCATACGCTTTTTTAAGGACCAAAAAGGCAAGGTATGTATCCTTATTTTCAAATTTCCTTCTCTGACATATAATTCTTAATGTAGTATAAAGACATATACATTCCTCTCGATTACGAAATCCATATTGTTCAAGGTCTTATAAAACCTTCATCAATTCCATATTTAGAGATTCTATTAGCTATTATTTTTGTCACAATTTTTAATCCATTTATTGATAAGAGAGATATCACGATAGTTATTAAAATCTGATGGATCACCCTTTATATGAATAGAAACTATTGATGCGTTATTCCATGATTTTGGGAAATTACCATTCCAAATACGATTTGATTAAGGCTTTGAGACATTTAAAGCCAGATGAAATATTACTATTATTGTCACTTGATCCTTCTGAATCATCTTTACAAGGAATCAAAGCTTTGAAGAATTCCATTGGAATACCATCAGGACCACAGGCTTTAAAGTTAGGAGTGGAGGAGATTGCTTTGCAAATTTCTTCATCGCTAATACCTTGGTTAATATCCCATTCTTGTTATCTTGGTCTTCCCAAATTCCTTAATGCATTAGAATCTTTCCAGTAATCTTTAGAAAGACTATGATTTGAAGAATCCGACCCTAAGAATTTATAATGAGAATACCAAACTTTTTAATTTTTCATCTGTAGAAGAAACTAGTTCATGATTATTATTTTTAATAGGATGAGAGATTGTGAAATATGGATTATTAATTTTTTGAATTCTTTTTTACCCATTTTCCACGGTTTTCCTACAATCATTTTTAAGAGCTAACGAACATCCAATTTTAATCCAATATAAATATTCTTTTTTCTTAAATTCGTTACATTTTTTATGAATTGATTCACAAAGTCTGCTATACAAGTCAACTATTTTAGCAATTCATTGGAATTATTTGCAGAAACAAAACTCTTAATTTGTTTGTATTTAATATGCTTTACCTTTTGAAGATAATAAATATTGCATGACATTCTAAACATCGCTTTTCTGATTTCTGTTGAAGATGTAATCTATAAATTCTTAGCAATGGAAATAGACGTGTTGATGAACTTTTCAGCTATACAATCTACTGAAAGTTCTCTATTTCCTAATTCTTCACTAAGAATCTTAAATTTATTGTGATCACAAATTTTCTTTCTTTTAAGTTCAAGACATTTATACCTATCCCATCAAACAATTTTTTTTTCTCTTTGGTAATAGAAATGATTCATCCATGGTAGTTTTTCTTGCAATTAACTACGAGCGGTCTATGATCAAATACAGAAGGATAGTCAACAAAATAAGCATTTTATATTTTATCCAGCAAACTTGAATTCATAATGCATGGATCAATATCTGTAGGAATATCTTCTTCTAGTCCATGAAATAGGTGAACCATTAATCATAAAAATAAACCAACTATTAAGATTACTGTTGGTTAATTTATCTTGTAAAATCAGCGGTGCTCATGTTAAAGTCTTCAAGAAGAATAGATGGATGATTAGTGTGATTCTGAAGCCATGTGAAAACTTCAAAGAATGCATATAGGACTTGTAATGAGTGTTTCTTAGGTGGGGATATAGATATTACCTACAGAACACTTTAGAATGATTCCATAGACTATATGTTGTTTAAGAAACAAGAATGAGTATAGAAATTATCCTCAGAGGACTGCTTGACATGAGACATGATAACTAAGATATAAACCTCTGCAACCTGGAGTATTTGGATCCATTCTTTTCTAGAAATATTTGTAGTTGCCAAGTGTTATGGTACATGGATATCTATCATCCTTGGTACTACTACCTGTTTCCTGAAAAAATAGGAATAATGGTTTTAAAAATCGTGTTGAAGTAATCAATACTATCTCCTTTCATAAAATTCTATCCATTTGTCTTCCAACTACGACAAAAGAGAAAACTTTTCAAGGTTTGAATATGAAATTGGATTTTGAGAATTAAGATTATGTCTATTGAGAGCAGTGAGTTCATGATTGTCATTTATCACATTTACTAAATTAGTTGAACCGAGATTTGCTGATTTTGTATTTATTGGATGTGTTATTAGATACTAAATTTTTTTTTTTTTAAATGCTGAAAAGAAACCTTATGATTCCATTTGGAACATCTACAATATGAAATTCGAACTCCTGATATTGCTTTCTCAAATACTTTTTTTACAAATTTTGGGTGATTCAATTTTGGAGTGTTATATTTTAATCATTTAGTAACTTTTTTCACTGACAAAATATTACTCTTGAATTTATTTTTCATTTTGTATCTAGATTTGAATAAATTCCTTCATTTTAGCATTGGTTCATAAAGTATATACTACGGGGTAGAAATCAACCTTATGTTGTCAATACATGTTTTCCATGACAGCGAGAACCCCAGTGAAATATCTTTACCATAATAAAACGGATTACAAATTGATAAAAAATGAAATTAATATAAACTAAAAAATATTAAAAACGACGAAATATAAAGTAGAATAATGTATTTTTTTTTTTTAATAGCAGCAATTATTTGAAATAAGAGAAGAAAAAGTTTTTTTTAAAAAAAAAAAAAAAAAAAAAAAAGCCATGTTGGTCCAGTCGGTTAGGACGATACAGGTTACTGTAGAGGGCGGGGTTCGAATCCTCGGCATGGCACCAAATAATCGGATGAGGTTTCTATCCTGGGATATCATGAGACCACACGTGATGTCCATAAGGCTTTCCCTCAGATGATTATTTCACCCAACCCTGATACTACGCTTTGAATTGAAGCATAGACCTTGATGATTGTAAAATTTCCAATCGCCAATGATTACACCCACTAGGGAGGAGTTAATGGTTCCGTTCTGATGCTCGTGGTCATTAGAGATATATGTAGGAACGTTAGGAATGCATCTCCGGGCAGTGTGTAACGACGATTGAGAGCGGCGAAGCTGATACAGTATGCCAATAACTCATCACCTTACAGTTAATTAATAACTGTATGGCCATATGGGAGATGGGTACCCATATGTGCAAGTCTATGTTTTTTTTTTTTTTTTTTTTTTTTTTTTTTTTTTTTTTTTAAAAAAAAAAAAGAAAAAGAAATTTATATATATATATATATATATATATATATAGATGATTTCGTATTATAATACAGTATAAAAAAAAAAAAAAAAAAAAAAATACTAAATAAATGAATTTAGAATAATATATATTCTTTATTACGGATTAAGAACAATAAATGGAAAATTTTACATTCCATTTATGATAAAGCAATCAACTTAAAAAAAAAAAAAAAAAAAAAAAAAAAAAAAAAAAAAAAATTTAATAATAAATAACTAAATCTTTAGAAACCATTAAATCATTTTATTACTCGAAAAAAAGAATTTAGAAATTCAGTTTCCTCAATGTTTCCAAACATTGAGGAAACTGTATCAAGACATTCATTATATGATACAATTGCTTAGATTTTTAAAATCATCATCCCCAATATCATACAAAAAAAATTTTTTTTTAAAGATAGTTCTTCCCACAGGGGTATTTTTAATTTCCATAGATTTCGCTGTGTTAAAAGGTCAATTATAACAATATTTTTGTTTTAACGAATTTGAAGGAATTAATAATAAAATAAAAAATTTTTTCTTTGTTATTATTTGTTTGATATTGACTCATTGGCTGTTAAAGTTTTTTTTTTTTTTTTTTTTTTTTTTTTTACTAATACTAACCAAAAAAAAAAAAAAAATCAAAAAAGCTACTAATGTATGGTACAGACATTAGTTAGATAATCCACTAGGCTAATTACTTATTAAAATATTAATCTCATAAACTCTTCCAATAGAAATTTTTTTTTTTTTTTTTTTTAAATGATTTATGATTTATAGATATTTATTTAATTTTATAATATTTTATTATAATTTATATTATTATTTAATAATTAACTAATAAAAATATAAATTTAGTTTTAAAAATTTAATAATATTTATATAATACTTATAAAATATGTATCACTATTAATAAAACTTTAATAATAAAAATATGCTTTATAGAAATTTTTTTTTTTTTTTTTTTTTTTTTTTTTTTTTTTTAAGAAAAAATATATATATTTATATATTTTTAATAGAATTTAATTAATATAAATATATATATTTTTTAAAATTTATTAAAAAAAAAAAAAAAAAATAATTACTAATTATTTATATTTATATATTTATTTATCATAATCTTTAAAATAACGATTCAGTTGAATTTTTGGATATAGAAACTTTTTTTTATTTTATTTCAATATAATATTTTGAGGTTGTTATTCTTTTTAGTTTTAATACTTTAAATGGCAATTTTCTTGGTGGAAGCTATTTTGGTAATAGTTTTTATGGTAGTAGTTTTCTTAGTGGTACTTTTCTTGGCAGTATTGGTAGTAGTTTTCTTTGTAGTGGTTTTCTTTGTAGTACTTTTTTTGGTAGAACTTTTCTTGGTAGTACTTTTCTTAGTGGTCTTGGTAGTAGTTTTCTTGGTAGTACTTTTCTTTGTAGTAGTTTTTTTGGTAGTACTTTTCTTAGTGGTCTTTGTAGTAGTTTTCTTGGTAGTAGTTTCCTTGGGGGTAGTTTTCTTTGTGGTCTTTGTAGTACTTTTCTTAGTGGTCTTTGTAGTAGTTTTCTTTGGGGTAGTTTCCTTAGAAGTACTTTTCTTAGTGGTCTTACTAGTAGTTTTCTTTGTAGTAGTTTCCTTAGTAGTACTTTTCTTAGTGGTCTTACTAGTAGTTTTCTTTGTAGTAGTTTCCTTGGTAGTACTTTTCTTAGTGGTTTTACTAGTAGTTTTCTTTGTAGTAGTTTCCTTGGTAGTACTTTTCTTAGTGGTTTTACTAGTAGTTTTCTTTGTAGTAGTTTCCTTGGTAGTACTTTTCTTAGTAGTCTTACTAGTAGTTTTCTTAGTGGTCTTTGTAGTAGTTTTCTTGGTAGTAGTTTCCTTGGAGGTAGTTTTCTTAGTGGTCTTTGTAGTAGTTTTCTTGGTAGTAGTTTTCTTGGTAGTAGTTTCCTTGGAGGTAGTTTTCTTAGTGGTATTGGTGGTAATTTTCTTAGAGGTATTAGTGATGGTTTTATTTGTAGAAGTTGTTGAATCTTCTTTAGAGCAATATTTTAATTTTCTTTCATCTTCCTCAAAACAATTCATATCCTTTGGCTTACATAATGAAACCTTGCTTATATCAATATCAAAAGGAAGATAATCACATCTAATTAAACTTTCATTCGTTAAAGTTTTTCCTCTAATAGAATTATTGTTATATAAATACCTATTTGATAGAAATTAGAAAAAAATAAAATAAAATAAAATAAAATAAATAATAAAATACATATATGAATTATAATAGTTTAATTAATTAATAATAGTTTATTAATTATTTTAATTAATTATATTATTAAGGGTATATTGGTTGAATAAGTTTATATATTTACAAATATTTAAGATTTTTTAAGTTATTATAAGATTCCGGAATTTCATCATCAATTTTATTAAAAGTTAAATCACTTTAAGATAAATTTATTTTAGAATTATTATTTATATTTTATAAATATATAAAAATTTAAATTAAAAAAAAAAAAAAAAAAAAAAAAAAGGTGTTATTTATTATTACTATTATTATTAGTTGTAGTATTAAATATTATTATAAATTATAATTAGTATTAAAAATTATTATAAATTATAATTTTATAATTAAATAAACTAGGTAAATTACATTGTTTCAAGACTATTAATTTTTGATAATACTTCTGGTATTTCGGTAAGATTATTTTCAGACATTTGTCTAATAGAAAATTTTAATAAATTATATTAATAATATATTAATTTTTAATTTATTATTATCATTATTATGTTTATGATTATAATTTTCAAAATTTTTTTTTTTTAATTTCAATTTAAACTTACAATTGTTTAAGTTTTTTAAGATTACCCATAGAATCAGGAAGTGCCAAAAGATTACATCTTAATAAATGACTATAATACGAAATTAGATAAATAAATATTTAAAAAAAAATAGTAATAATAATAATAATAATAATAATTAGAATAAAAATATTAAATGACATATAAAATATAAATTAAATAAAATGTTTTTTTATTAATAAATAAAAATTTAATAAAAATTTTTTTTTTTTTTTTTTTTTTTTTTACAGTATTTCAAGACTTGAAAGATCACCAATTGAATCTGGAAGATAGGTTATATCATTATTTTCAAAATCACTATTAATTTATAAATGGATGTATAATGATAATTTTATTAATAATAATAATTTTTTTTTTTAAAAAAAAAATTTTTTTAGATTTAAATAATTAATGTTAATATTAGCAATATAATGAAAATACTACAAACATTGTTTTAAGATTCGATAATTTACTAAGTGATATTTGGTTTTTATTATATTTCATTTCATTATAAGATAAGTCACTTTATGTTTTAAAATATCATTTTAATTAATTTTTATTGGTTTAAATAATAATAATAATAATAATAATAATATTAATAATATTAATATTAATAATAATGAATAATAATTAATAAATAAAATATTAATATAATAAATAAAATTATAATTATTATTATTAATTTTCAATGAATAATATCTTAATAAAAATATTTACAGGTTTTCAAGACTAACAAGATTTGATAAAATTGGTGGTAAAGTAGAAAGCTTACAATTATTAATTATTCTATTAAAATGTTTTAATAAAAATATGCATTATTTTATTGATTAATATAGTTATTTAATTTTTCTTTTCTTTTCCTTTTTTTTTTTTTTTTTTTTTTTTTTTTTTTTAATTTACTTTTTCAAAAATAATAATAGTAAAAAATTTAAATAAAAATATAAAATAAAAATATAAAATAAAATAATAAAAATTAACATATATAATTTTTTTTTATTGTTTATTTTAACTTACAAATTTTTAAGATTTACTAGATTACTCATAGAATCAGGAAGCGTATTAATATTACATTCATGTATTTCTCTATTATTTGTATATATATAATATTTTATAATAAATTAAAAATGAATTATAATAAATTTTATATTGTTAAAAATAAAAATAAATATATATGTAAAAATATAAAATTTAAATTTCAAAAAATTACAAATGTTCTAGATTTATAAGTTTTCCAATAGAATCTGGTAAGGATTCCAATGATTTTGAATCATCTGGATTGGATTCAATTTCTCTATATATAAAATAAAAATAAATAAATATAAATTAAAACAACAATATTAATAATAATTATAATTATTATTCATTGATTTTTATTATTTATAGTAATTATTATTTATTTATTTATTATTATATTAGTTATTATTATCAATTATTAATATTAATTATTATTATTATTATTATTATCAGATAATTTTTATAAAAAAAAAAAAAAAGTAATTTACAAAAACTAACTCAGTTATTCAACAAAATAAAAATATTAAAAATAATTTATTCTATATATTATTCTATTCTTATTTAATATAAGTAAATAGAAAAGAATATAAAAACTTACAAATATTTAAGTTTTGAAAGATTTCCAATAGAACTTGGAAGTTTAGTGAATAGGTTATCATTTAAAATTCTGACATATTATTATTAATAAATAATAATAATAAAATTAATATTATTTTAAATAAAATGAAAATAAATATTTAATTTTTAAAATATAAAATTTTTATAATCTAAACATTTTAAAATAAATATATTTATATTTACAATTTTTCAAGACTTGAAAGATTTCCAATAAAACTTGGAACTTCAGTTATATCATTTCCTGATAAATCACTTTTATATTAATAATTAAAAATAAAATTATAAAAAAAAGTAAAGTAAAATAAAATAAATAAATAAATAAATATAACATTATGAATAATATTAATTCATTTCAATGTTTAATAAAATAAAAATAATATATTTATTATTATTGTTTTTTAAATTGAAATTATAATTATAACAATAGAAATCTTTGACAAGAACAACACTGTTAATTATAATAATAAAAAAAATTAGATAATATATTTACAGAAAAACAAGATTTTTAAGTTCTCCAATAGAAGAAGGAATACTTTTCATATAATTTCTTTCTAAATTACTAATAAAATATAAATTATATATATATATATATATATATTTATGTATTAATGATCAAAAATGAATAATAAATAAATAAGTACATTATTTTAATAAATAAATATTTTCTAAATATTATACTTACAGGTATTCAAGATTAGAAAGTTTATTAATATTCTTTAATGAGGATATATCAGTAGTGCTATATTGTTTAGTAATTGTTCTTTTAAATTATAAATTAAAAATAAAATAAAATGAATAAAACAACAATAACAAAAAAAAAAAAAAAAAAAAAAAAAAAAAAAAAAAAAAAAAAAAAAAATTAGTAATATTACATATTTTAAAAAAAAATATTTTTTTTAATCTTATTAACATAAATATACAAGTATTGTTATTTGAATAATGATTATTTATTTATAATTATAAATAAAATATATTACTTACAATTCTTTTAATTTTGAAAGATTGAAAATGGATTTTGGAATGGTAGCTAATGGACAATAATAACCTTCAAATAAATTTATGTCTTCATTACAATTATATGTAGTACCAATAATAGATCTTATTTTTTAAATATATAATTTTATAACAATAATTAAAATAATAATAAAATATTAATCATTAAAATAAATATTTTTTATATTATAATATATTATTCTTAATTATTATATATTTTACTATATAATATTATAAATATATAACTAATAAATAAATAATTTACAATTTTTCGAGATTTTTAAGATTACTAAAATTATCGATGGAAACTTTTTCATCATAACCACAATAATTTAGAATTCTAGTGAATTAATTAATAATATATATTAATTAATTAATTAACTATATCAATTATATAATTTATAATTTATAATTTATAAA